>JAVLUZ010000143.1:2629666-3136529 GCA_036768485.1 Mermis nigrescens | reverse complement strand
TAGGTATGTAATTTGCCGCACATATTTGGTTCGATTCTCTCAGATTCCATCACGCATGTACAGCGAAGAAATTCTGTGGGTTCAGGTACAAAAAAATTTAAAAGTCCCTGTTTTGGGCAAAATACGATGGGTTTACGTTAAAAACACTGTTTTTGGCATTTCGGACAACGCTTGATCCTTCTAGAACATAAAAACAAAAATATCTCAAAAAATTAGAAAAATCGAGCAAATTGAACAAAAGAAAGATGGCAACGAAAGTTGAGCGATATGTTGAATCAAACTTAAGCTGAGCTAATTAGTCCCGTCAGTCTATGTCGCTTTTGAACCACTGAATTCCGCACTTGTCGGATTCTTGTGTGAAGCTACATTATAGTTATATCAAGTCTAATAAAAGTGCGTATTACCTTATGTATGTATCTTGGCTTCCGAGATTTTTAAGGCAATGAAGTGAAATAGTGTTGACGAAAGCCATACTTATTTTTGAACTGAGTATTTTTCGTTCGAAATAATAGTAAAAGAAAGTGACGCTGTCGTATTATAAAAAGTTTCCGATATAAAAAAATCTAGTCTCATGAGATGCATTTTAAAAACAATGAGTACCTACCAACTGGCTTAATTGATCAAACCTTTGCAAAAAAAACTAAAAATTGCTTGTATTAAAACTTTGTCGAGAAAGAGCGCGGAAGTGCGTGGTTGTAATAAGGAACATGGAATTACAAGCAATGGCAGTACCAACCGCCATCAATTACGAAAAAATAAGATATGCAAAACAGGTCCTTGGTATTTACAAAATGTACATATTAAGAAATTTTCTAACTTGTAAAGAAAGGTGGTTCACTGTGGATATCGAATTCGAGATTTCGGTGCGATTTGATCGCTTTATCGCTTCATTTGTTTGCTAATTAAAATTATGCATTTTAATCTTGCCATTGCATATCTTCTAATCGTTGCTCATTTGGTGAGGATGCTGCAGAAAGCAGATTGTTATTAATTTATGAGTGATTGCAATGAGATCTTTAATTGCTTCTATGTATAGATCCACACCTAAGAAGAATAAAGCAGACGTTTGCAAATTCCCAAAAAAGACAATTAGGATAGGTGCCTAATCTTGAATGAAAAATTATTAATTAGCTTTGCCTTCATTTGAGCGCATTTTGGAGCTGGTATGGTTTGCATATTGTAAGTGGGCGGCACTTACACGCTCATCGAGCTCCGAGCTATTTTTAGCTCTGTTTTTGCGCTCAAACCCATAGGTTTGATGCTTAATCTAATAGATGAAGTGGCGCAATTTCTTTTTTGGTTGAGCACTTGTTCGACTCGCGCAATCGACTGAACACCATACCTAGGCGTGGGGTTTTGTACCCCCCAGAAACTAGAGTACGCCTCAGAAAGCAAAATACTACCTCCAGAATTCAATTTTTGAATTTTTTTTGTTTTTTTCTCGCAATTTTTTGATTCCAATGGCTAGTGCTTGATGAAAAACGTTGAAAATGGTATTTTTTCTCCATACCACCATTTTTAAGGCCATTTTTTTACCTTTGAAAAATCTTGCACCCTCAGAATTTTGGTGCCGCCCACCTATGCTGAACACTGGCCAGTGGCAGCACTCAAGCTGCCCAGTAGTACTCTACAATATGTACCTACGTTGTTCAGCAGAGAGGTATTGAACCTAGGCAGACGTGCTTTTGGGCATGCATTCAGGGTTTATATACCCTAGAAGCAGAGAAAAAGAAAATGAAATATTTTGCGAAAGTAAGGCAAAATTAAAGCTAAAAATTATTTTCACAAAATTCTGAAATTGACCGCAGAAAACGCGAATTAAAATAGTTTCTACGTAATTTTAGTATTTGCATCTACTTTTGGATCGATTTAAAAGCTCAAGCTCTTCACTTAACCTCAAACTGCTCTGCCATCAGGCCAGCTGATGTACACTTTTAAACCTATTTAGAATTAATATATAAAAATCATTAGGTATAACGATTAAGGCTTTTAAGTATCTACGTTTAGCGCTCACATGAAGTCACTGCTAGTTAACTAATATTTTCTTCAAAATATAGAGAAAGTTCGCATTTAGTTTTAGTGTATCA
The DNA here is from genome assembly GCA_036768485.1 of Mermis nigrescens. Classification (NCBI taxonomy): domain Eukaryota; kingdom Metazoa; phylum Nematoda; class Enoplea; order Mermithida; family Mermithidae; genus Mermis; species Mermis nigrescens. The sequence goes on along the minus strand of JAVLUZ010000143.1, from coordinate 3,134,442 downwards.
ATTCATCGATTTTCAGAGAGTCATTCATTATAGTATTTCCAGTGCATAACATAGGGTAATTACTGAATGTTTAAGTAATATTATAGGAAATTTCCGTAAGCACAGATTAACAATAAATACACGGCTATCACGATCCAGAGTTTTATAATGCAATTATATTTTCACGTTTTCCCGACTTAAAGAAGTTGTTTCCAAAGTGTAATTTATTTGCTTCTAATGTACACAAAAAATTTGAATAATAATAAATTTTGCTACTTTAGACCATTTGGAGTGGTGGTCAAGGTCAGCCAGATGGATCGGGTCAAATAGGGTAAGCGAATCAAGGCATCACGTCATATTTCCGATTGTGCGATCGTTTCTCAGAGATATGGTCCAGATTCAATGTTTTTGCAAATTTGGAAACACTTTAATCTGGAAAACGGGTTTTGTTTTAATAAAAGATCGTGAAAATTCCGATTTCTCAGTTTTTTATCAAAAATAAAAAAGAGGTCTGTCCCGTTTCTCCGACCGTCCCGATTCTCCGACCATCCCGATTCTACACCGTCCCAGTTCTCCATCTAAGGATAAAACAGGTAATTTTTAGATTCTCGAAATTCTCGTTTCTCCGACCGTCCTGATCCTCCGACTAATTGTATAGAACATTATTTGTATACACGCAAAATTCCCGATTCTCTGACCGTCCCGTTTCCTCTTCCGTCCCGATTCTATGACCGTCCCAATTCTATATATACAAGCATAGATGTTTATGTTTTAGCGCAGTAGAATGAACTTTGACAAAAAGAGCGACGGGAATAACAAAATTAAGGTTGTTTGTTATTTATCACTTTGTAAATACTTTTGAACAGATCCTTACATCTATATGTTAATCAAGTAAACAAGAAATGAATACTGAAATGTGAGGCATACAGAGTTTTTGTACTACAAAATACCACTCCAAACTTTACTAAATGACAAAGTAATGCTTTCTGAATAAACCATTAGGTTAGTATAATTACGAGTATTAATGCATTGAATTAGCCCTATTCCTAATTCATTCTTTATAACTATCCATCAGAGCCAATTGATAGATCATGATCGCCTTTATGCTACCGTTTAGCAGTTAATTGACGTTGGTTAGCACCATCTATCACATTCGAGGTCAAGTCGGAGATAAGGGACACAATTTGTGTTAATTTAATTACATTTAATAAATGGCCGAGAATTAAGGTTCTAGTTATTTCTCATATCCCTGAGCTTTTTAATGGGGGTCTAGATCCGACAGCTCCATAATTGTTCTGAGAAAATTGTCTGAAAAAGTATTTATGGATTCTTAAGTTCTTTTTGAACAGTATTATTTTGCATCACATAGACTCAGCACAAGATAATAAATGTTCTAGCAACGCGATAGAAGCCAAAGCGAAATGCAAATTAAATTATTTTAAATCCACCAAAACGCCGAAAATTTATGATTCTGATAATTATATCTTATACCTTCTAGTACATATTTATCTCGAGTCTTGTCCTGTGCGAGCTTGAGCTTGTTCATAAGATTCGCACTAATTTTTAAATAAAAAAATTGCGCAATTAACATTTTTCAGATACGTATGAACATATGTAGAATGTGCCTGCCAATACCTAATACTAAACTTTCGTTCAATAAATTCAGTAATCAGTGTACGTTTTGCAAGAGTATTTTGTTTTTGCTACGTTTTTGAATTAATTTTTGTTTTGCTTGCGCATATCACTAGGTGGGTTACTTTGTATATTACTTTACAGATTGTTTATTTCATGTGTGCAGATGATAATTTTCCCGATTTTTACCATCATAGGTAGCGCGTTAGCGCGTACCTATAATATACTTGGGTACCCCCAACATATTCCCCCCTCACAGCTATAATGGCACACATCTGGGAGGTACGGTTTTTTTTGAACGGTAGATAATAAAAAGACTTAGATACACTTTTTTTGTTTAAACTCAATACCGAGGTAGTCGGGAGTGTGTGAAGTTTACACCAAAAATTCAAATGATTTGCGGAGGGCCATTTAAAAAAAATGTTTCCCCTGATTAGTAGGTTACGAATCTGGTCTTAAAATTTCTTCACACTCATTAGGTGCCACACAGAAGTGTAAATTAGACGGTTTTTACTGTTTTCATGTGCACGAGCATATCTAACTCAGTTTTACATTCTATACAGTTTGATTGGTTTCAAAATGTAGACGGTTATAAAATCTAGGGGAGCCTTTTTTATTTTTTTAAAGTAATTTTTTTTAAAGTTAGAGGCGGTTTATTGTAAAGAGTCTGGGACAAAAAAATATTTTTCCCTGCCATTTTCGCCACTTAGTAGACAGAACGTGGTAACTACCTTTAAAATGTGCCTCGTCCTAAGCGCTACACGTCAAAATTTATTTTGTTTCTTTACAATCAATATTGCGTTATTAGTGCAGGTGTAAACTTTACACTGAAAAATTTTTTTCCGCCCAGAACGTCGTGGATGATGAATTTTTTAAATGTTCTCCGTAAGGTCAGAATAACGAATCTGACCCTTAAACTTTACTACAGCCACTGCTTGTTGAGGTAAGAAGAGGCGAACTTTAAATTATACATCTATTTTCTAATGCCGATAGATAACTCTGCATTGCATATTGTTTGATAAGATTTTTCTTATTTCAGAGGTTTTTGACTCGTCTTCAAAAAATGATTATTTTTATTATCATAAATGCACTATTCTTAAACTTTAGTAGAATAATGAATATTTTCCAATAATTGACTAAGTATTAAAGCCCACCGATATGTCGAGTTGGCGCAGAGGCTCACGCGTCCATTCTCGCATGCGCTTTAAAAAAGTCTAATGGTTTAAAATCTTCTGAGTACTGACTTTTTTTTCATTTTTTAATTCTTTTAGCAAAACCATGTACTTTCGACTTGTTTATGTGTGCCAACAACCCCGGTTATGAGATTTAGGAAATTTTTCTAACAGAAATGTACTACGCATCAAGGGCTATCTTGTGCTTACCAGCAAACTTTTCTACAATCAATACGCAATTAGTACCAGGGATTTTAACTTTACACTCCAGTAGAGGAGTAAAAAAGAGATTTTGTCCGAGATTTCTCTGCCAACTTTTTCAGTTATGAGTTGGGAATAATTGAATAAAATAGAAATAAAGTGACTTTTAATGGGCTACACGTCGAAGCAAGCTGTGTTCAAAAAAACTTAATATTGAGTTGTTTATGGGGGTGTAAAGTTCGAAATCTGAGGTGTAAAATGGGCGAAAAAACAGGTTTTTTAGTATTTTGATTGGTAAATCATATCAAATATTTTTCGGAACATAAGTTTGGCACATACAAACGTACTACAATCAAAGGGCTACAAACTGGCCCAAATCGAATTTCCTCAATGGGGCGTTAGGTTCAGATTTTTAAAGTTTACAATTTGGTGGACAGTGGAAAATATATGTTTGTCCATTTTTTGTTCGCCACTTTCTCTGTTCAGAAGTCGGGCGAGGTCGAATAGGATAAAAATAAAGTACTTTCTAAGAGGTACGCGTCACAGCGAATTGCGTTTGTTTACATCAATATTTAGCTTTTTGGGAGGTGTAAAGTCAAAAGAATAGGAGAGTTAAACATGTTTCTGTCTTGTTTTTTCTGCCAAGTTCTTGGTTATGAGTCTGGGCATAATCTCAAGTCTAAATAGGAACCAGAAACCAAATGTGATACGCCAGTTTGTTTGCACTCAACAGTGGCGTAAAGTGGTTTACATCTGATATTTCTTTGTCTTCGGGCCATTGTGGAGATTTAATTTTTTCATAAATTTGATCGAAATATCAGAGTAATATCAGAATTACGAATCTGACTGAAATTTTCTTTACACTCTGTGGTTGTGTAAAGTAATCACTGCATATTAACTTTAGGTCCAGAGCCTTGCAGAAGCTTAATTGTTTTTCAAAATGTTCTACGTAAAATCAGAACTGGGAATCTCACTGTTAGTTTTCTCTACACCTAGAGTTGTTTAAAGTTTGCACTATTCATTTGTTGTTAAAATGTACTTTATAGTACAAATTTATTTTACTTCCAAATCTGAGCGTTAGTGTTCCTTACATTTGATATTTGCGCAAAGTTTATGCTGAAAAACTTTGATCTGTTTAAATAATGTAAGGTTGTCTTGTTTAAAAAGGATAATGCTGATGTTAAGAACAATATTGTTTTCCGCGTTCTTGGACTGCTGTCATTATTGAGGCATGTTGCTGTTGTGTTTACTGACTGATGTACTCAAATCTTGCTAATTAAAAGTAGGCTACTAGCAAAGAAAAATGCTCCGATGGAACAAAAAAGATGAATATACTTGGGATTGTGGATTATTGAGGATGTAAAAAGAGGGGACTAGGAAAAAGCTACCTAAAGTCGCAAAATCTGCTAAAAATCACACTTTCTCTAAGCAACGCCAAAAATCGAAGTATATTCTGCGGCCAATAGATTAAAATAAATATTTAACTATAAAAATGATTGAAAAAGCAGCACACGTTAGCTATGCGGTAGCTATGGGAAATGATATTGAGTAAACTAACAGTCTTTCTAAGCCAATTGCATGAAATAGCAAACATCGGTGCATCCAAGACAATTAAAGAAATTGTTGGTTTAAAGCAGTAGGAAACGCGTAAGTTGACCTGAAACAGACTGAATGTAGGTACACTAGCATGTCCGTAACGATTGTGTGCACTAATAAATCGGCCCCTGCTTTGCTTGCTATAATGCTCATAACAAAATAGAACAACTTTAAATACAATACCACTTAGTTTTCTATCAATCAGGATACGAAGATAGTCAGCGTTGCTACTTGCCAGCAATTTAAAAAAATAAATTAGATTTCGTCAATACACTCTTATCTGAAACTTTTAACATTATTTAAAAAAGACACTTTTCAGAGGCCGCAGAATATACTTCGATTTTTTGCGTTGCTTAGAGAAAGTGTGATTTTTAGCAGATTTTGCGACTTTAGGTAGCTTTTTCCTAGTCCCCTCCTTTTACATCCTTGACAATCTACAATGCCGAGTTATATTCATCTTTTTTGTTCCATCGGAGCATTTTTCTTTGCTAGTCTACATATAAAGTTTCTAAATCCAACTTTAAAATATACAGTTTACCCCCACCACCGGGGCCGGATCCAAACATACCTCCACAACCGGGGTCGAATCCGAACTACCGTAATCATAATTATCGTCATCATCGCCAAGGTCATCACAACAGATCAGGATCCGGCTGGCACCGCCGTCGCTATCACCATTCGACGCCGCCGCCTTATCCTTGATTATATGATCTGATTTGATAAATTTTTATTGTTTTTTATTTTTTGAAAGTCTTCGAGTTATGTAGAAATTGCTGAATTCGCTTCATTGAAGATTAAATGGGACCCAAATTTTCATTTTCGACCGATTCGAAGCTATGCAAGACTGTTTGACAATTATTGTACGCTGCAATAATTATGCGAATGCAAGACGCACGAAGGAGCGTGTGACTAAAGTCGGTCAGTCAATCCGCAGGCACAAAAGAGACGGAGCAAAATGACTAAACTAATTTTTCTATCTGATCATGTAGCAAATTCATAAGATATTTGCAAGCGTAAGAAATCAGGTCAAAGTCAAAATAACCATTCCGAAAACGTTCATCGTGCATGATTTTAAATATTATTAAGTATGAAATTATCACATTAAATATTAAGCATTAAACAAATAAGCGCAATGGCTGTGCGAAAATCAGGTGGTATCTTTACGCATAAATAAAAATTTTTCGAACGAACCCATAACGATAACGGACGGTACTGTTATTAGGGCTTGCGTGATGTATTTTCCATGAATTTTGATTCCAAACAGCCAAATTCTGGTAATCGGATGAGGCAAAACCGCAAAAAAATCCTAAACATTCAATTAGAAGGTCTACCGGATTCTGTGGGTCCAGACATAGCAGCCCCCTCCATGCACGTGGAGATCCTGGGGGTCAGCCCGAAAATTTTTTAAAGTGCTTTTTTGAGTTAAAAACGAAAGATGCGTAAAAAAACAATGTTTTCTTTACGTTTTAGACGATTTTCGTTTTTTCCCAGAATCTAAAAGCATACAAAACAAATTTCAGAAAAATGAAAAGAATTCGAGCAACGTGAACAAAATATAGTCAAGAAATACGAATGACTCGAAGCGTCGAAAATTCAGTACTTTCGAGTCAAAAGTTAGCAAAACGCTTAAAACCGCGCATTTTCTGCTATTTAATCGACAATTCTGGGGGTCGCAGTCATTTCGAGGGAGGTTATTAGCCACTCTAGGGCTTTAAATTTTTCAAATCTCCCAAGAACACGTATGCCCCCATTTATTCTATTTCTCCTCTTTTTATCCTATGTAATCAGAAAAATTACGATGAAAGAAAGAAAATTTTTCAAGAGGAAATGTTTATACAAATATCTTTAAAGGATTTGTTAATATAGATTTCTTCGTACCCACTCTGCGTGTCTGCAAAGGGCCGCAGAGTTAAAAAGCCAAGACCTGCTTTGTCAGAATCGTATCTTAGAAAAAGCATGTTGCAATTGTAGAATAAAAACAATCTGATCCTTTCAATCGGTATAATTGGTTTAAATGAAATCAGTAAAAAGTCTCTGCTTTGATATGTTTTCCAGATTTATGGCAGATTTCATTTTTTTCAATTTGATTTATTCTACATATTACCACTAGGTCATCTGAATGCGGAACGTCGTTCAAAATTTCGTCAAAATCTTCAGCATCGATTCTTCTACCTTCAATAAAAACATCTTTGTTCAATATTGAATGCATAATTTTTTTAAGAAGCAAAAAAGTAAGACTAGCGCTAGCAAAGAATCGTTTCAAACAGGTTCATTTGTTTTCCATACCAATAGGTGGAACACTTTCAGAAGGGATGTCTCTGGAGGCAAAAGCAAAGTTGCTGATCAGCAAAATATCCTAAAACGGCTAAAACCCATTTGAGTCATGCTTATTTTCAAAATATGAGATCAAGATAGTTTAGGTCGAGCTTAACGATAGCAAATACTTTGAAAAAGATCGTCGCATGGAATCTCAAGAAAGCTAAACTCGATTTTTAGCTTACTGATGAAACATATGATATTTTTCCATCATTGCCCTGAAAGTTTAAGAATAAATTGAAATTTCGTTACTTGAAGTTCAAACGATTAGACTGAAATTAAACTGCATGTTGAAGCCAACTGCACCCAGAGTTAACTCAATTCTGTCAGGATAGTCGATCTTTAGACCATGTACTTAGAGGTCGCATTTTTACATTTTTAAAAAATGACACAAAATTCTAGAGATATGAATAAGTTCCTACTTATGATCTGCCTGGGAGGTGCCAGAAAGATTTTTTGGACCAGAATTGCCTCAAAAACTGGTACAAATGCTGCAAACAGCGTCAAGGCGCTGTTCTTAGTCAATTTCAAGCACCTTTATAGAGAAAATTTTTAAAATCTTGATTTTCATTGATTTAGACCTTCAATTTCCGTATTTTTACGAAAAAAATCCCATTTTTTCCATTTTTGGGTCCGACAACACATAAACAGCAATCAAACTCTGGGAGGTCTGATAGGGAAATCAGCGGAAAGAGTGTAAACAATTTGAGTCTGGTAGCCTAACGGAATTTGGTACCGATTTTATATTATAGGAGTCTTACCCTAACATGTAATTAAGAAGATAGGGATCCCCACTTAAAGTTGGTCGCCCACCCGCATTCACCCCAATGCCAGAAACTTTTTGACCCCCCGCGATTTTTGGAAAAAACTTGAATTTTTTGACCGTTTTAAGGTGTTTTTTTGGCCGTTTTCAGCCGGAAATTGGAAAATTATTAACATCTCCCTAAAAATAGCCCACTCAAAATTTCGGGCCGGTATATGCATGGTCTAAACGCCCAACCCTCCCATTTCCATATACGTTTTGTACCCTAAACCTCCCACGTGTACGTCTACTTATCAGTTCAGAATTATGAATTAAAAGCAAATAGAGATAGATGACTTGTAATATGAGATCCCATTCTAAAAAAACATCTTGACACGAGTGATGCACTATCAAAATAATAATGGCAAACTAAAAGCCGCTTCTTTTCAGAATTTTGAAGCGAAAATGGGTTTTATCTGCGCATTTCATAAAGTACCTACGTAGTAGAGAATAAGGGAGATATAATTGCAAGCTAAAGATGGTAGTACCAGTCACGATCAGCCCCGCAAAAAAGAAAAAATACGAAACTGGTTTTTTGTAGGCTCATATTGAGACATTTTTAACTTTTAAAGAAATGTAAGGTTTAATGTGACAACTGAATCTGAGATATTCAGCGCAAATTGGTTGCTTCACTGTATGTTTCATTGATTTACTGCGAAGTTATGTATTTTACTCTGGCCATTGCACTTCTTTTAGTCGTTGCTCATCTGGTAAGAATGCAAAAAATCTGCCTATTCCTAAAAAAATGAGGAGCGATTGCAGGAGACCTTTTAGTGCTTGTAAAAATAAAGTTTAACCTCTGAAAAATCAAGGAAGCAGGAGTTTTGCGAATTTGTATAAGAAAAATATAGAATTGTCTTTAATGAGAAATAGCATCGTTTTTTCGGTATTTTTTCCTTATCTTTTATCTTTTTCTAATTTTTTCATTTTTTTATTTTTATTTTATTTTTTATTCTATTATTTTTTGAGGATTCTAAAATCGAAGCAAGCATTGTAATAACAGCGGAACTTCGACAAACCTGACTGTATCAAAACATTTCTAGGATGAATCCTGCTCTTAGGATTGAAGGGCTACTGGCTGACCCCGCTGAGTTTCCAGTTTTCTCGAACCTTGGAAAAAGATGTTGTTTCAAGCATTTATAGCGATTTTCTGACTTAAAAGACATTGGTCATTCGTTTTTTTAGAAACTTTTTATATTTTTATGTTTGAAAAGAAAAGCGTCGTCAGAAACGTAAAAAATGGTGTTGTCGTATATCTTTTATCAAGGAAAATAGCCCTGAAACAACTGGGTACGTTCAGGAGCAATAAAAGTTGAAACGTTTAACATTCTGTTTCGTAGCAAATTTTTTCCGGCTTTTTCTTCCAACCGTTTTTTTAATGTATATTTTAATTTCATTAATGCTTATAAAGTTTATGTTTTTATTTTCTAGCAGATAAGAGCATTTTGTCAGCAAAAATGTGGTTTTGACTTACATAATTTTAAGCGGGATAAAGGCACTTTGGAAAAAATTTTTAACGCTGCTACCCAGATTTCTCATGGTTTACATGTCTAACTCAAGTTAACTTTTTGATTTAGTCACCTTTTTAATAACGGAATAAAAGGTAAAAATTTATTTTGAAAATCGGGTGTTCTAAAGAATTGAGCAGATATGAGTGTGATTCTAACTTTGTAAAACGATAACGAAAAATGTTTAAAAATAAGTGTTCTTACGAACGCATATTCCGCACTCATTTGAGCTTCTTTCCGCATCATTGCTACTCGATTGGTATTACCTTCGCTATAAAAGATAGTTTGCATTCAGCGTAGGCATTTTTTACTTTTCAAAAATACTTCTCGTTATTTTCAATTTTCTCTAAATTCTTATGTTTTATAATCAATTTTTAAGCTTATACTTATATGAGAAAGCTCTCACGATAGTTACTATTTGAAAATTTTGCACTCAGATCAAGTTCGTTGTTCTAGGCAATTTTGAGCAATGGTCAAAATCAGCCAGATCAGTCGGATCAAATCAGGTGAGCGAATTAAAATATAATATCCCAAAAGTTTTACAGATTATTTGCCAATTTCTCGCAGGTACAGACAAGATTATATGCTTTTTTCATCTAAAATAGAATGCACATTTAGAGATGAATGAATAATATAATGATTTGTTCCAAAGAAAGATATGGAAAATAGCGATTTCTACTTTTTTATACCAAGACACTAAAAAACTGCAGCGGTGCACAATTTTTGAAAGGAAACTTTTTTAAAGAATACACCAATACAACTTGAAGTGGATAAACTCCCTGCTACGTTAAAGAGTTCTTACGTCATTTTTTGCAAGAAATTTAGTCTTGTAGTACAAAATATAAGCTAGTTTTTTATGGGAAATGATAAAAAGTGGAAGATGATTATAAAACAACTTACATGATTTCATAATTAACATTTTCATAATGATTAACAAAGTTTTCTGTTTTATAATTTATTCGATCATAAGCCACTAGCTTTTATTTTAAATATTCTATTTCGCATTTATCACGAGTCTTTGAGTACCTATGCGTTTGATTTAGTTTTGATCATATGAAGATGCACGGCAGAATTAGTCTGGGGGTCAGCCAGAGAGCTTTTTTGAGTCAAAATAACGCGAGAATCTGACTTGAATGCTGACATAGGGCAAAATTAAGTTAATACACAGTTTCTGATCCTTTTTGTGCACCTTTGCAGAAAATTTTTATTTCCAAGAGTTTTTACTTTCATTTCGCTTAATTTCTCGCAGAAAATTTTCCATTTTTCGATTCTCAGGGTCTATCTTGAACCTTAGCTCCCCGCGCATGTCTGGTTCTGATAATAAAATGCTCTGATTTTGAAATAAATAGTCCGTACAATGATATTTACTTGTCAGCGCTGAAATTTTTGCCAAAAAAGGTAGTAATAACATGCATTTTACATAAATTTTTTCAATTTAATTTTACCAATAGTCTCAATTTTTCTTTAGTCAACTTCCACTCTACTTATAGTAGGTCCTGCCTAGATTTTCCATTTGTATTTATCATATTATAATACTAGTAGAGTTGATTTTGCCCCTTCGTAAATTTAAAGTACGAGCTGATTGAAAATAAAATTTTTATTCATCATTTTAACGACTAATAAAAAGTGAAAAATCAAACAATCATTAAATTTAACAGTGTGCCTCCACGACCAAAACCAAATTCAAATCACCGTAACCATAGTCATCATCACCGTGGGCATGATGACAAATCAGGGATCGAAAGGCATCACGGTCGTTATCTTCAATCTAGGCCACCACCATCTTATCCATAATTATTTTGCAATTATTCGCAAAAACGTGTATTGGCGAAGGCGAGATGATTCTATTTGCGATTCTTTGTAAATTTTGAATTGATTTCAAGGAACGAGCCATTTTCTGAATTGACGCTGTTAAACATTGGATGTAGACATGTGCTCAATTTTTTTATTTTTGTAGAAGAAAATTTATGCGAGACTATTAGGAGATGAGATATATGCGCTGCAATAAATACATAATTATGCAAATACAAGACAGTAGGAAAGGCAAATTCTATTGAAGTTAGCAAGTGTATCGTTAAAGTGAATACAATATCATCAAATAAATCGATTTGCGAAAAAATCTATGAAAAATTTTTCAAGCAGATTTAAAAATCTTGAAAATTGTGATTTTGGAACCTTCGAAATTTTAAAGTTGCTAAATAAAAGCCTCTCTGCAGTGATTCAACGATTATAATCGAAAACGTGTTTTTAAAATATCAAATTTTACAAAGTAGGAACATAAAAACATGTATTGGAAGTCGACGTTTATAAAATTAAAAAAATTAATAAAACACTCCCTATGAAAATAATTGTCTTACTTTTTAAGATAATCTTTATCGGTTTGCGAATTAGATAAGCAGCAGACTGGCAACAGAGGAAAATTAGAATGGTAATGATGTTAATCGTGAATTAAAATATTCGTTGAGAATATTCTAATGTAGTAGTCTCAACCAGACGTGCACATGGGAATTGGAGGTCTAGACACCAGAAAAGAAAAATGAGGAATTTTCTTAGTGAAATCAGGTAAAATAAAGGCTAAAAATAGGTACAAATGAAATGAAATTTTAAATGCTTGGGAATGTTTAATAACTGTCGATTAATGTAGTTATGCTATTTTTGCATCTACTCATTTCCGTTTTTGTTGCCATTTTGAAACAAAATCGCTCTCTAGCTAACCTCTTGGCCCAACTGACAAAAAATATTTCTTGGACCGCTTCAACACAGAGACAAAAATGTTTCTTAGACTGCATTACCGGTGTATAAAAATATAAAATTTACAAGTTTTCAAAAAATAAAATCTATGAAAATGGTAGGTAAGTGTTTTTTTGCGAGATATTTACCTGGTCAGGCTAATGCTCTCGAATAGCTGAAATTTTAAAATAAATAGGAGAAGGCCGAAAAGTTTAACAGTTTTTAAATTCTTTGTCTTTGAATTCTATAAATTCCACAAAATTTAAAAACTGCGCTTCTAGATTAACTTTAAAAAGTTTAAATTCGTATTTCTATGACCAAAAAAGGGTTGTCCAAATCTTGAATCACAAAAAAGTTCGATCGAAAATTCTTCCGTACAGTGCGTCCCACATGGAGCGTAGTTTTATTATATAGCAACAGACGCACACGTGGGGGTAGATTCCAGAATAGAAAAGTGGAAAATTGTCTGGGTAAAATGGCAAAATGAAAATAAAAATTCGTAAAAATCATAAATTTTTGCAGAAATGCTTGAAAATGATCATAGACTATAAATCACAATATGTTTTGCTAGTTTAGCATGACTACAAGTTTTCCAGTTTATTTCGGCTAAAAAAATTAAAAAGGTGCAATGCACTGTATAACCTTATTCATTATTTCGTTGCAGCAAAGGGTGAAAAAATTCTGATCGGATAGGTATATGCAAATTTAAAGCAACAATTTAAATGTAAGTATGCATTTCTTCAATTGATTGTGTCAACAAAGCGTAAGGTAAGGGAAAAACAATGAACGCTTTCGAAAAGAATTTTTAAAAAAATTTGCATAATACAGTATACTTTAATGAATCTAAATTCCAAAAAAGTGTCTTAAGTCAAGAAAATTAAATACTTTGATAAACAAATTTGATAGGGTCATTTTAAGAAACTTCAGCAAACTTTCTGTGCCAGGTTTACAGGTTTGGTTTAGGTTAAACTCCAGCAGAAACTTATGATTAACTTAAATGATGATACAATCATTCAATGAAACTGAATACAAAAATATATCTTTCCTTATTCTTAATGCCTTACAGGTAAATATATGATTTTTACATGTAAATTGAGAAATTTATAAATATAAGTTTGAACATGGGTATTTGAGTATTCCAGATGTACCGTGCGTTAAACGACTTAGTATAATTGATTTAGTTCTGGTGAGACGTGCGAAATGTATGAATTTAGGAGAATCAGCTCATTATATATTTTTCACATCTGACTAGCATTAGCAGAGTGCTCTGAGTGCACCCAAGAATGGGTGCACCCGTGCTTTTGGACTGGGTGAATCTCAGTTTGGGTGAGTTCAAGAGAGGCTGGGTGCACCCTGAAACGAGTTATTTTTTGTACAAGAACTCATGAAAATGGGTACACAACTAGCTATTATGTTTGGCCGTTTACGATCAACTGCATACATGGGCAGCAACCAAATTATGTGGATCCGATGGGGCGAAATTGCCAAAAATTGCACCAAAAATTCAATTCTGGGGTCTATTGATTTTTGAGGGGGTCTGCTGGATTCCGGGGGTCCAGGATCCCCGCCCCCAGACCCCCTTCCACGCCCGTGTGTGGTCGATTGCTTATTCTTACTGTAGGTCTCATATCGCAGCTGAAACTGAATACAGAGATTTTTCAAAATTTTCAGCTTTTGCAAGCCATTAAGAAACATTTTATTGTAGGCCGTTTTAATAAGTATCTACTAATGTAGATAATTAAGCAGTTCGGGTTTCTGCATTTGTCACTTTAGGTTTCAAAACTTACCAACAGCATTAATGTCAGTTTGTTCGAACAGAGATGAATAATTAGAAATTAGAAATCAGTAAAATTTTTAAGCCTGCACACAAGGAATCGCGAGATCGAAAAGCTGAAAGCATGAAGCAAAAAACTGAAAATGCAACAAAATATACATATGCATGTTAGTTCAGTGAAAAATATATACTATGAAACAAAATATTGCTGGAAAAACATCGCTGGAGTACAATTTAATTTTTTTGTTATTTGTGGTGTAGTGTTGCATTATTAGCAGTCGTCATTTCAATGCAATAATGTTCGTCATTCTCGAGCCACTGCATGAATATAATCATTGATTCACATAAAATTGATATGAGATGCCGTAAGGCACGTTTCCTCTAAGATAGTGTATTTTGCTCTATGTAATATGACGTGATGATGCTAATTTTTAACTTTAAAAGAAAAGCCTCAAAACTGCCAAAATCGTGAAAAAAGACGTGAGCCGTATGATCTTGGCCACCTCGGTGGTAGGGAAATAGTATTTTATTCATCCTTTATAAGTTTTGTATTTTTAATCGATTTCTCGTGAAATGCTCTTTTTCAGGAAACTTCAGTCCCTAATATCATCACAATTTCCGAATATATACAAATGCAGCATGAGATGTACGTCCTTGAGTCTGGACGTACATACATATGGATTGTATGAAATTTAGGCTTCTTAGAACGAGTAATGATTACTTTTGAGCAACATTGGGTCAAAAAGAAAAAATTGGATGAGTGTGTGCTGTTCTAATTTATTATTTATTTATCTATTTATCGTTCGTTTATCTCTTCTATTTCTATTTCAAATATCTCTTTATTATTCTAGCGTTTACGTATGTCTGCAGCCATTTTCGCTCGATAAGATTGAGCTCGTTTAAGTTTTTAGCGATTTTTTTTACTAAAGCAATATAGTAGGCATTTAGAGACACGCGTCATCTTTTTCAAGAAGCTTTTGCAGAATTTTTAGCGCTTTTATGTCTCTAGAAAAGAAAAGCACTCGTTGTCTAAATTTTGACAAATAAGTTTGCGTTTTAAGACTTTCGTCTTAGAAATTTTTTTGGCTACTGACCGTCATTCCAGATCAAGATACTTATTAAAAAGTGAAATAAGAACCTGCAAACGATCGCTCATCAGAATAGGCTGGAGATTTTTTTAACGCTTTGAAGCTTTACGCAGCTAACGTACATATGTGCACATGTAACCCTCGTCACAATGCAATGTAATTGCACGTGATTCGCTGAATTGATCGTCTAGCGCTAAAATTTTTCGCATTTGGTGTTCCAGTACAAAAAAAGAGGTTAAAAAATTTTTCGAAAATGCCAAAGGCAACTGTTATATCGCAATAAATCACCACAGAATGACTTCTATTTATTGAAGTATGATGTATTCGTGTATGTATAATATTTTATGTCTAGGAGGTACTATCCACATTTAAGATTTATCATGGTGTGTCGAGTCGTTTTCGTTTTTGAAGAATTCTAAGGATTAAACTGACAAATTGCCTTGATTTTTCAGCCCCCTAAGAGATGAGTTTTTGAGTAATGATTTGATGTGTGATTGAAAGAAAAGGACCAAAAATAAAAATTAAGCACAGTCGTTCGTCCTTGTGATGAGGGACTCGAGTGAATTGAAGGAAAAATTTGTTTTCAGCGTCTTGTATAAAAAACAACAATTGGTCATGATAAGAGAGTAGCACTTTTAGCATATACATATTTCGTCCGTCGGGAAGCGAGTGGCTGTGGGCAGTCTTGTAATTTGACGCAAAAAGGCGTTCTTATTGGACGAAAAACGTAAAAACTGAGGTATGCCCAAACTATGATTTGAAAACTTCGAATTTTATACTTTTTTATTTAAAAGTATTTTCGACAGAAGCAGTAAGACGAGGATGTTTTTGATTTTTCCATTCCTCTGGTGGCTGGGAGGATGGCGTCAGCCATATTTTTTCTTATTTTGTTACTTTCGTCGAATTATTTGCTGAATATCAAATGCCACCGGCCAGTACTAAGAATTTACGATTTTTCAAAGAGCTTAAATGTTACTGTTTTCTAAAAAATCATCGATTCAGGTGCTTTTCGCCAAATCGTTAAAATTTTGGCCACAGCCAAGGGCACGGCTAAACTTTTTCGGAAATTTTCTGACCGGAAAGAGAGATTGAGGAAGCGGTTTAGCGCAGTTCTTTCGATGAAATGCGCCTAAGGATTGGGATCTCATAATCCCTCAGAATGAGCTTTACCATGGCTGAGCAACCAAGAACATAACTACATGAACAAAGCCGAAATTGCGGGTGTCTGAATAGGGTCAACAAATTTTAAAAAGTGAAAAAGAGCTGATGAAATCGGCGTATGAGGCCAAAAACACTATCGACAGTTCTCATCGAGCTTTCGATTATCATCAAAATTGAGAAAAAACGAGAACAATTTCTAGCAATTGAATTGTGGGAGGGGTTAAAGGAAAATCTTAAGATTCTGGGATACAAACCCCACACCCTTGTGTGTAACGACTAGCGATCATACTCGTATGTATAAATGCACCCGCGTGGCCGATCGGGATCAACCATCTGGGGGTCAGTCAACGAGCTTTTCGAGCCAAAATGGCCTCACAAACTGGGTTAAATGAAAGTGTAAAAACCATTTTAATCCATAGTTTCTTATCAATCTAGCATTTTTGCAAAGAAAAAAATTACATTTTCGTCGGTTTTTCGGTAACACTTTTGCCATTGTTTCCTCTGCCAACGACTATTCGATAGTCTCTTTTTCAATAATGACTTTCCATGGTGGATGTCGCCGAGTCAGCTGATTCAAAAACGAAAAAAGGACAGAAATTATAGAATTGTTTCTTTCGTTTTGAGTCGAGAAACTTCAGTTTTCAATTTCAAAGTCGTTTGATCATAAATGTCAAACGAACCGCTCCAAGTTCCAGTTTTAAAACGCGCAACGCGATTCTCGCGGTCAGGTAGGTGCATAAAAACACGCAATCCGAAATAATGGAAGATTCGTTGATTCACACGATTTCTCCCCAAAATAAGATTTCGCCAAAAATACAGTACCTGTGAAAAATACAATAGTCTATTATAGTGCATGTCGCCCAATCTTGTTCTCTCAATCTTTATACGCCACAGCATATGCGTTAATATTATAATGATATTCATATAATGCATGTGGGAGTAGTAGTAGACATTCGCCAAAGGGACCGGTTTCCTCTACATTTACTTGGATGGATTCATTTTAATTTCAGTTTCAAGGGAACGTTACACCTAGCAGTTCTATACTATGACTGTACGTACACAATTTCCCATTCAAGTCCTTGCAACCGTACATCCATCCATCCATTTCGGCTACATTAGAATGTACAATTAGTTCTACTGTGCAGTAGCAAGTTCCTAAATTAATAAAGGACTACCTACCAACTCTCCATGCCAACCCGCCAGCCGATCGGTTTATTTCGTATTGTACATGCGTATTTGTGTTTACCCTTTTGCTGGTGTTTCCAGATATTCCACTAGGTACGTGCGTAGATAAATAAACTCGTACTTATATTCCCTCGTGTAAAATTTTGGCAAACGCGTTTGTGCGGTGTTTTTATTTATTTTTCGACCATTCCGGCTAGGTCCTTGGACTCGATTTTGCTATCTACACACAGGGCGCGCCAAATCGTCCACCACATGCGACTAAATTACTAATACTCTCGCTAAAATTTTTGTCATTTCTATTTACTCATTCGTCTGTATGGACATTGAACAATATTATTGACAAGGATTGTACTTTACGCCATACGATGTCAGAGGAACAACAAAAGCCCATGTGATATAACCACAAGCGCACGTTTCGCAATATTTTCGGATATTTTGCGATGGACGTAAAAATTGCCAAATTTTCGCCCTGTCCGGCTAACGTTTTGACTGATTTAAAAGACAAGTCTTTGGGATTTCACGGTTAAACGAAAGCGAGCAGGAGAAAAGACTCGAGGGATCTTTTGAGGTCGCGTTTTCGGGATAATTTGTCCCCGTCCGCCTAATTACCACCAAGTCCCAAGCTCCAAGTTTCCAATAATTGGAATTTCTAAGTTTCCAAGTGCCGGTTCATTTGCTCAAATCAAAATTCCAAGTCATTAGCATTTTTCGACTTGGAAAAAGTTCCTTTGTTCTCCAAGTCTCCAGATAAATTTTCCATGTTTCAAAGTGTCAATCTTTAATCTTTTTACTCCTTCCAAGCACTTGGAGTTTCCAAGCCCGGCGCGGATGAAATTTCCAAGTCCATTTGACGATAAATAATATTATTCGCTTTGCTATCGATAGTATTTGCACATATAGCGCTTCAAATAATGTGGTCAGTTTAGCGAAGGTTTGTCTGTGTGCATGCGTACGTGCGCACGTGTTTGTGTGTGTCTGTGTTTCAAATCAATGTTGAATAGTAATGATGAAAAATTGCGATAAACAATCATGAAAACAGATAAAATGATGCACATTTCCGATTCATTTGAAAACCTTCATTTTCAAAGATTTCTCTTGATGCTATTCAATCATTCTCCGGTAAAGTTTCCATTGTGTGAAACATGCAATTTTTAAGAATGGAAAAATTAGTGGCCGGTAACCAGGAAGCTCAGATTCGAGTCCTAACTAGCCAAATGTTTTTCGCTATTCATCTTGCATTATATATCCCTTAAATTTTATAGAATAAAACGAATTTTTAATTTATGGCATATAAAACCCCGAAATTTTTTCTGCAGCATGAAAATTTGTAATTCAAATATTCGTTTACAACAAGTAAAAAAATTATTTCGTTATTCTATTTTCAATTTAATGCTTTAATTTGATAACTTTTAACCCGTATTAAATTGTGATTTGATTTTATTTTTTAATTTACGCATGTTTTTAACAAGGATTATATATAATCAATTAAATTTAGGAGAGTTAAACTGCAGAAAAGCGATAATAAGCAGCGAATTGTGCACTTGAAAACTGTTTTTCAACCGAAAATCGACGAGGAAAAAATGAGCTCATTTTCCAAGTAAATTTTCCAAGACTTGGAATCCAAGTCGAAAAATTCAGGAGTAAATGTACCCAGTCTTGGAAAAATGCACTTTTACTTCGGAAAAACACTTGGAAATTCCAAGCCTTGGAACTTGGAAAAACCGAGCTGCAAATGAATCAATACTTGAAAAAAGCCGGTTTTCCAAGACTTGGAACTTAAAATCTTAAGGACGTGGAAAATGACGAAGCAAATAAAGTAAAACTTTGAAAATTTCGCGTTTTTCTAAGACATGGAACTTGGGACTAGGATTCCAAGTGGAAATAAATTGGCCCCAGTCTGTCAATAATATTGAGGTCGCGTTCCTTGTCTGTTTTATCGCTCTTTTGAATCTTTTCAGCACCAACTCGCTTTTGCTCAGCATCAACTAACCAATTCGTTGAACGGAGAAGTATTTGAGCTTATGTTCATGTATGTACAAGCGATGCGCTTGTTTTATACCGGTTTGTTTACTCTAACGTCTGAAACGGGAAGCTTTTATAACCCAACCTATTTAATTAGGAATCGAAAAACTATTAGGAAATGCCATTTTTCTTTAAATATACCTTCCGCATTTTATTTGATTTTTCGGACTACTGATTCGTTAATTACGTCCAGGATATCCGAGAAATAAAGCTTATATTATGCTTTTGAAAACATAATTTTGTGTCTGGTAAAGGCGTCGACATTCGCATTTAATTATACCTCGTGACAGACACGATAAATGGTGCGAAGCTTAAACATGGCAAACGTATACTTTGTATCGATTAGGTATTATTTTGATTCTAGAATGACAAGGAATAAATATGCGGCTGATAATAATTTTGCTTACAATTTACGAGCTATTCTGCGGCCCTTTGTGGAAAATTAACGTTAAAAATTAATTTTTTTACGCTTCTATCAAAGTATTTTTTGCTATTTATTTGTAATTTTATTTTTTTCTATTTCATCGTTCCGTCTAGATTCTAATGCATTGATTGATTCATCCTTCAGGTTAATAACCCTTTAACCCTTCGCAACACGAATTCTTGTTTGCCTGCATTTGACTGGTCGAATTTCCTTCTTATTCGTAGTATTTTAAATGATCGATCACGTTAATTTTCAATGTTTATTCTCCTCGTTGTTGAATTTAAATATGAAAATTAACTTGTCGATCTGATTTTTTTGAAAGCTTTAATCTGTTAGTAAACTACACAGCTAATTCTGCGCAAATATTTAGAGAATATGAAAAGCATACTAATTTTTAAGAGAGCAAACATGAATCGTAAAGCAAGCAGTTAGTGATCTTGATATTTCAAAGAATCTGAATGTTGGTCTGCCATACGAAGATGTATGATCGGACATACATTCAGAGCTTCAGAGTTTTCATCTCAAAAGAAAAAATTTCTCATCTCAATGGATGAAAAGCCAAGTTCAGACCGTAAATCGATAAAAATCAATTTTTCTTGCGAAAACGCATGAAATAATGTACAAACTGCGAATTGTGCCAATTAAGATAACTCTTTCTGAGGTCGTGAAAGGTGTTGTATTTTTTTACATTCGACTCACACCTGAGGCCGGCCATTTCATGTTTTTAAGCGCGTCATCATCATACATGTTCAGCATAGGAATTCTGGGGGTTAGGCCTATTTTTTTAAAATGCTCTTTGGGCCAAAAACGACGATTCGTTCTTTCTAAAACATAAGAACAAGGCAGACTTTTTACAATTTTTACGAAAGTTCGGCAAAACTGGGGTTGCAACCAGACATGCACGTGGAGGTTTGGGAATGCAGACCTTCCCCACAGAATAGAAAAATGAAAACTTTATGTGGAAAATGGGGCAAAATGAAGGGAAAAGACAGATGAGAATCAAAAATTTTTTTCAAAAATGCTTCAAATTGACCAGAGACTGTGTAGTAATATAGTTCTAACGCTATTTTAGCGCTTATACCTGGTTTTTACGTCATTTCAGTCCAAAAAGCTCAATTTTTGACCCCCTTCCCACCCCCTCAGACCGGCTGCCCCCAAGATCGGCCATGCTATGCATCTGTGGTCGCAATCATACATGGGCAGCATCCAAATTTTGGGGGGTCAGGATAAAATCGCCAAAAATGTTACTAGAAATAGAATTCTGGGGTCTACGGTAATCTGTGGGGGTTTTCAACTTCTGGGAGGTACAAACCCCCACGCCCCACGCCCATATGTGGTCGCAACCTAAGATGCACAGCTTGGCCGATATGGAAGGGGGTCAAGAATTGAGCTTTTTCGGTCCAAGAGCTCAAAAACTGGTATTAGCGCTAAAGTAATGTTAAAACTACGTTAATACATAGTTTCTGGTCAATTTAAGGCGCTTTTGAAGGAAATTTTCATTTTTCATCCATCTTTAGTCTTCATTTTGCCTCATTTTCCCAAGAACGTCCCCATTATTTCATTCTGGAAGGTCCTGGCCATGGGTACATAGCATGACCGATCTGGGGGGGGTCAAAAATTGCGCTTTTTCGGGCCAAAATGACCTATAAACTAGTATCGCGCTAAAATAGCGTTAAAACTACGTTATTACACAGTTTCTGGTCAATTTGAAGCACTTTTAAAGAAAATTTTCAGTTTTTATCCATTCTTGGCCTCCATTTTGCCTCATTTTACCCAGAAAAGTTTTCATTTTTCCATTCTGGGGGAAGTCCGGACCATAGGTGGGCAACACCAAAATTCTGGGGGAGGGTGTGCAAGATTTTTTAAAGGTTAAAAAATGGTCTTAAAATGGTGATATGGCGATAAAAACGCCATGTTTCAACGGCTCTCATCAAGCATTTATGATGATTGATATTGACATTGACATCGCAAAATCGCGAAAAGAACATATTGAAATTTTATTGATTTCTGAGGAGGGATATTCTCAAAACCCCAGAAACCCCCAACCCTCCCAGTACATGTCTTGTCCACGTGCACGTCTGTTCGCAACCATTTTACAGGAGTCAGTAGTCTTTTTGGGGTCTAACCCTTCCCCAAGAGCACGCATGATGATCATGTGAAGCGGGATCGATCTAGTTAAGTCCCAAAGTTTGCACTTTTGCCACAATTGCTTTTTAGCATTTTTATTCAAAATAACTATTTCTTTATCTCTTATTTTTCAAGCTTTGACCCTTTTTCGTGCAAAAATGATTTCTATGATCAATTGTATACATCGCACGTGCGTATCTTGCACACAAAATGAGGCCACGCAACGCAAGCTTCGCGCAGAATGCGGAAAAGTTCAAAATGATCGATGAACCACTGGCTGCTTGTACGGTTTGCGGTCAGTGGCAAAAATGAGTAAATTTAGATCACATGCTTTATTTCGCCTTGCAGCAGTCTAGACTCGCACAACGGCGTATGCAGCTTTTTTTGCATGCTCTGTTTGCTTTCTTGAAAATAATCACACACGCTATTCCATTTTTTAACCGTCTGACTATTTTGCTAAACAGAATGTATCATTTTGCGCACGCTTTACGCAACCTAGGTTTGGTTTTTTCGGTATGCGTTCGAAAAATATGGTGTTTGTTTCATAAGACAACACTTTTATCGACGAACGCAAAATTATTCGTCGGTTCGCATTGTTTATCGAGGTGTTTACCGCCATGATAAATTCCCAGTATGGTTCGAATTTTTTGTTGTTGCATATAACGGAAATTACATGTGTCTTTGCTCATTTTTTGCATTATGTTTGCGACTATGGATTTCGTAACCTTCAGGCGATTTTACTAATTAATTTTCATATTTTGCGTAATATTGTTTGCTTTCTAAAACTAATTGATGTTCCAAAAAACTGCTCTACTTTTTATTATTCATGCTGAATTAAAAATTAGGTCTTATCCTACGACTTCACCCCATGTTTTTTTTGCACTCAAGAAGTTTAATCAAATTTTCAAGTGAAAAAAGAGAAAGTAAGGTAGAAATACGGTGGAGGTGAAATATTGTAGAATAGATCCCAAAAATATTTAAGTACCTTAATTTTAACTTTTCAAAACTTTATACGCCTAAGGTTAAACAGATAGCCTAATTTTGGTCTGGTAGATCTACAATAGTAGGCAAAGTTTCATGTTTTCTGTTCGAAAATTTTTCATGTGTTGTTTTATTCCTAATTTTTTCTCAGAAACTTTTTTGCTTGCCTTATATTTTTTATACTATTATCAAGGTCCACGTTCTGCGCATTTTCACGATTGAAAACCTATAATTTAATTTATATGAATTAAACTTTTTGCCAATACTATTTTCGAGACGAAAAATAATTTAGAAATCATGAAAATTTACATACAAGCTGGCTTTCCAAAAGACTATAAAATGACGTTGTATGTGCTATTGCATGACGCAAGTTGATTTCATCCATAACATTTCTAACGCCCCCTGTCAGGAGGTCACTCTTATCGTCTTTTTTATAGCCCACCACTGATTAGCACTACCGGAAAATCAGAATTTTTAAATTGCGAATGAATTATATGCACCTAGGCTTCAATTTTTATTTTTTGTTTATTCTGATTCACTTTGCATGCTTCATAAGTCGAAGTATGAAACTAGTAACAATGACTACAAAAGCTATGTATACGCTAAAATGGTCATAATCTACGTTATAATTGACAGATTTGTTGCTGATAAAGCATTTTCCCGACAGCTAAAAGATCTCAAAACAGCTTAACAGCTTATTTCTAAGATTTTTCCTGTTCAGCTGAAATTTCTGCGAAAGTCAGCAGAATTTCTGGGGCTTAATTTTTCATTAACTACTCTGTAGCAGACATGAACATGGGGTTTTGGGGTACCCTCCAGGAGTAAGAACGAAATTTTCTGATGTATATAACACAAAACTAAGGCTAGAAGTGGTTGACAATTACAACTTTCATGCAAAAATACTTAAAATTGACTAGAAATTGTTATCTGTGGTATTTTTACCCTATTTTATCACTTGTATAAAGTTTATACATATATTTTAGCTTAGAAAAGCTGTTTAGTGACTCCCTAGACCGGTAATCTTGTGCCTTGTGCTTTACTTTCATGTGGATCTCTTTGATTGTCTGCATGATATTACGTTTTCACTTCCTTGCCTACATCGAACTTTTCTTTGTTCCAATATAATGAAAAGAAGTAACCCTAGCTTTTGAAAGGTGACGCTATTTGAAAAGCATTTCAGGCTTAGTAAATAAACTCTTATTCTCACATTAATATGTTCTATTTTGTCTATTCGCTATACGTGCTTCAATTGTTCATTGCGTCCATGTCATTCTGGAACTTGAAACTGCTCCAGATTATCCTTTTTAGCGTATTATATGAAAACGATGAAATTCGCAATAAAGCAAGTAACCCACAAGATGTAGTTTTAGTTTTCATTCCATTTTAGACTGATTTTTCATTTATCTTTTGATTTTCTGCTTCCTACACAAGCACATTGCCAGTTGAATTGTTTCGTAACTGGTTTTCACTATACTGAATGTCCATTTTTTTATGGGATCACGCTGAAGTCAATGTGCATTTAAAATGCATTTAATATTATCTTAACGCGTCATTTTTTAGACCACGATTTCGCCAACAGTTCATTGCCTCGAGATTTTTTCTCTAATCTATATTTCTCAATTTATTTTTGAATTTACTCCTCACCCATTCACCCATTATGAATTATTATACTTTTAGTTTTAAGACGTTTGAATGCTCTTTTGTTTTCATCTTTTTCCAGCCATTTATTCATGCGTTATTCTGTCTAATATTTATTTTTTGCGTAGCGTGTTTTTCAAGGCACAGAGTTGAGGCAGGGTTTAAATCCCAGAAGCAGAGGCCAGCAAATTTCAGTGAGGACTTTTCTGCATGTCAAATGGGAAAACGATTAAAATAGCCTATATAACTAAGATGCTTTAGGGACTAAGACTGCATTTTCTAGTGTTTTTAAGCCCATGTTGACTCGTTTCTTCAATTTTATCAATAAAAAAATACAATTTGACTGTTCTTATTATTTCAGCTTCTACGCATTTATGGGCTAACAAGGCCGGAAAATTATATTTTCACATCTCTGCAACTTTCATCCCCAAAAAATCATGCAGAAAATGTTCAATAGCTCAAAATCGCCTGACAGTGACTCGGGTCCTGAACTGATGTGCACTTAGGAGAAGGGGTTGGGGAAGTCTAGACCCCCAGAATAGAAAAATGATAAAATTTCCTGGGAAAAGTGAGGCAAAATGAATGCCAAAAATAATTTGAAATCTAAAATTTTTTCTAAAGTGCTTGAAATGAACCAGAAACTGTGGAATAATGTAGTTTTAACACTATTCTAGCAGTTAAATCAGTTCTTGAAGTCATTTCGGTCCAAATAAGGATCATTTTTGGCCCTTTTCCAGATCGGCCTACACTCCCCCTGATCGGCCATGGTGTGCATCTATGGTCCTCGACCGTAAGTTCGGTATGATGCCTCCTGCTCACCTCTTATGGGGAGCGTGTGGTATTTAGATTACTATGCATACTATTTTATACACTTCTTTTATTATTTTTATCTTTATTTATTTTTCTGAACTAATTATTTGAGCTTATTTTTGATACTTTTATTCGTTTCGTATCTTGGAGTTTTGACATTCGCCTAAATCCGATATTCTCGGAATACGCTAATTTTAGAATAAGCGCTTCACAAGACGAAAAGAAACCATAATCATCTAAGGCGAAGCAAACGTTGTGAATGACTGATACACAAAAGTAAAAATAATTCGATTATCGAAAAAACTAACAAAAAAACTGAAAATGAAACGGACATTTGGCCTCTTTCGACGAACAATATCTATCGTTCATTCGTGCAAAAAGCTATTATTTTGCGATTGACTTCATTCGCCCCGTGACTAGAATTATCGCGCGCGAATTTATCGCTACACGCTTAGCTGCTGGCTAATGCCACAGGCAGCTAATCAAACCTAAGCTATCATACGACGTGTGGGTACTTTAGACGTCGCCTATACTTACATATAAGCTTTTGAAACACGTTTAGCTAGCTGGCTACTTCCCATGTCAGCTAATATTTACGTTGTGTGTGTGTAGAAAATTTTCGGTACCTGGCGGTGACTAGTGGCGGCTGGAACTGAGCCCAATGGTTTCGTCATTTTTACGATCCCTTTATTACGTACACGTAAGCTTTTTTGTAGCATTCACATTCCCCACGATTTCGTACATAATGTTTGTTCTCACTGAGCTTATTGCTTGCTTTTTCTACGCTTCAACTATTCGCCCGGCGCTATCTAATCTTTCTCGTCGATTAAATTTGACAATTTCGTGCGACGGAGCAGTTTGAGTAAGTCGAATGGATGGAAAACGACGACTAATGCGCTAGTCTGTATAAGCATCTCGTAAATGATTTTCTAGAAGACTGCTAATGATTAGCTTAAAACGTATTGTTGCTTTTCCTGGTGTACAATTCGTTTGGCTTTCAATGAAAAATGGTAAATATTAAAAAAAACATCAATATTTTTGGGAAAATCAGCCGTTCGTGCGTCAACCGGTCGCTTTTTGCTTCGTTAGCGCGCACTGAAAATTCTGATCGAAATGACGAGATTCGGGTTTATTTTTAATTCGTTCTTTTAATCATTATTATTACTCGTTGCTTTATTCGGGAAACCGCGGTTGGATCGATATATTTATGCAGTGAGTGGCAAAATACTCAAAATACCTAATGGGCTGGTTCAAGATTTTAGGGTCTGAAAATTTTTGTAAAAAGTTAAGGGTCGGGACAAGTGACTTGTTTTTCGACATTTCTCATGCATGCGGCTCTGTCCATTTAATCTAAACATCGCGAAAAGAACTTGAAAACAAAGATTCTGGGATTTAGTCAATCTTGGGCATTTCCGGAATTCCAGAAAACACACTGATCCTCTTTCAATGCCCATGAGTGGTAACAACTAAGGTGCTGATTCAAAAGCATGCAAACAATATATTAAATTTTGATTTTCGGTTTTTTGGCGAAGTTTATCCAATCTAAAGAATGCTAAAACAGCGAAGTTTGTGAAATATCGCAATAACGATACCGTGATCATAAACATCTTATTATCGTTACGATATGATTGTAATTATAATTGCCAGTATTATAAAAATCATAGGCATTGCGTCTTCACGCCGCTATCTATAGAACCTTTTTCAACTTTTTTCTACAGATGTATCTAGCAACTCGTTCTATTATTCATTGGTTTCAACTAAAGCGCCATTTTTCACATTTGTGCAAAAAATTTTCCCTAATCTAGTTTATTGCTGCTTTGATACATTTGCCCGCGTTACTTGTTGTTTATCAGTGGACATATCGCTTGCAACATTAAATTCGTGTTTACATCGATCAAGTCAGCGGTATTATTTATTTTTGTTCGTAATTCATTGTACATATTTATTGTTAGTTATCAGTTAGCTATCAGTCTATGTTTAATAAATTTCAATTTTATTCTTCTTTCAACATGATTTCTAACATTTAATATAAAATTTATATTATTCATTATTCAATTTACTCTTTTTTAATCTACCAATTTACCTATTTGTTCATCAAATTTGTAAACTCTTAAGCACGTCCTTTGGCTTAGAAGAGTTAAGCAATAATATTTTTATCCACATTTTTCTTTATTACCGATTTATAAGATTCACCTTTGAATGTTTGGATAATTTTTATTAATTTGCTATTTTTAACTTAATTTTTCTTCTTATAAGCGCACATGTTCATTGAAAGTAGTGAGAATCACAATTTTGGAAGTAATGGGTGTACTATTGTCGGAAAACAAAGGCTAATTGGATGCATTTCTGGTATCTTACTCGCTTTTTTCTATTTATATGGCGCATTTACTCCCATGAGGTAAGAAAAAAGTTATTGCATTCCGCAGTAGGATATTGTAATGATTCTTAATTTTAAATTGCGTTAAAACTATAACCCAACTTTAACGTTTCTCTATGCTCCCAAACATAATACTTTTTCATGCTAAATCGAACAGATAAGAGGCGCCTATTTTCAGCCTCATTTCTAAGACGCTAGGCGCCGACAATCTTACTAAGCTAGCGATTCACGTGAAACTGTCCCACCTTTGACTTAGCCGCCCATGCCCAATTTCTGTAGCTCTCTAAAATTAGCGTGATTCAACTCTCCTGCCCTTTAATTCAGCCGCTCGTACCCAATTTTTGTAGAACTACAAAAATGCACGTAAGAAACTTAGTCACCGTAAAAATAATGTTAAATCATAAGCTGGTCGGAAAGTTAAAAAGCTAGAAGCCGAGCGGAGAAAAGCTCTCGGCGCCCAACGGTCGGGACTCACTGATAACAAACTCTCATATCCCCATGTTATAGGAAAATGTATAAAAGCACCATGCTTAAAGATACTCGGCTTATTCTCCGACTCAACTCGCCTACTTACGCACTTGCCTACCGCCTCGAATTATACCGTACTCGACATACTATTCATTCGCTCTTCGACTCTACGCTAGTGTTTTATTAGCTATTCGTACTGTACCGATTAAATTGAAGTATCTATTCTTTAAATGACTCAGAGTACGTAGAATTAGTTATAGTAAGCAAGATCGACTGATATCAACTCTCGCCTCTGCTGTAACGAACATCTTGACAATATATAAAGCAATTTTCTTTTTGCTCGCCCAGCTTTTAGCAATAAGTCGTAGCTAGAAATTTAACATTTTTCCGCTCTGTTGTTTTTACTCACCTAATAATGCCTACTGCTCCTAATTAGATTTTTGTCAGCGACTTACTTTTTGGCGTATCTATTGTGCCGTTATCCGTCATCGTCAATGTCGCTTTATGATTCCGAATGATGTGTTCAACTTTTCCCATGAGAATCAACGCGTTTTGCCTCGATTCGCTTTCAATTCAAACATTTTCTCGGAAATACGAAATAAGTTCTAGTCACACTGTATTATAATGACCCTTTCTTATAGATCTTAGCATTCTAATTTCTAATCTTGTTCTTGTGTTTCAGCTCTCAAACAAAATCAGCTTGCGGCTGATAACCGTACGAAAAGCTTTAATATCGGTGATATCTAGCATGGCTGCTCACGTATTATTACTCTTATCATTATCCGCGTATCACGTACGCATTATAGTCGAAGCGTCTGATATTGACAATGTCAATGATAGATCAATCCAAAATAATGGATCCGTCGATCAAATCGAGAACGTCGATTCGAAATCAGTAGATAATCGTCAATGCGATCGAATCGAATCGAATTTCGCCCGATCGAACAATCGCGCGTGCCGATGCTTCCAGGGAGTGCCGGATTTCGATAATATTAATTTTGGGAAGAATTTCGACGATATAAATTTTGGAAAATCGTCGTCCAAGGAGGAGCCAAACTCGACGAAACCGTCGATATTTCCAAATTCGACCGATCGACTGAATTATTCTAATCGGAACCGAAGTTTATTCGGCAATATTTGGATCGGTTGCACGAAATCGAATTTTCCGGCCATCAACCGCGACCTAAAGTCATTACCCGACGACGTCGTATTGTCGAAATTGTGGATTTGGGACAACTTCGTGGCCATGTTCATTCCGACCATGTTTTCCAAAATAAAGACGGAAAAATTGATATTCGAACACAATCATTTGTTCGAATTATCACCGGGTCGGCTGGCGTTGAACACGACGGCGCCCTATTTGCGACACTTGATTCTGAGAAACAACGTCGTTAGACACGTCAAAGAGAGGATTTTTCGGGATTTGTCAAATTTGATAACTTTGGACATGAGCTTCAACTTCGTCGAATCTTTGGACCAGAATTCGTTGGGCGATCGAATGCTGAAACTGCGTTATTTGTCGTTCGAGAACAATCGATTGACTAAATTGAAAAATTCGGTTTTCGGCGGTTTACGCAACTTGGAGCGATTGAATTTGGCCCGGAATCGATTGGAGGATTTGGGCGACCAATCGACGTTCGCCAATTTGACCAAATTGCGCGTTTTGAATTTGGCCAATAATCGATTAGAGTCGATACCCGATTGGCTGTTCGATCAGGCGCCTAATTTACATATTTTGAACCTGGCCCACAACCGGTTGCGCCAATTGGACGGCGCCGGTTTCGATCGATTGCGCGATTTGAAGCGTCTGTATTTGCATAACAATCTACTCACTATTACGCCCAAATTTAATTTGCCGAATTTGCAAATTTTGACCCTAGACGAAAATTCGATCGCCGAATTTCGATCGGATTGGGCGAAATCGCTTAATTCGTTGAAATTATTATCGCTGACTTCGAATCGCATATCTCGACCACTGGAACGCGAACTGTTCGAAGGCTTAAGTTCGCTCAACGTACTTTCCATGCAAAATAACAGCGTTGAGGTGGTTAAAGACGACGCTTTTGGATATTTTATGCCAAATTTGCATAAATTACTCTTATCGAGCAACCGTTTGCGCAAATTGTCGCCAGGATCTTTCAGGGGACTCGGAAAATTAAACATTTTGAACTTGGCACGAAATAATTTGCGAGATCGATTCAACGCCGATTTATTGCGCGATTTGAGCAACTTGCGCAGATTGCATTTGAATAGAAACGAGTTGAAAACGACGGATTCGAAGCTGTTAAACGCTTTTTCCACGATACAATACGTTAATTTGGCTGGTGAGCTTTGCATTTAAGCTGTATTACGTGTGTATTCAGTTGTGGAGATGTTGTTAAGCCTGGCCACAACCAGACATGCACTTGGGGTTTTGGGGCTTAGTATACCCCACATGGGAATTAAAACTTAAATTGAAATAACACACCACATAATCCAGTGGACCCCCGAAAGTCGATAGATCCTCGGAATTGATATTTTTTATAATATTTTTTGCAATTTTGCCCCATCGGCGGATCCCTCCCCGGAATTAAGCTGCTGCCCATGTATGGTTTGGACCCCAAGAATGGGAAAATGGGAAATTTTCTGCGAAAAATGAGTCGAAAGGAAGGCCAAGAATGAAAGGAAATCGAAATTTTAATTAGTTGAAAGGAAGGCCAAGAGTGATGAGGAAATCGCAATTTTCCCTCCATTAGTGTTTTGATTTAAAATCAATCAGAAACTGTGGACGTCCTAGACTGGCTGACTCTCTTCCGGATCGGCTATGCTGTGCATCGATGGCTACAACCATGGGTACGTGTTTTTGAGGAGAGGGGTGAAATTTGACCACAGAATGGCTACTATGATGACCCCAGAGTTTTTGATTTTCCAAACAATCTTAGAAAATATGCTATTTCAAGCAATTTTTGGCTCAAACTGTCATTTTTTCAGCTCCAGATTTTTATAAAATTTCTTTGTTTTTAGATATTTAGTTTTATGTTCTAAAAAGGAATATCGTCAGTAGCATCAAAAATGATGTTTTTTACGCTAACTCATCGCCTTTTCGAGTAAAAAAACACTTTAAGTAAATTTTTGACTCTCTGACTTATATAATATGGCCCGATCTCCCAGAATTTTCATACGAGCTCGCTCCATTTTTCTCGATTTTTCCTTATGATGAGACAAGCTTAATAGAAAGATTGAAAATAGATGTTTCAACTATATCGCGTTTTTAACTTTCAAGTTTTGTTACTTCTAAGCGATTATGTGAATTCAATAAGGAGTAATCTACTTAAATATATAATCTGATTCTAATTGTAGTTTGAAATGTTACTCTGCTTTTGTTACTTTATGTAAGTCTAATCGAGATAAATAAATATATAAATATGTATAGGTGAAATTACTCTATATTATAGGATATTTAAATTTTTATTGATTGGTCTTACATATATGAGACAAAATATGTTTCTGGTTTCGAATCGTAGCAAACTGCTGCAATATTAGTTTCGCGTTTTCGTAATGTCAGTAGTTCAAGTCTTTATGCACCATGTCTACAAAGATTGCCATTTTGCTCAAAAAGTTGAAATTTTGACCATAAAACGTAAGAAAGTATTTAATACTGAAATCTAATGCTATTTCGCTCTGAATCTTTAAAAACTTATTTGTTTGGAACATAAAGCTTCACACTATTCTGAATATTCGAAATAGCAGTCAAACAGAATGCTATTAAATTGCTTGAAAATTTTAATAACAAACTAATGATTTCGCAATTCTTGTAAGAATGCTTGTGCTAAAAATTTGTTTAATTAAATGATATAACGGTAACACAAAATGCTGTTTTTATTGGTTACGCGTAGATAACTCTAGATTACCCACGAATAAGTCGATTAAATAATTGAGCTTGATAATTTGATATTTAGCGACAAGTTTACGATAAATAATTATTTACGCGATATTTCTGAATTATTTTTCACTTTCACACAAAAATCATGCATTCGCCGCCGGGGTTAATTATTTTTCCCTGAACATTTACTTACCTAGGTGCAAACTTTCAACTTCTATTTTTAATTATACGCTACAGTGTATACCTTTTTACGTGCGGTACACCAACATTAGTTGCATAATTTGATTAAATTTCTTTTAGACTAAATAAAAACCTATAAGTGCCGTTTTAAATTAGTAATCTAGTACTTTTGTATATTTTTTTAAAAAGTTTATCGCGCTTTATATTCTAGACAATCCTTGGCAGTGCGATTGCAATGCGTTGAATCTGTCTACGTGGATGAAACTGAACGCCGATAAAATCGTCGATATCGAAAATACCGCGTGCACTTTACCGGATCACGCTCGAATTTCGTTTCCAGATTTCCACGAATCGGAATCGGCCAAAAAATCTTGTTCCAGCCAATCAGAATCCAGCGGCGTCGATCACGGGCCATCGAAAATCGACAAAATCCAATCTCATTCTTCGTGGATCACCGTATTGGCTTTCGTTCTAGCCGTTTCTTCCGTACTATTTTTACTGGCAGTGGCTTGCCTATTCCTGAAAGACGCTTCGAAATTGAAGAAAAATTCCGTCAATCAAAGCCTGGAATCGAATTTGAACATTAGCAAACCGCCTAACGAAAATTATGCGAAAGTGGGCGGGAGTTTCTTGCGTCGAATTCCGGTCGAAATGATGCATTTGATGATTTCGAAGAAAAGCAATCCGGTCACAGTTCCTCTTTTAGTGGAAAGATCGACGACGACGACGGAAAAATAATCGATATTATCGATTAATGACAATTATGAGGACGCGCCTTAGAACGATTTTCGATCAGTGTTTCGTGGTTTGATTTTCCGGAATTGCCCTATTAGTGGCGAAATAATTGACGCCAAAAATTTGTATGGACGCGCATTTGATTAAACGGGTTTTGTATGACGCGAACTTTTATTTTTGATAATGTCCTCTTAAGACATGCGCGTAGTGGAGGGGTCCAGCAAGACCCCCAGAATTGGTAAAACGGGAAATTTTCTGGAGAAAATAAGGCAAAATAATGACCAAAAATGGATTTGAATCGAAAATTTCCTTCAAAGATGCTTGAGATCGGTCAGAAACCTAGGAAAAACTCCGTTTTAACGCTATTTTAGCATTCATACCAGTTTTTGGGGTCATTTTGGCCCAAAAAACTCATCGACTGACCTCCAGACCGGCTGGCTCCCAGGTAAGTCATGCTGCGCATCTATAGTCTTGGCCACTGTTACCAGATTTAAAAATAAAAACAGACCAACACTGTAAAAGCCGGTCAAGGTCTGTACAAAGTATAGCAATTTCAAAACAAACCAGCCAAAATGACCAAAAATTGGTTATTTGACCTGACATGCACGTGGGGGTTTACGAGGTTTAGACCCCTCAGAATGGGAAAAATGGGAAATTTTATGGGCAAAATAAAGGTCAAAATGGATGAATACTGAAAATTTTCTTCTGAATTGCTTCAAATTGACCAGAAACTGTATAATAGCGTTGTTTTAACGCTATTTTAGCGCTTATACCAGTTTTGAGATCACTTTGGCCCAAAAAATCTCAACTCTTGACACCTTTAGTTCAATTGACCCCGCATCGGCCATGCTGTGCATCTATGCTCCTGGCTCCTGGAATAGATTTTATAAATGAAGCACTGCTCGTTTGCTTGATACCCAAAATTGTGAAAATGTTATTTCTAATTTAGAATGAGTAAGAAAATGAATACATTGACTCCGAAACCAGGTATAGACACTGTAAACACATTTCATAGCGATTATTATCAAATTAATATTTTAAAGCAATTTAGGTTTCACAGTAAAGGCAGTCTTGAATGTAGCACGTGGCATTGCTTCTTTCGATTTTTCTTTATGCTTATTCATTCTTTTTTGCCTTTCTACCGCATCTAATGTTATATGTTTGTTGTCTTAGATGGATGACGCTCTTTAAGCTTGATATCTAACATAATTCATAACTTAAGTGAAGTTAAATTTGTAGACATTCCTCTGTTTAACCTTAATCCTAGTAGCAGCCACATTAGACAGGAGAATTTTGATTTATTTTACTTTCCTTAATCTGATACAGCGTTAAGCGACACTAGATTACTTAGGGGAAAATGGTCTGATTCTGAACTCAATCCAACTAAAATCCTAGAGACCCCCTATAACTTTTGAATTTTTTTCTATTCTTTTTTGCGATTTCGCTGATGTCAATAGATAAAACATGGCGAGAAATGTTGATCCTTTGTTGACCTTAAATTTTTTTAATTTTTGCCATTTGTGCCCTAGATTCCCTCGGTGCCTTTTTAAGATATTTATATGCTATTTAAATAGAGGTTACTTTTTCCATATGATTCAGACTCCTGAGCTGAAATGCGTTGATTTATCCAAATAATCCCGCTTGTTAAATTATATTGTCTTCTACTACGTTGTATTCTCCGTTCGTTAATATGTGTTTAGTCAACTTTCGTTTTTGTAAAGTGTGATTGGAATGATTTCCATTTGAAATATTTTTGCAATCAGATTATAGCTTTTCTTAAGTACTATGATTAAATGGGATTAATTTCATTCATCCGATTGCTGTAGGTAAGTATGTATACGTGATTTTCCGTATTTGATCATAGCAGGTACACTGTGACAGCAACACTGCTGTAAATAAAAATAAGCTAGTGTACACCCGTTTCACTCAAGTTTAGTCATGATCTGATATATAATTATCGTGACCATCGGCTTACTGTCGATGAAAATTCTTAAAATTTATGCACGAAGTTATGACTATAATAGTTTCAGGGTGAATTTCGAGGAAGAATCGCTCGGTACCGAAAAATATTTTTAAAAAATCGTATTCACTCTACAGTCTGCTAATCAATCTGAAAAATGACGAAGGTATTCTTAGCAGATTAATCTAATGTTGATACCGAGTTACATAATAAGGTCATTTGAGTAGGAAGTACATAAGCAGAACTTACTTTAAGCCTTTTAGGTACCTTTATCTGAATAGTGATTTTCAAAGGTAGCCATGCGTATTCTTTGGGGTATTAATCCCCCAGAATTACTCCTACATGATCTTGGGGCTTTCATTCCCTCCCAAAGAAATTTTCATCCTTCCCCCGAAATTCGCGATTTTCCGAAAATTTCCACAAAATAAGAATTTGTATAAAAGGTGCTGAGCATTTTTAGCTACAGTTTGCTCAAAACTGTCAAATTTTTGGCGCTGCGCGCCATATATGTACTTATTTGTTGATTATATTAGGTTCAATTTATTCGACTTTTTTGATTTTACCCCAAGTTTTTTTGTTTTTATGCTCTAGAAAGAGCATCGTCAACGCAAACGATATTTTTGACGCGTATTATATGTATGCACATGTACAGCATGGGGATTCTAGGCGGGATTGGGCAAGGCCTAAAAAATTTTTAAAATGCATGCTTGGGTTAAAAAACGATGGGTACACGTCAAAAACATTGTCTTTTGACGTTTCAGACAATGCTCGTTCTTTCTAAAACATAAAAATGTAAAATAATTCTAGAAGCTTTTAAAAATCGAGTATATTCAATAGGATCTAGTCAAAAAATGTGTACTTGTACATGGCGCGAAGCGCCGAAAATTTGAGATTTTTAAGCCAAGAATGAGCTAAAAACGCTTAAAAAAGCAAACTTTTTACAACTTGTGAAAAATCGACAATTCGCTCGCAGCCATTTTGTGGATGGTCAGTTGCCATTCAAGGGTAGGGTGAGGGTTCAAACCATTCCCAAAACCCTCCCCCAAAAACACGTATGACGCACACCCACTGTTTTTGAGCCCAAAAAGGCACTCTAAAATTCACCCCTCCCCTCAGAATTCCCACGCTGTGCATGTCTGTTCCTGAGTGCTAACCACTAACAAAATATTTTCTGACTAACCCATATGTGTTCTTGAGAGGGGGTTTGACCCCTCCCCCTAAATAGCAACTAATCGCTCGCAAAATGGCTGCGGCGATCCCCCTCCCTTTACCAGAATTGTCGATTTTCTGAAAAAGTTAGGCGTTTTTTGGCTCAAAAACTTCGATTTTAGTGGCGTTTTGCGCCATTTACACATTTTTGACTATATTTTGTTCAATGTACTCAAATTTTTTCGGATTTTTTGTACATTTTTATGCTCTAGAAAGAACTAGCATTGTCTGAAATGTCAAAAATAGCGTTTTTGACGTGTGTCCATCGTTTTTGAGCCCAAAAAATGCACTTTGTAAAACTTTTGGGCCTGACCCCATCGTAGAAAATTCACTGCTTTAAGCGTTTTCAGCTATTTTGGCTCAAAAGCGTCAAATTTTCGGGGTTATTTTGTTTAATTAAGTCGAATTTGTTCAAAATTGTTGTTTTTATGTTGAAAGAACGGACATTGTCCAGAATGTAAAACAAATAGTGCTTTTGACGCAGATCCATCATTTTTAAGCCTAAAAAAGGCGCTTTATAAAAACTTCTTGTGACCCACTTCCCCAGATCTTCCATGCTGCTGTAGCGGTGGCTTTCATTTATTCGGGTGCTTTCAATACATTGGGGATGTTTCGCTATGATTTTAATTAACAATGATTCTGTTTAGATGTTTTGAATATCATGCATAGCCTAATAGTTACGTTTATCCTTATCATAGGCAGCGCGATAGCGCTACCTATGATATACTTGGCCATCCTTTTTCTTAGATGTTTATCAAAGCGAGTGCGAAATTTGTGTCCCCCTCACAGCAACAACGGCACACACCTGAGAGGTGCGATTTTTTTAAAAGGTAGATAATAAAAAACTTAGATACTCTTTTTTTGTTTACACTAGTCGAAAGTGTGTGGAGTTTACACCAAAAATTCAAATGATTTGCGGAGGGCCAAATGTTTTTTTCTAAATGTTTTCCTTGATTATTAGTTTACGAATCTGGTCTTAAAATTTCTTTACACTAATTAGTTGTTGCACAGGAGTGTAAATCAGACGGTTTTTTACTGTTTTCATGTGCACAAGCATATCTAACTCAGTTTTACATTCTATGCAGTCTGATTGGTTTCAAAAGGTAGACGGTCAGAAAATCTAAGGGAGCCTTTTATATTTTTCTAAAGTTATATATTTTCAAATTTAGAGGTGGTTTATTGCAAAGAGTCTGAGACAAAAAAATATTTCTTCCTGCCATATTCTCCACTTAGTAGACACGTGGTAATTATCTTTGAAATGTGCCTCGTCCTAAGCGCTACACGTCAAAATTTATTTTGTTTCTTTACAATCAATATTGCGTTATTAGTGCAGGTGTAAACTTAACACTAAAAATTTTTTCCGCTCAGAGCGTCGTAGATGATGAATTTGAAAAAAAATGTTCTCCATAAGGTCAGAATAACGAATTCGACCTTTAAACTTTCTCTACAGCCAGTGTTTGTTGAGGTATGAAGAAGTGAACGTGAACTTTGAATTATACATCTATTTTCTAATGCCGATAGATAACTCCGTATTGCAAATTGTTTGATCAGATTTTTCTTATTTCAGAGGTTTTTGACTCGCCTTTAATAAATAATTATTTTTATTATCATAAATGCACTATTCTTGAAGTTCAGTAGAAGGATGAATATTTTTTCAATATAGTATAAATAAGCTGAAATCTTGACTGCGAGTTGGTTTGGTGCAACGGCCGACGTATCTGTTCTCACATGTGGATTTAAAAAAAGAATAATGGGTTCAAGTCTTCTGAGTACTAACTATTTTCATTTTTTAAAATTCTTATGGCAAAACCATGCACTTCATTTGACTCTTTCATCTATTTAGGTTCTGCAGATCACACAGTTTTTGTTTTTTGAATTTTACCTCAGTTCTCGAATAAGAGTGTAAAGAGTGCGAAAATCTGCGGGTGAAAAGACACATTTTGGTCGAGTTTTCTGACTTGTTTATGTCTGCCAACAACTCCGGTTGCGAGTTTTAAAAATTTTTTTCTGACAGATATGTACTACGGATCAAGGGCTATCTTCTGCTTACCAGCAAACTTTTTTTACAATCAATACACAATTAGTATCGTGGGGTTTAAACTTTACACTCTAGTGCATGAGTAAAAAAACAGATTTTGTCCGAGATTTCTCTGCCAACTTTTTTGTTCATGAGTTGGGATGAATTGAAAAAAATAGAAGTAAAGAAACTTCGAAGAGCTACACGTCGAAGCAAGCCGCGTTACAAAAAAACGTAATATTCAGTTGTTTATGGGGATGTAAAGTTCGAAATCTGAGGGTGTAAAATGGGCGAAAAAACAGGTTTTTTTTCGTATTTTGACTGGTAAATCATATCAAATATTTTGCGGAACATAAGTTTCACACATACAAACGTACTAAAATCAAAGCGCTACAAACTGGCCCAAACCGAATTTATTTACACTCAATGGGTCGTTAGGTTCAGATTTTTAAAATGTATAATGTGGTGGACAATGGAAAATACGTGTTTGTCCATTTCTTTGTTCGCCACTTTCTCTGTTCAGAGAGTAGGGCGAGGTCGAATATAATAAAAATAAAGTACTTTCTAAGGGGGTACGCGTCACAGTGAATTGCGTTTGTTTACATCAATATTTAGCTTTTTCGGGAGTTGTAAGAGGTGCAAAGTCAAAGTTATGGGGGAGTTAAACGTGTTTCTGTGTTGTTTTTTTCTACTAAGTTCTAGGGTATGAGTCTGGACATAATCTCAAGTCTAAAAATGAACCAGAAACCAAATGTGATACGTTAGTTTGTTTGCACTCAACAGTGGTGTAAAGTGGTTTACATCTCGATATTTATTTGTCCACGGGCCATTGTGGGAGACTTAATTTTTTAATAATTGTTGATCGTAATATTTGAGTAATATTAGAATTACGAATCCGACTGAAATTTCCTTTACGCTCTGTGATTGTGTAATCATATCTTGAGTCGACACTTCCAAACACAATCGACTAAGATGCTAAGAAACGCCGCGAACTGCCGCATAGCTCAAGTGGTAAAACCTCTTGCTTGTAGTCGAAGCAACCCGGGTTCGATTCTAGCCGATAGCTTTTTGTTTAGCGCACTTACTTTAGTATGTCCCAGCACTGAGCTAAATGCCTAAATCAAATTTATTTGGGCGTATGAGTGCATTAGAAATGGAAGAATTCTAAACCACTCGCCCTCACTGAGCTGATCTGCTGGAGTACAGTAATTTGTCTTGTTTAGCTTACTGTAGCCCTTAAAAGAATTGACTAAAAAGCTCTCGAATAAATGAAACAGACTATAGTCTATTTCAAGTCAACTTACGCGTTTCCTACTGTTTTAAACCAATAATTTCTTCAATTGTTTTGGATGCATCGATGTTTGCTATTTCATTCAATTGGGTTAGAAAGACTGTTACTCAATATCATTTCCCATAGCTACTGCATAGCTAACTTGCTGCTTTTTCAATCATTTTATTGTTAAATATTTATTTTAATGTCTTGGCCGCCCAGAATATACTTCGATTTTTTGCGTTGCGCAGAGAAAGTATGATTTTTATCAGATTTTGCGACTTTAGGCACAAAGTGTGATTTTCATTCTTAATAATGCACAATTCTGAGTATATTCATCTTTTTTTGTTCCATCGGAGCATTTTCTTCTGCTATTTATTGTATATTTATAGGTAGACGCCGGTTTTCGGGCGTCACTTGTTCCTATGTAAATTTATTTATATCATTTTTGTTGCTATCAGATTTTTCTTCGTTTATGAGTCAGTTTTAAACATTAGTAGATTTACGGCGATCGATCTGGGTTAAAATAAGTGTTAGCGTGAGTAATTAGTTGTGTTACACTGTATGATATATAACGTGGTGTAGCCAATCGTATTTTTGACTGGAAAACGCTCAGGTTCTCGCTGAGCCGAACAAGCGTAATTTGGACAAGAAATCTGGAAACAGCAGCTTTGGATAAGATGAAAACAACATCCGAAATCGTAAAGTACAGAAAAAATTTAAAAAGGTTAAAAGAAAAGATTTGCATGCAACCATTACATATGTTGTCACACATGGGCGTGGGGGGTCTAGCCGGACCCCCAACTTGAGAATTTGAAAGCTCCACATAATCTAAAGACCCCCAGAGTCGAATTTACAGTGATCTTTGGCGATTCTGTCCCATCAGACCCCCAGAATTTTTTACTGCCCATTTCCTTACATACTAGGGCTCTGCATTTAACCTAAGATACAGGCAAATCATGTACCGGCATCGACTTTATATTCGCTTTTACTAATCGTTAGAACAATACACGTGTGACAAAGATGAGCACTTTCGATGTCTTACATAACATCACGCGATTCTAGGGTCGCATGGTATAATTTCTTTTCCGTCAATAATCAATTTATGTAATAAGCCCCGGTTTTTCTTTCCGCTGCTGTAAGCTTTTATGCAGCAAACTCGTTCGCCGATTTCAAAGTGAGTTTTGGTGCCATCATCAACGAATTCTCCCTGAAAAAAGATATCAAGTACTTTATTTCATCATACTGCTTTACGTCTGCACTGCAGTGAGATCAATCAATCCCTTCATTTCACAGCATTTCACAGAACGATTATATGAATTTTGCTAACTTTGCCGAAAAAGTCTATTTTTTGAATTACAACTCAATACTTAATCAATGCTTCATGTTTTTTTGTTTATATAAAAGTTTTTAATGCGGACCTTTAGAATCGGTAAGACACAAATTTCAAGCTCTAGTTTGTTCAATTATTCCGAGTTTTCGAATAAAAAGACCGATAAAAAGAAATTGAATTATAAGTTAAAAATTTTTTAAAGATTGAATGACTTTAAAATACCTAAGCAAAATTCTTGCACTTTCACAGATTTTTTTCTGCTCTAGTTTGAAATGTTGTTTTAGATATTATTTTTTCTCATCAGAATACAGGAGTCTATGATTAGTTAGAGTGACATTTCATAATTGGGTAAATTCAACTTGGTCAAAATTTTCAACACGAGAAAAATGGTACCGTCTCAACACTCCTACTGTCTCAACATTCCCACTGTCTCGACATACCCACTGTCTCAACACTCCCACTCGAATTCTCAACACTCCCACTGTCTCAACATTCCCACTGTCTCAACATTCCCACTGTCTCAACACTCCCACTCGAATTCTCAACACTCCCACTGTCTCAGCATTCCCACTGTCTCAACACTTCCACTGTCTCAACACTCCCACTCGAATTCTCAAGACTCTCATTGTCTCACATTCTAAGGCGCTAAACGGGACCACGTATGAGCAAGAGGCGTCTGGGTGAGGTCTAGAGACCTCCTCTCCCCCGAGAATCTGGCGAACTTCCTAGAATGGTTATTATTGGTACTTTTTGGGACTTGATCCCGTCTAGAGCCCCAGAATTTTTACGCTACCCATGCATGAACGGTAAATTTCACTTAAGGGCGATAAGATTTACGACCTTGCACATATTCTACTTCAACAGATTTAGGATTTTACTGACACGGATGCCGCTGTTTCGCAATTTCAGTGGCGAAGCTTAATTAATGATACATACACAGTTGCATTTTTCGATATTACTTTACCTTTTTTTGCCTTTTCCTTAGGTTACAATGGTATGATTATGTGCACCCGAGTCCACAACTGAGATGTATCTACCCGCTCTAAATAACGCCCAATAGTGCAAAATTGTCCCAGTAGGTACCTAGATACATACAAATAGAAAATCGGCAGTCTTTGTTTAGCCATCGCTGTTATCAACTACTGCATCATTGTACACTATGAATCTTCCTCAAAAAACTGATGGTTAGCTGAAGTCCACGAAATTCAATAACATACATACTTTGCATGATTATCAAAATTAAACAAAATGCATCTGAGAGAACAGTTTTCACATGAGATAAAATTTAAACACTTTTTGTATGATAAATAGTAAAAGCTACTTTTTATCGCTTCTCAGGTGAAGAGGTATTAATAACATTAGATTTTTTGCAAGTAAACTGTGTGTAAGGTCGCAAATTTTATCGCCCTTATGTGAAATTTACCGTTGGGATTGTTGAGACGGTGGGATCATTGAAACAGTAGGAATTATGAGACAGTGGGAGGGTTGAGAATTCGAGTGGGAGTGTTGAGACAGTGGGAATGTTGAGACGGTGGGAATGTTGAGACAGTGGGAATATTGAGACAGTTGGAGTGTTGAGAATTCGAGTGGGAGTGTTGAGACAGTGGGAATGTTGAGACAGTGGGAGTGTTGAGGCACAATCAGAAAAATGACGGGTCCAATGACGATGCTGTAAACGCTTAACGATTAAACTACTGAAAATGTTACATGTGTTTACTCACCGTCGTATTAACTTTTCGACCATTGACCCAAACATCTAACGTATCTTTTTCTAAATGAACAGACAAAAAAGAATACCAGTGTCTCGAAAGCTTAAAGTTGATTTATTTTCAGAAAATTCAATTATATGCCAGTAATGATTTGTGCTGCTAATGTATAGAGCTCGACAAAAACATCAAAAAAAGTTTTAAATTTGCGCACATTAGCATCAATTTTTGGCTTCTTTTATCTATGTATAGTCTGTTTATAACTGTCACAACTTCCAAGATGAAATAATGCAGTCAAATTGTCGGTTCTGTGAAAATTTTCAAAGGTCTTACTCTAGCTAATCTCAAATAGACTATTAGCGCTGGGAGCATAGGTGGGCGGCACCAAAATTCTGGGGGCTGCAAGATGTTTCAACGGTCACAAAATGGCCTTAAAAATGGTGGTATGGCTAAAAACACCATTTTCAACGTTTCTCATCGAGCACTTTCCATTGAAATCGAAAAATTGCGAAAAAATTCATAAAATTTTTAAAAATTGAATTCTGGGGTATTTTGGTTTCTAGGGGGTGCATACCCCAAAGCGCACACGCCCAGGTGTGTCTAGGAGAGCAATTGAGCGTCAAATTAGTATTGAAATTTAAAATCTGAAAATAAAAGAGCAAAAAGGCGGATAACAGAAGATGTTTCCCCAATGTGAACAACCTGAAAATTGATTTATTCTTAAGGAATGTCAGATGCCATTGAAGATTGGCGCATGTTCAAAATTAATCAAAGTTTCTACATAGATTCCATACTTCTAAAGTTAAGTACTTATTTTGCTAATTCTTGTGCCTTAAGTAAATAGCAACATGAATAAGAAAAACGATAAAAACCGAATGACATTTGTGGCTTTTTGCCGTGAGGAAAAATGTTGCGAGTCATCGCTTGGGCAGAACGTATTAATTTATATCAGTCTAAGAGCAATCATATCCAATGGCTTGAAAATTGTTAATTTTTCTTTAAACTCGAAATTTTCGACTGCTGATTCCTTTTTAATAAAACCATTGATTTATGTATCGATGTGGCGAGGATGAAGAATTTCCGTTTGCAACAGGTACTCGATTTTTCTCATTATAACCGAAATAGTCTCAAAAATTCGTGCTTTATGCGCAAAAGAGCATTTTCCATGATCGGTGTCTAGCATTTTCTTTAGATAAAATCGTTTCCTGGTGTGAACGAATTTAATAGAAATTCGAAAAATTTTACATGAAAAGATAATTTGTTAAGATATCATTGAATGGCGTGCACAAATCCAGTGCAAAAGCGCCGGAAAATTAGAAATACTTACATTATTTTTTACAATTTAATGCTAAAAATGACTTAAATTACTCCCGCACGAGTTGTCGGAATTCGAGTTTGTCTTAAAGTACATCGAGGAAATAGCCAAAAATTTATACATTTTCGCTAAAAAAAATATGAAGTAATAACATGTTTTCGAACAATGCCGAGACATGCGTGTGGGATGGAGGTCTGGAGGTCAGGTCAGATCTAGACTCCAGAATGGAAAAATGGGATTTTTTCTGGGAGAAAATGACGCAAAATGAAGGCCAAAAATGGATGTAAATCGAGAAGTTTTTTAAAATTGCTTGAACTTGATCAGAAACTGTGGGATAACGTA
This sequence comes from Mermis nigrescens, assembly GCA_036768485.1. NCBI lineage: Eukaryota > Metazoa > Nematoda > Enoplea > Mermithida > Mermithidae > Mermis > Mermis nigrescens. The sequence goes on along the minus strand of JAVLUZ010000143.1, from coordinate 3,090,522 downwards.
GTTTTAACGATCTTTTCTAGCATCTGAAGCAGCTTTTGAGGTCATTTTATTCAAAAAACCTTTTAAAACTGACCCCCCAGATCGGCTGACCCCCACTCCGATCTGCCTTGCTGCGCACCTATGCTCGTGCCCATACATGGGCAGCAGCCAAAGGGTGAGGGGTCAAAACCGGCAAAATCGAAAATAAATATGCCGAAAATTTCAATTAAGGTGTTTTATTGATTTTTGTAGGGTTTTTTCAGATTCTAGGAGGTGTAAACTCCTCTACGCCCATGTGCGGTTTGCTCGTACCCCCTTAAATCTGGTTTTTTATGTAGATTCACATGCATCCTTTGCCTAAATCTGACCTAAACAGATTCTGGTCGGTTCTCCATTAATAATATCGATCCACGTTTGTAAAACTCTTGATTGTTGTTCGCTGAACTTCTGAAATGTTTTCCCGTTCACTTCTAACGTGTATTGATAAGTGAATGTTCCATATGCTTCTATGTTAACAGCACACTTGGCGTTGCCGACATTGAAAATCTCCCGACCTACTAGTTTGAACAGAAAATCTCGTCTCATTATTTCCTGCAAACGCAAAAGAACTATATGTGCGATAAACCTGCATTTTTTAAGCTAATTTTGTTTTCAGTCTTTACATTTCTTACTTTTTCAGTTCAAAAACACGGTTATTTTCTAGATAATGAAGGTTCGATCCTATAATTACGTTTTTCTGACTTAGGTAAAGTTATTTTTTCTGAACTAGCGACGTTAGCTCCTACGAGTAAGAATGCACAAATAAACATTCATGCTCGTTTTGGTTAGTTTCATATTTGAGCTATCTAAGAAAAATCACAAAAAGGTCATTGGCTTGACACAAATTCTGTGGGACAATTAGTTACCTATTCAATATGCATACGAGAAAAGGATCAGTATTCAAATTTATAATGAGACGAAACGAGTCTTGTCGGATTGAGTAAATTTGTCACGTTGGGCGAATAAACTTCTCTTTCGATGCTTTTAATCAACAAATCCGTTTGCTATTGATCATAGAGAAAGTGAAATGACTTACCAGGTGGGAATTTCGGGGATTTTTAATCATTAAAACTATCTTTATATGATTATTCATCAGTTTTTATCAAATTTTCGTATAAGTTTTATTACTTTTTTCTTCAATGATTGTTCGTTCTAATGAACATTAACAAGATTTACTCTTCCGTCGACTCGAATAATGCGTTTGCCAGTCGTGGTTCCATGTTCAAATTCCACCTTGTGCAATCCATCTTGCAATGGGACGTCCCAGATTGCTACAAGATCAGAGGCGCTGTCCATATTGCCTTACTAAGTGAATAATCAGCTTGTCTCGTTCATCATTCATTGTTTATTTTATTGATGTCCAGTTGCTATGGTGATTTCGTAAAGAAATTCGTTGGGCCCACGTACAAGGTTTCCTTCGCAATATTAATATCTGCTAACGTCTGCTATGTTGACATTCTTTGAAAAGTACTGCAGATAAAAAATGAAAATAAAGTAAAAGTAAAAAGTCAGATAATAACAGATTAAGTTTAAATGCCTAAGTACATAGGTAGGTACCATACCATAGATGAACCGCGTGATCGGTTTGGGTTGTAAACCGGTAGGGGGTCAGCCAGAGAGCTTTTTTGGGTGAAAATGACCTCAAAACTAATAGAAATGCTAAAATTAGCTTTAATGTTAATTATCAGTTTTGGGTTAATCTCAAGCACTTTTGCAGAAAAATGTTGATTTTCATTTATTTTTGACCTTGATTTTGCCTTATTTTGCCGAGGAAATGTCCCATCTTCTATTCTGAGGCTCTAGACCAGGTACGCACGTTAAGAGATTTGGGAGCAGACATGTCACAGGGGGTGGGTGGGAGCAGTATAACCTGGATCCCTGGGGCACAAATCTTATAGCATTGTAGTGTTATAAGATAGGCGGAGTTGCGCCCTGGCCCATAATCGAGGTCGCGCCAGGGCGCAAATGGCTTGGGGACCTGCGGACCTACCCATCAGCCTAAAGAGTGCCTGGGGAGCCACCAGTAAGGCTAAGGGGTACCTGGAGGGTCCTGAAAGGGGGTTCCCTCGCATTTTATCGATTTTTTTACAGTAACAGTTGGTTCCGAAACAACTTATTCCGAAACAACATTGGCAGTGTGTGTGTGTGCGTGTGTGTGTGTGTGTGTGTGTGTGTGTGTGTGTGTGTGTGTGTGTGTGTGTGTGTGTGTGTGTGTGTGTGTGTGTGTGTGTGGTGTGCGTGTGTGTGCTGTCCACAAGCATTAACGGGCCCACAACCGCCACTGAGGTCCACAAGCGCCACCGAGGTTCACAAGCGCTACTGTGTTCACTATAGCCATTATAGCAATTTTAGTATGTACGTGTATAATGGGGTTCATTATAGTTAGTTTAAGAAATTAGTCAGCTATTTCGTCATCAGGTCGTAGAAATTATTATCTGCGCGAAAATTAATCATTTTGCCGGCCTCTGGCCCTTCATAAAACAAAATATTGTCCGAGTATACTTTAATTTGGTAGTCAGGTACCAGAACGTTTTGAATTTTTTTAATAGCATCACGACCGTATTTGTCTTCATTGGCGCTGAGGTCAGCTTTGTGCATTAATTCTAAAGCTAGCTCCTTTTGTAAACAATGTCGCCCTTCGTCGCCTTTCCTAATAGACCCCCATTTAGGGCTATTGTCCAGCTTTGCTATTCCTGTAACAACAGCTCGAGGTAGTGATGAATTACCATTTGATGCAATTTTGATGTATGCTTCTCTACCCGATTGTGTTTTTTATCTACAACGACTACTTTGAAGATCATATCTTCGTCAAAGCTAAACTCCTTATTGCACAGTTCTATATTTTCAATAATACTAAAAACTTTGTCGGCGTTCAAATACTGATGCTGAGTAAATGGGACTAGTACAGGGCAGTCAAGGCATGAATGTTTGATTTCTAGACCTATTAGACTGTCTGCGGGGTAATGCTTGAGCATCTTTTGAATAGCTTGCTCAAACATCTCTTCTATATCTGGACAGTCATCAAGATTTCGAAACTTTAGCCGAAACGTCATTGCAGCTGACTTAAACCTACGAACAGAAGTGAATGAGTATTCGCCTAGTTCAAAGTACTGATCCATTTTTTGAGAAAAAAACAACTACAAATGTACATACATACAACATAATTCTTATTTATGGACAACGTTATTGCATCTTGGAGGCCCTTCAACAGTGTAACGGTTTTTTTAATGTCGGCGTCTAAAATGTAATTTTACTATAGTTTTACCAAATTCAAAAGGTACAGCTTGATCTTGGTCGCTTTTAATATTTATTTCAACAGTGTTGAATGCTTTTTTGAGTACAGGTATGTAATGTGCACTAATATATGAATGATTAATCATGTCCATGTATTTTCCTTTAATATTTACGACTTGCAAAAGCGGCGTAAAAATATTCCCAACAATTTGAGGCTCGACTATATCACAAGCAAAGGAAAATGCTCCGATGGAACAAAAAAGATGAATATACTTGGAATTGTGGATTGTTGAGGATGTAAAAGGAGGGTACTAGGAAAAAGCTACCTACAGTCGCAAAATCTGATAAAAATCACACTTTCTCTAAGCAACGCAAAAAATCGAAGGGTATTCTGCGGCCAACACATTAAAATAAATATCTAACCATAAAAATGATTGAAATAGCAGCACGTTAGCTATGCAGTAGCTATGGGAAATGATATTGAGTAAAGTAACAGTCTTTCTAAGCCAATTGAATGAAAAAGCAAACATCGATGCATCCAAAACAATTGAAGAAATTGTTGGTTTAGGACAGTAGGAAACGCGTGAATTGACTTGAAACAGACTAAATGTAGGTACACTAGCATGCCCGTAACGATTGTGTGCACTAATCAATCGGCCCCTGCTTTGCTTGCTATAATGCTCATAACGGAATAAAACAACTTTAAATACAATACCACTTAGTTTTCTATCAGTCAGGATACGAAGCTAGTCAGCGTTGCTACTTGCCAGCAATTTAAAAAAAGTGAACATTATAGATTCCGTTTATATACTCTCATCTGAAACTTTGAAAATTATTTAAAAAAGACACCTTTTAGAGACCGCAGAATATACTTCGATTTTTTGCGTTGCTTAGAAAAAGTGTGATTTTTACCAGATTTTGCGACTTTAGGTAGCTTTTTCCTAGTCCCCTCCTTTAACATCCTTAATATTCCACAATTCCAAGTATATTCATCTTTTTTGTAACATCGGAGCATTTTTCTTTGCTAGTACCCTACTTTTAGTTAGCATGATTTGAGTATATCAGTCAGTAAACACATACAGTAACATGCCACAATATTGACAGCAGTCCAAGAACGCGAAAACAATATTGTTCTTAACATCAGCACTATCCTTTTTAAACAGGACAACCTTACATTATTTAAGCAGATCACAGTTTTTCAGCATAAACTTTATGCAAATATCAAGTGTCAGGAACACTAACGCTCAGATTTGGAAGTAAAATATATTTGTAGCATAAACTACAAATTAACAACAAATGGATAGTGCAAACTTTAAGCAAAAAATTAAGCTTCCGCAAGGCTCTAGAACTAAAATTAATATGCAGTGTAATTTTTACACCACCACAGAGTGTAAAGAAAATTTCAGTCGGATTCGTAATTCTGATATTACTCTGATATTACGACCAATATTTATCAAAAATTAAGTCTCCACAATGACCCGAGGACAAATAAATATCAGATGTAAACCACTTTACACCATTGTTGAGTGCAAACAAACTGGCGTATCACATTTGGTTTCTGGTTCATTTTAAGACATGAGATTATGTCCAGACTCATAACCCAGAACTTGGCAGAAAAAAACAAGACAGAAACACGTTTAACTCCCCCATATTATGACTTTGCACCTCCAGAAAAAGCTAAATATTGATGTAAACAAACGCAATTCGCTGTGACGCGTACCCCTTAGAAAGTACTTTATTTATATCCTATTCGACCACACCCGACTGCTGAACAGAGAAAGTGGCGAACAAAAAAATGGACAAACACATATTTGCCACTGTCCACTACATTGTAAACTTCAAAAATCTGGACCAAAGCCCCATTGAGTGTAAATAAATTCGGTTCAGGCCAGTTTGTAGCCCTTTGATTGTAGTACGTTTGTATGTGCCAAACTTATGTTCCGCAAAATATTTGATATGATTTACCAATCAAAATACGAAAAAAACCTGTTTTTTCGCCAATTTTACACCTCAGATTTCGAACTTTCCACCCCTATAAACAATTGAATTTTACGTTTTTTTGAATGCGGCTTGCTTCGACGTGTAGCTCTTAGAAGTTACTTTATTTCTATACTTAATCAATTTATCCCAACTCATAACCGATAAAGTTGGCAGAGAAATCTTGAACAAAATCTGTTTTTTACTCATCCACTAGAGTGTAAAGATTAAACCCTGGTACTAAGTGCGTGAGCACAGTATAGCCCTTGATCCGTAGTACATTTCTGTCAGAAAAAATTTCTTAAAACTCATAATCGGAGTTGTTGGCAGATATAAACAAGTCGAAAACTCGACCAAAATGTGTCTTTTCACCCCCAGATTTTTGCACTCCTTACACTCCCATTCGAAAACTAGGGCTAAATTCAAAAAACAAAAAAGTGACATCTGCAGAACCTAAATAGAGGGATAAGTCAAACGAAGTGCATAGTTTTGCCAAACGAATTGAAAAAATAAAAAAGCTATTATTCAGAAGACTTGAACCCATTATTTTTTAAATTCACATGCGAGAACGAATACGTCAGCCATTGCACCAACTCAACTCGCAGCCAAGATTTTAGCTTGATTATACTATATTGAAAAACATTCATCATTCTACTGAAGTTTAAGAATAGTGCATTTATGATAATAAAAATAATTATTTAATAAAGACGAGTCAAAAACCTCTGAAATAAGAAAAATCTGATCAAACAATATGCAATACGGAGTTATCTATCGGCATTAGAAAATAGATGTGTAATTCAAAGTTCACCTCTTCATACCTCAACAAACACTGGATGTAGAAAAGTTTAAAGGTCAGATTCGTTATTCTGACCTTACGGAGAACATTGTTTTTTAAATTCATCATCCACGACGCTCTGAGCGGAAAAAATTTTTTAGTGTAAAGTTTACACTTGCACTAATAACGCAATATTGATTGTAAAGAAACAAAATAAATTTTTTGACATGTAGCGCTTAGGACGAGGCACATTTTAAAGATAATTACCACGTTCTGTCTATTAAGTGGAGAAAAAACATGTTTTTTGTCCCAGACTCTTTACAATAAAGCGCCTCTAAATTTGAAAATATTACTTTTAGAAAAAATAAAAAAAGGTTTCCCTAGATTTTATAACCGTCTACCTTTTGAAACCAATCAGACTGCATAGAATGTAAAACTGAGTTAGATATGCTTGTGCACATGAAAACAGTAAAAAACCGTCTAATTTACACTCCTGTGCAACAACTAATAAGTGTAAAGAAATTTTAAGACCAGATTCGTAAATTACTAATCAGGGAAAATATTTTTTTTCAAATTGGCCCTCCGCCGATCATTTGAATTTTTGGTGTAAACTTTACACACTCACGACTAGCTCGGTATTGAGTGGAAACAAAAAAGGGTATCTAAGTTTTTAATTATCTACCTTTAAAAAAACCGCACCTCCCAGGTGTGTGCCGTTGTTGCTGTGAGGGGGGGCTTAAATTTCGCACTCGCTGTATAAACATATAAGAAAAAAGGATGGCCAAGTATATTATAGGTAGCGCTATCGCGCTACCTATAATAAACGTAAAAATCATGCATTCCACCTAGCATGTCGGGTGAATGGTGTGCTACTACGGTCAAATCTTGCGCCACAGTATAATTTATATTGCTAAACTGACTTTCCAGAAATCCCATCATATATAGTAAATGCTTTGTTAACTTTACATTTCGAATATATTCTGTATTAATCCTTAGGTGACAGAATTTCTTATTATCATCAGACCTTATGACAAAGTATTGCAAGTATTAAATACCTTGCTCGAGGTATATGTATTTTTGTCGCACATTGTTTTTGATATCATAAAACTGTATCATATTCTGATCCTCGGCAACATTGTGCCATGTATTTGCGTAAATTATTTCAGCCAAACCAACCATCCAGTCGCCTGTCGGTACGATTTGCCTAGGTAGGCTAGTTACAAATATGGCCGCAGTGTTGGTTTCCTGTGAATTGCTTGGAAGTGTTATGTAAAACTGTTTAGAATCCATGTTTATAATTCTAAGTCATCAAAGTATTTATAAACAAGCAAAGAAAAATGCTCCGATGGAACAAAAAAGATGAATATAGGTACTTGGAATGTGGATTATTAAGGATGTAAAAGGAGGAGACTAGGAAAAATCTACCTAAAGTCGCAAAATCTGCTAAAAATCATACTTTCTCTAAGCAACGGAAAAAATCGAAGTATATTCTGCGGCCAACAGATTAAAATAAATATTTAATCATAAAATGATTGAAAAAGCAGCACATTAGGTACGCAGTAGCTATGGGAAATGATGTTGAGTAAGCTAACAGTCTTTCTAAGCCAATTGAATGAATGGTTTAAAACAGTAGGAAACACTTAAGTTGACTTGAAACAGACTAAATGTAGGTACACTAGCATGCCCTTAAGGATTGTGTGCACTAATCAATCGGCCCCTGCTTTGCTTGCTTCAATGCTCAAAACAAAATAAAAAACTTTAAATACAATACCACTTAGTTTTCTATCGATCAGGATACGAAGCTAGTCAGCGTTGCTACTTGCCAGCAATTTAAAAAAAGTAAACATTATAGATTTCGTTTATACACTCTTATCTGAAACTTTGAACATTATTTAAAAAAGACACTTTTTAGAGACCGCAGAATATACTTCGATATTTTGCGTTGCTTAGAGAAAGTGTGATTTTTACTAGATTTTGCGACTTTAGGTAGCTTTTTCCTAGTCACCTCCTTTTATATCCTTAATAATCCACAGTCCAAGTATATTCATCTTTTTTGTTCCATCGGAGCATTTTTCCTTGCTAGTACCCTACTTTTAATTAGCATGATTTGAGTACATAAATCAGTAAACACATACAGTAGCATACCACAATAATGACAGCAGTCCAAGAACGCGGAAAACAATATTGTTCTTAACATCAGCATTATCCTTTTTAAACAAGACAACCTTACATTATTTAAACAGATCAAAGTTTTTCAGCATAAACTTTACGCAAATATTAAGCGTAAGGAACACTAAGGCTCAGATTTGGAAGTAAAATAAATTTGTAGTATAAACTACATATTAACAACAAATGGAATAGTGCAAACTTTACATAACTACTAGGTGTAGAGAAAACTAACAGTCAGATTCCCAATTCTGATTTTACGTAGAACATTTTTAAAAAATTAAACTTCCGCAAGGCTCTAGAACTAAAGTTAATATGCAGTTCAAACTTTACACAACCACAGAGTGTAAAGAAAATTTCAGTCGGAATCGTAATTCTGATATTACTGTGATATTACGATCAACATTTATGAAAAAAATTAAGTCAACACAATGGACCGAGGACAAATAAATATCAGATGTAAACCACTTTACAGCACTGTTGAGTGCAAACGAATTGGCGTATCACATTTGGTTTCTGCTTAATTTTTAGACTTGATATTATGTCCAGACTCATAACCCAGAACTTGGCAGAAAAAACAAGTCAGAAACACGTTAAACTCCCCCATTTTTTGACTTTACACTTACCGAAAAAGCTAAATATTGATGTAAACAAACGCAATTCGCTGTGACGCGTACCCCTTAGAAAGTACTTTATTTTTATCCTATTCGACCTCGCCCAACTTCTGAACAGAGAAATGGCAAACAAAAAAATGGACAAACCTGTATTTTCCATTGTTCACCACTTTGTAAACTTTAAAAATCTGAACCTAACGCCCCATTGAGTGTAAATAAATTCAGTTCGAGCCAGTTTGTAGCCTCTTTGATTGTAGTACGTCTGTATATGCCAAACTTATGTTCCGCAAAATATTTGATATGATTTACCAATCAAAATACGAAAAAAAACCTGTTTTTTCGCCCATTTTACGCCTCAGATTTCGAACTTTACACCCCCATAAATAACACAATATTGCGTTTTTTTGAATGCGGCTTGCTTCAATGTGTAGCCCTTAGTAGTTACCTTATTTCTATTTTATTCGATTCATCCAAACTCATATCGTAAATGTTAGCAGAGAAATCTCGGACAAAATCTGTTTTTCACTCATCCACTAGAGTGTAAAGTTTAAATCCCTAGTACTAATTGCGTATTGATTGTAGAAAAGTTTACTGGCAAGCACAGGATAGCCTTTGATCCGTAGTACATTTCTGTCAAAAAAGTTCTCAAATCTCATAACCGGAGTTGTTGGTAGGCATAAACAAGTCGAAAACTCGACTAGAATGTGTCTTTTTAACCCCACATTTCCGCACTCTCTACACCTCCATTCGAGAACTAAGGCGAAATTCAAAAAACAGAAAGTGTCAGCTGCAGAACATAAATAGATGAATAAGTCAAATGAAGTGCATGGTTTTGCCAAAAGAATTAAAAAAATGAAAAAAGGTCAGCACTAAGAAGATTCGAAGCCATTAGTCTTTTTCTGAATCTGCATGCGAGAAAGGATGCGTAAGCCACTGCGCCAACTCGACATATCGGCGGATTTTAATACTTAGTTAATAATTGAAAAATATTCATCATTCTACTAAAGTTTAAGGATAGTGCATCTATGATAATAACAATAATTAATTATTGAAGACGAGTCAAAAACCTCTGAAATAAGAAAAATCTGATCAAACAATATCAATACGAAGTTATCTATCGGCATTAGAAAATAGATGTAGGTAAAATTCAAAGTTCACCTCTTCATATCTCAACAAACACCGGCTGTAGTGAAGTTTAAAGGTCAGATTCGTTATTCTGATCTTACGGAGAACATTTTTTAAAAAATTCATCATCCACGATGCTCTGGACGGAAAAAATATTTTCAGTGTAAAGTTTACACCTGCACTAATAACGCAATATTGATTGTAATGAAACAAAATAAATTTTGCCGTGTAGCGCTTAGGACGAGGCACATTTTAAAGATGATTACCACGTTCTGTCTACTAAGTGGAGAATATGACAGGGTAAAAATATTTTTTTGTCCCAGACTCTTTACAACAAACCGTTTCTAAATTTAAAAATATTACTTTTTCGAAAAAAATTAAAAACACTTCCCTAGATTTTTTAACTGTCTACTTTTTAAAACCAATCAGACTGCACATAATGTTAAAATGAGTTAGTTATGCTTCTGCACATGAAAACAGTAAAAAACCGTCTACTTTACACAATATTGCGTTTAAAGAGGAAGAATAGTTATTCGAGATTATGTGACCCTCTACATTATAAAACCAATTGGACTGCACAAAAACCAAAATTGAGTTAGATAAGCTGAAAACAAGCAAAGAGTAAAAAAACCCGTATACTTTACATTTTTATGCAACAACCATTGAGTGTAAAGAAATTTTAAGGTCAGATCCGTAATCTACAGCTCGGGGGCAACATTTAATAAAAATTGGCCCGCCGCAAATTATTTGATTTTTCGGTTTACACTTTACACACTCATTGCTAACTCGGTATTGAGTGTAAACAAAAAAAGACCGGCATCGAATTTTTTAATTAATATCGATTAAAAAAACCTCACCTCCCAGATGTGTGCCGTTATAGCTGTGAGGGGGAACACAAATTTCGCACTCGCTGTGAAAAACATATAAGAAAAAAGGATGGTCAAGTATATTATAGGTAGCGCTATCGTGCAACCTATGATTTTCTCACTGAACATAGATAGAACAATATTTTCGAATGGAATACCTCTACTCCTGCAAACAATGAAATAGACATACATATGACCACAGCTTATTAAGAAAAGTTACCAAATATACTAAATCTAGATGATATCTATCTGAAATTGCCAAATACTGCGCAATACAATTGACTTAAAATTTCCAGGCATCATATTTCGATTACCTCAGGCAACATTACTGATTTTCAGATCGGGTACAATTGTATGTGTTGGATCTAAAACTATACAAGAAGGCGAAAATACGATAAAGGCATTCATCCATATACTAAAGATGGAGAATTTAATGTTGAAAATAAAGCAGGAGCTGTTTGTTGGCTCGGCTAACTTGGGATGTCGCATTGATCTTTGTAAATTTTATGAGATGGTAAATGGGAAATGCATGTTCGAAGTTAAATTGTTTCCTGGTTTAGTATATAAATTTAGAAATGTGACCTTTTAACCATTTACAAGCGAAAACATGATTCTCACAGGTGCAAAACACAAGCATGAGTTACATTTAGCACATAAAATAATCTCAACAACGCTTGAACGATGCCAAATTATATAGTAAATTTTCCAAACTTTACAAGAAATTTTCCTGACTTTACAAAAATTTTCCAAACTTTACAAAAAATTTTCCAAACTCTGCAAAAGTCCTATGCCTAAGCACGCAAAATTACTTCCAAAGTCTGCAAAAAAATTTCCAAACTTTACAAAAAATTTTCCAAACTTTACAAAAAAATTTCCAAACTTTACAAAATTTCTTTCAAACTCTGCAAAACTTCAGACTAACCCTTAGACAAGAGATTATGTGTTCATCAATGATTTTCGTGTAAAGGTTTGCAGAGTAAAATTTGGCCTCGGGACTTGAAAATTCCCATAATTTAAACAATGTGTAAATATCGCCTTTTTTAAATCGTTTCCTGATATACTTTGAGAAGCTCAAAATAACATTCTCGTCAAATTCGAGCAATGTTCGCTTATATTGCTCGCTCATTTTTGGCCAAAAATAATCTCCAATTACATAATCTGACAAGTACATAAGTGTATTGTGACAAACGATGCAACATATGATTGAAAAAACATTAGCTGATCTCCATTCTTTACTTTAATCGGAGATACAGAATTACTTACTATTTATAACTTAATTAGGTTTTAGACCCAGGAGTCAAATTTTTCTGGGTATCCTCGCCAGCGCACTAAATAATCAGTTTTATTGCCTTTCTTACGCGTTTTCAAAATCTTTTCAATCACGTACTAATCGCCAGTTTTTGTTTCAATTTTTTGCAGTTCAGGCTCATAAAAAACACCCTCGACTTTTTCGCCCATTTGGTCTTCTAAAACGTAAACGGGTGACGTGCGTGCGAGCTTATCTTTCTTTAATCACGAAAAACTCCTCAGTCCAATTGGGCCAAAATCCTTTTTCAAAAGTGCGTTTAACTTTACTCAGTCGGACTTTATCGCCAATATTAAATTTAAAGACAACGTTCAGTTTATCAATCCTAAATGCTCTATTTAAAATTTCCGTTTCATTTTTAACGGTTACATTAGCTGGTTATGTACCTATAGTTCGATGCTTGGAAAGATTATAATTTTTCATCAAGTCGGGTAATATGTTAATATATTTATATGAATTGCTCGTGGTGAAGTACCGCCACATACGTTCTTTAAGCGTGCGATTAATAACGTTCAACTACACTAGCTTTTGTTTCGCTTCTAGTCGTGAAAAAATCAATAGATTCGGATATTAGAAATTTCTGGAACTCCTTATTTGTAAATTCGGTCCCTGCGTCTGTTTGCAGCTTGTACGGTTTTCGATTAGATGAATTTAAAATGCTTTGAAAAGCGGTCAGAACAACCTTTTGATCTTTTAGATATCAAAGGAATAGACCATGCGTACTTTGCAAATATGTCTATGCAATTCAAGAGATACTTAAAATTATCGTTAAACTTGCTTAAAGACTGTAGATCTACAATATCAGTTTGCCATTGCTCATCAATGCTACTTACTAACACTTTATTTCGAGAATATCGCTTGAGGGCGGGTTTATGTAAAGTATAGGTGGGCTGCTTTTTCCAACCATCCTTTCACGTAGGACCGGTCTACTTTTGGCTTTACTTTTTTAGCCCCCTCATATAGCTGTTCCACGCTACTATACCCCGTTTTAGGGTCGTAATATATCTGCTTTAACACTGTTTTCATTTCTAACCATTTTATAACAGTCTATCTATTTATTAACAGCATTCTTAATGGCCTTATCCCGTCTCTCCAAGACGCAATAACGTTGTCTATAAATAAGAATTATGTTGTATGTACATATGTAGTTTTTCTCTCAAAAAAATGGATCAGTACTTTGAACTGGGCGAATACTCATTCACTTCTGTTCGTAGGTTTAAGTCAGCTGCAATGACGTTTCGGCTAAAGTTTCGAAACCTTGATGACTGTCCTGATATAGAAGAGATGTTTGAGCAAGCTATTCAAAAGATGCTCAAGCATTACCCCGCAGACAGTCTAATAGGTCTAGAAATCAAACATTCATGCCTTGACTGCCCTGTACTAGTCCCATTTACTCAGCGTCAGTATTTGAACGCCGACAAAGTTTTTAGTATTATTGAAAATATAGAACTGTGCAATAAGGAGTTTAGCTTTGACGAAGATATGATCTTCAAAATAGTCGTAGTAGATAAAAAACACAATTGGGTAGAGGAGCATACATTAAAATTGCATCAAATGGTAATTCATCACTACCTCGAGCTGTTGTTACAGGAATAGCAAAGCTGGACAATAGCCCAAAATGGGAGTCTATTAGGAAAGACGACAAAGGGCGACATTGTTTACAAAAGGAGCTAGCTTTAGACTTAATGCGCAAAGCTAACCTTAGCGTCAATGAAGAAAAATATGGTCTTGATGCTGTTAAAATTCAAAACGTTCTGGTACCTGACTGCCAAATTCAAGTATACTCGGACAATATTTTGTTCTATGAAGAGCCAGAGGCCGGCAAAATATTTAATTTGCACGTAGATAATAATTGCATCGACCTGATGACAAAATAGCTGACCAATTTCTTAAACTAACTATAATGAAGCCCATTATACACGTACATAATAAAATTGTTATAATGGCTATAGTGAACACAGTAGCGCTTGTGAACCTCGGTGGCGCTTGTCGACCTCAGTGGCGCTTGTGGACCCCAGCACACACACACACACACACACACACACACACACACACACACACACACACACACACACACACACACACGCTGCCAATGTTGTTTCGGAACAAGTTGTTTTGGAACCAACTAATACTGTAAAAACAATCGATAGAATGCAGAGGAACCCCCTTTTCATGACCCTCCAGGTACCCCTTAGCCTTACTGGTGGCTCCCCAGGCACTCTTTAGGCTGATGGGTAGGTCTGGGCAGGTCCCCAAGCCATTTGCGCCCTGGCGCGACCTCGATTTTGGACCAGGGCGCAACTCCGCCCATCTTATAACACTACAGCGCTATAAGATTTGTGCCCACAGGGATCCAGGGTATACTACTGATGGGAAATACCTCTCCCAAACTTGATCGCTCCCATACCTTGAAGTCGGAAAAATTTTTCCCCGATTTTTTGAGAAAATTGCATATTTGGCCGTTTTTAGTTGTTTTTTTGGCCGTTTTTGGCCAAAAATTAGAAGTCATTTACCTCCCCCCTAAAAAATGTAACCAAAACTTCGAGCCGTTATATGTACGAGTATGTTGAGTACATACCACAAAGGGGAAAATGGAAAATTATCTGGCAAAATGAGGCGAAATGACGGCCGAAAATGGAATAAAATCAAAAAATTTTTGCGAAAGTGCTTGAAATTGATTAAAAACTGTAGATTAGTATAGCTTTTACGCTATTTCAGCATTTATACCCGTTTTCAACTGAAAAAATCTCTCTAGACCCCAGACCGGTCATGCTGTGCATTTAGAGGTCTAGGAACCCCAAAGCCCAAAGTGTATGTCTGATACTCGCTATTCTACCTACGTGTTAATGTTCGCACGCGGCATTTATGAAAATTCTGACAATCGATTTAGATTCCTTTTTCAATACACTATTGCCTGTTTCAAATAAGTTTAGATACAACTTTTTTTAAATCTTTGCCGGGCAAATCTAAAAGATTATCACATGCATTGTTTAAGTCCATAATTACCGTTGGCTGTATTTTTTGTCTGAGAAATGAAGCCAATTCAGAGATAAAAGATTTTCCACGTATTGTTCCCGACTTTTTATTCATTCGTTCCTGATGGATACTGGGATTATTCTCACTCTCTCAAGTCTCAACTCGACGCTGTTAATTTCTTTATAGAGCTGAGTCTAAGCTATTTTTTCGTTTCATTACCAGATTTTGGGATAAGAATATCCGTGTGCAGTTGTTCTGAAAGCATTTTGAGCACGATATATCATCATGTATTAAGCGTTGTGGCGATTCAATGGAGTTTATCTGACAAGCTTGGACGAAAGATAGCCATTAAATTAAATTTTCTTTCCTTACTGCCATGCCATTTTGTTCTTTGGTTGACATAAAGTTGATCTGAACGTGCGTATTAACTTGCATTAAGCTTACAGGGCATCAGCTACGCTTAATGGGATAAACACACTGTGGGATGATGAGAACGTACATGAGCAGCGACTCAATTTTGGGGCCTGGATGGGTAAAAGTAAAAAAATTGCGAAAAAAACGTGCCAAAAATTCATTTCTGATTTTTTTCAATTTTTTCTTAAATTTTTTCAATTTTCACTTTCAAATTTCAAAAATTCAATTTTAAAATTTCACATGCAAATTAAATAATGTGCAACAAAAAGAGAGCTATCAAACGCATAAAAACATAATCTAACTATTTTTGTGTTTTTTATTGTCCATCAGGCGTAATCTTGATTTTTTTGAAAACCTTTTTGATCGTTTAAAGCTGCACGAGCAGTAAAGTAGTTGCACTTGTTAAACGACAATCGCATGTTTGCTGTTACTGGCGCAAAGAATAACATATTTTTCTTGAGTCTTTAATTTTCATGAAGTTGCCTCTAGTTCCCCAAATATCTTCCGAAATCGCATTAATTCCAATGCATACTCGTATTTTCATAAAAGCATTATCTCGCTGGAAACATCCACACAAATTTCGATACCTGCAATCCCACTTTTGATTGCCAAATTTCTCACTGTGGATTTTAACCAATGCCGTATGATAAATCTTGCTTTATTTGAAAAAGATTGATCATCTCTAAAAATTTAGCTTAATTCAGCTTTTATTAGGCATATTCTCCGTTTTGCATAAAAAGCTTTACATTTTCGCTCAAGCGATATGCGGATATATTCATGAATAATGAGTGAAGTAAGGTTCTGGAAAAATTTGGTCATCAGGCGCAATGCTTCTAGTTCGGATCTTCGCATAAGATCGCTTTCGATTCTTGAAAGCTAAATTTGCTCCTTTTTTCTTGGGTATTGTCTATTTCTAAACACACTTATCAGTGCGCAACTGCTATTTCGAAAGATTATGCTACACGCCAAATACATGTATTATTCATCAATTGCGCGTCCATACTGAACACACTTAATTATTTTAAAGCATGCAGTAATTGAGCATTAGTCGAATAAAACGGGCAGCGGAAAAATGAATGAAAATTCTCCTGAATTTCCTACTAATTTTGCAATGCGATTCATTTGGGAGCAAATGCGCGCGGTTTAGCATCTTCTTGACCTAGCCTACTATGATTAGCCCTTGGGTATTCTTCATTCATAATTTTTAAACTTTGTCAGCGCTATGTAATTAAATGGCGTTATTATCGAAATCAATCGTGATTTAGTGACGTCATCGATCGGAAGAAGCCCCGCCTCTCATCGATATAGAAGCTTCCAGCTAGACACGCCCCTCATCGATTTCGCTACGAAACTACCGCGTTTGGTATGTAATTAGCGCTTCCGTTCCCGACGTCAAAATCGGTGATTTAGCCCGGGGCTTAATAGAAAAAAACGAACATTTCATATTTTTGACTAAAAGCTGCTTCAAGTATTCGGTTTGTCGTACATACCTTGCCTAAAATTTTTACGCGTGCGGTTCTGGCGTGCCGAAAATGACATCCTGTGGCGCAGCTGGCTGCCTACACAACGCGGTGCTCCTGCCGCTGACGCTTCCAAACGGGCAAAGAATGACCGAATTTTTTCTCTACCCAGTAGGTAGTCGTAAACTTTTCAAAACTTTTCATACCTTCCCTTCCAAACAGCCTAATATTACGTATATTGCGCGTACGCACTTATGTTTATATCGTGTATTATATATGTATATCGCTACTTTAAGCTACATTATAAATATGCTCAATTTTCCGGCTCCTTCGTCCGAAACATCCTCCGCTCAGCTAACATTCGCTCGGCACTTTAGCTCGATGATACAGTCAATACGACTTTCGTATAGCTAACTACGCTTGGCGTGCTTACACGTTCCGATGATTATTATTACTAATAGCATTATATACCCGCTAAGAAGTTCCCGAAAAATTTTAAAATAACAAGCTAACTTTTCCCTGACGTCCCGCATTTCCAGTGACTGGGCTATGTATCTTGTGTTTCCGAATTTTGCATCCTTTACGTGTTTCAGCGCATGTGGCTTGTTCAACAGACTAGCTAAACATTAGAATAAAGCGCGAAGAGTAAGTGAGTGCGAGAGAAAGAGAAGGCGAAAGTTTGGGACTTCGACTATTATAGTTTTAAAACACGAGAAGCCGAGGAACAGCTACCATCTTCCTGCGC
Source organism: Mermis nigrescens (assembly GCA_036768485.1). Lineage (NCBI taxonomy): Eukaryota > Metazoa > Nematoda > Enoplea > Mermithida > Mermithidae > Mermis > Mermis nigrescens. Next base: position 3,072,846 of record JAVLUZ010000143.1, on the reverse strand, counting down.
CTCTGTCGGTTTTTAGCTTCATTACGCTTCGAGATTATGCTATCTGTGCGTAGGTAGGTAACATATTTGAATATTTGGGTGCAAGGGGTCGAAAAAATTCCTCCGCAATCTATTGATATATGTAAGTGAGTACGTAACAAGCCGAAGACGACGGATTTCGGGAAAAATTTTTGCAAGCATACGCGCTTCCGTACGTTGCGTATCACACGCTTATTATCTATGTATAATAAACGGCTATCTTTTTTGCTCGTTTTTGTTCCTCGAAACTTATTTGGATATGTGCGTCGTTTTCATTTAAGCACAACTTGATTATTGCGTTTACCGGCGCTAAATTCTCAGCTTAACACGATGGCATAGAACATAGCCCAATCATAACGCAAGCACTGCCCGGCCCTTTTCCTTCTTGCCCATGTCCTCGATATTATATAAATATTTATATTTATGTACCTGCACGACTATTATTGATATTTTTAAAATAAAACACGTTCGGACAATTTAAAACCAAGGCGATTTCAACTTAAGTTCGTTTACAATATCCTGATCTCGATTTTTTTCACTGATCGTTACTTTTTAATACGCGGTGCGGTTTTGATTAAGATTAGCCGTTGCTTATTAGGGTTTCTTAGCTTAACAATTCGGTATTAGGGCATTTCGATAATTGTTCACAAAAAAGGTGTTTTGGGCCAAGACTTCGGGTATACACTGTCGAATCGACGAACGATATACCCGCGCATTGCTACAAGTCTATTAAAGCTGCCATTTTAAATTATGCCAGTTAAGCCAGAAGGTATGTATTTCTAGAGTATACGATTGATTTTCGTAATTTTACTGTGTTTGATTTCAGACTTCTTTTGATTTTGAAAATTCTTCTCCCTTTTCGTAGAGCTCTGAATAAGATTGTTTTCGCACCCTCATCCATTGGACTAAGTGGATGATTATAGAACTGATATTTTTTAAGTTCACAAATCATCAAACTACGTTTTATTTATTTTATTCGATGATTCCTGATTACGTAGAAAACTTGAATTTTTAGTTGAAAATCTGTCTGTTCAGAATTTACATCCCTATTCTCGAAATTTATTATAAAACCTATTTGTCGATTTTTCGGGTTGCGCGATGTGTCAGCATTTTTTACACTCATTCACTCATTTCACGTACCGAAACATGATACTTGGTTCAACTTTTTGTTAGGTCTTAAAGTGGTTGTATTTTTTCATTAGAAAGAAAAGTAGCTTGAATTTTGACGTTACTTAAGGATAGTTGAAGTGCTTATTTTTGACAACAATAGGTTAGGAGCAACTCTAAAATTATTGCGCCTAAAATTCTGTTTCGGTAATTCAGTATTCTTTCTTATTTTTTGGCTAACATCGTCCTTTTTATAAAATCATTATTTTAGTAATAAAATGTTTTTAAGAAGCGAAGGAGACGTTCTGTTTGTACGATGATGAAGGAGACGGAAAGATAGACGGTGTCCAGATCGGTACGGTTGCCAGAGCTTTGGGGATCAAACCCACAAATGCGATGGTGCATAAAGCAGCCGGCGCAGAATACAAACGAAAAGGTTTGTTTTGGTTTTCTGAAATTTTCGCACTCTTTATATCAAACAGGCTCAACTTATCGTTGCACAGCGTCCAAACCAGTAGGTTACTTTGTTATTCTAACATATATTATAATCAGCGGAAGATTCGGGATCTTAACCCCGTTAAATGGATAAAAGTGGAACTTTTGGGCGGAAATAATACAAAATTTAGGTTAAAAACTAAGAAAAATTTCAATATTCTTGCAAATGTACTTGAAATCGCCCTAAAACGTCAATTAAGGCTACTTGTACGCTATTCAGCGATTTTGCCAATTTTTAAACATATTTTAGCACAACCCCAGACCGGTCACCACGCTGTGCATCCACGTTCATTACAAAATCTTAGTACTCGAATGTAGGGTGAAAATGGATGCAATAATTGCGATTTTAGCTTTGGACAAAATTGTTACAATATCAGAAAAGTAATTGGATTAAAACTATTTAGTTTTCAGAATTGCTATTGAGGTAAATGAGGTCTGGTTTTTCTACTCATATTTATTTCATGCTTTTTAGGGTCTTATGTATAATTCCCCCAACGATTTCATTATGAGCTATAGTAACCTAACTTAGATAAACATTGCTCATAATCATAAATTTTGCATAATAGATCAAGTAAATACGACGTGAGTAATGGATAGTAATGTTTGGTTACTGTAGCTCATATGGAAATCGCTGAAGGGGATTTCTACATAGTATACCTTTTCTAATTTATTTTACGGAAGATTATTTTAACGAGGGCTAAAAAATTTAATTTGTCATTTCGCTACTAGTCTCAAATTTTAGTTGTATATTATGAAGTTGCTGAGTGAGTGATAAAAGGCATGACTTACCCACTAATCTTAGTTGTTTGGATGAAGAATATTTGATTATTTTATATGTTATTCAATTCATGATAAATTCCTAATCATTTGAATTTTTATTTATCTTTAAATTATTAATGATAATGAAACCTAGCGTTAGAATTTTGTGTTGAATAGCTTACCTCTAATTTTATTTTAAGTACGACAATTCAGTTAGCTGATTATCAATTTGAGATGCTTTCCATAATTATAATATGTTTTTAAATTTTTTTATATTTCTATTTGTCAATAACACTTAGTCAAACTACACTTTTTTCATACAATGTGCTAAAATAGAATTTTGACAGTTATTTCAGGCTAGACGAATATTACTCTAGAAACGCTCTTTCTCAAATAAATTACTGCATTGTTTAGTGGGGAATGTCCTGGGCAGACTGTTCATGACCGAGGCTGCAGGCTAGATGTAATTCACTCGTATATAATCTTGTTCTGATATAGATCTAGATTTACTCCTGAAGTTTCTTGAAATCATGAATATTAAAACAAGAAATAAAAATTTATTTGACGCGAGACACTAACAGATTGAACTTTTGTGTCACGAAACCATTAATTGCATCAGATATATCACTTTATTTCAAAATCAATTATTCAATCACTCGTCCGGTTGAATTAAAAAGAAGTTAGTTCTATTTATAAGAAGACAGAATTTTATGAAATTAAATTAAAAATGTAAATTTTTGTGGCATCCCAATTTCGATTAACTTGAAATGACATGCAACGTTTTAATTAATTGAATTGACTTAATAGCATAAGCCCACTTTTTGTCACAAGCACATCTGGGCGTGGGGGTCGGGGGTATGCACCCCCCCCCCTCGAGAAACCAAAATACCCCCCCCCAGAAATCAAAATACCCCCTCCCCCAGAATTCAAATTTTAAATTTTTTTTCGTTTTTTCGCAATTTTTTGATGCCAATAGATAGTGCTCAATGAGAAACGTCGAAAAATGGTGTTTTTTCGCCATACCACCACTTTTAAGGCCATTTTTTGACCTTTGAAAAATCTTACACCCCCCAGAATTTTCTTGCTGCCCACGTATGGTCACAAGGATTCACAAGGATACATGGACAGCGGCCAAATTCTGGGGTCTGGGTGTTATGAAACTGGCAAACTTCTAAGAAATATCTTAAGACTTCAATTCTGGGGGTCTATCGATTTTGAGGGGGTCTATTGGATTCTCGGGAGTCTAAACCCCACTTCCCCTAAACTCCCCCCCACGGCCACTTGTGGTCACAATCAGACATGTACGTGGGTGAAGAAAGCTCGGTGGTTAAGACCAGACATGCACGTGGAGGGGGTTTGGGGGTCCTGACTCCTGACCCCCAGAATGACAATGGAAAATTTTGTGAGGAAAATGTTGCAAAATATAGGCCAAAAACGGATGAAAATTGAAAATTTTTTCTAAAAGTACTTCAAATTGACCAGAAACTGTGTAATAATGTAGTTTTCACGCAATTTTAGCGCTTATACCACTTTATGAGGTAATTTAAGACCAAAAAATCTCTATTTTCGACCCATTGCCAGATCAGCCATGAATGAAGGCAAAAAATGGATATAATTGAAAATTTTATTCAGAAGTTCTTCAAATTGACCAGAAACTGTGTAATAATGCAGTTTACCGCTGTTTTAGCGCTTATACCAGTTTTTGAGGTCATTTTGGCCGAAGAAAGGTCAATTTTTGACCCCTCTGGCCGGAAGATCCCCCCAGACTAGCCATGCTGTGCACCTATGTTCACAATCCGTCTGCGCGTCTGCGGAATTTTCCTAGCTGAAATTCATAAAATATACATTCTATGCGCTTTTTTATTGTCGCACCTACTCCATTGTTGTAGCCTCGAGGGGTCGAGGCACAGGCCTAAATCCCGACGTCGGGATCAGAGTCAGCAGGGCTATTTAAATATAATGAGCCGTATTTATTATAATGACAAGATTATACATTGTATTTTATTTTAGCGATAATGATCCAAACTATTTCGTACAAATTGAAAAATTCGATATCATTCACACAAATCATCATATTTTGATTTATTTTTCGTATTTACTTTTGAAAATATTCGGTAGAACTGAGAACGGTTTTCTTCATTGAAAAAAATACTGCATTCTTATAATTATTCAAGAAACACCATTAGACTTGTGATGAATGAGTTTGGAACTTGTACCTTGTTTGCTACCTGTTAATACATCATTCTTTCGTAATGTGATGTTACTGAATTCTTTTGTTAAACCGAGACGCCATATTATTTGTTTCAAAACTAGATATCTAAATTCTTTCCTGACGAAATTTTCGCATTGGGATTCTGAATTTGAATTTAATTGGAATGATTAATAAACTCCACAATAATTCTTTTGATCGAGTCGAAAAACATTGACAAGACAAGACAAGAAAATATTTATTGTCCCGAAAAATACACAAAAATTGGTAAAACACAAATACATGATAAAAAGCGACTGAACAAAAGGACATACAGATCACGGAGTGTGAAACAACTAGGTATTTGAAAAACTTTTCATAATCTCTGTTAAATGTGCAATATTGACTAGCACAACACTTCGTGCAGCTTAAGAATTCAGTCTTTGTCTAAAAGCTTCATTTTTACGAGAATTAACTGCATAAATCGTAACAAATGAGATACGTTAATTCGTGAAGTATTCAAAAATTTTTCTGCTCCAGCAGTAAGTTTTGGCGTCAGAAATCCAGAAATTAGCTAAAATACACTACCAAAGGTCGAAAAACCCTCTTTTACCACACATTTACCTCGTTTTTTATATCAAAAAGTCATCATCTTTTGAACCCCAAAGTGGTTATTTCCAAATTTTATAGCTAAAGTAGAAATTATGTTAATCAGTTCAGGTCGGAAGATCCCCATAATGTAATAGCCTTGATGATTTAATTTCAGATTTCTACGATTTTATGGATGCTAATGCGTAGAAATATGTACCTACATCTGATAGCGAGATAAAAAATTTGTGACAAAGTTGCAATTTTTCTAATTTTCTGGCCAATATAATTTTCTGAATCCCGAATTTCTCGGCGCATGCATCTGATGGAGTTTGAAATTTTAGGTCAATCACTCATTTATGTTGAAGTGGCTGAAAGTGTGACGATAACTTATACACGAATGCTTTTTTCAGGTGAAAAACGTATCACATTCGAAGAATTCTACCCGATTTACGAACAACTAAGCAAAGAAAAGGAAGTGGGTACTCTCGCAGATTTTTTGGAAGGTTTGAAAGTATTCGATAAAGATGAATCGGGAAAAATCATGGCTGCCGAATTGAGGCACGTGCTATTGGCCCTAGGTGAGCTACGTGAACTAAATAAGAACGAGCAGTGCAGATAAAATTATTATGATACAGTATTTCGTGCGAATTTGAATCTCCAAACTCATGCATGTAACGGCTTTGGGTTAGGGCCCCTGTCATTTTTAGGGGAAGGGATAGGAATGACTTTCAATTTTTGGCGAAAAACTGCCATAAAACACCTAAAAACGGCCAGAAATTCAATTTTTTCCAAAGACCGGGGGCAGGGGTTCAAAAGTTTAATGTCTTTCAAGGGGATAGGGACGAAAATGTTTGTTTGGGGGCCCTTAATCCCTCTCTCTTATATGTATGTTTGAAACCGCCCAAAATTTGTAGTCGGATCGGAACACGATTTAAAATTAGGATAAATGTATTAGAAGTAGACAATGGCTCATTCAGTTCTCACAAGTGGAAAATAGTATAAGGCTGTATTAGAGCATATGTAAGTAAGACTTTGTGATGATGTAAAGCTGAAGTGCAAAATTTTTTAAGCTTCGTGAGCTTTGTGAAGCTGACAAAGCTTTGTGCAAGCCGTTCGAAGCTTATCTTATGAAGCTTAATATAGCTTGTATATGGCTAAATCGAATTTACTTCACTCATAAATCATTCAAGGTTACCTATCCTGAAAGCGAAATTTCTAGGTCTCTCAAATTGCTGGTGGTCCAGAATTCTAAAATGGATATTTCTGTTACAATACAATTTCTTACATTATTTCTATTCAGTATATTGCTCCCTCTGTATTTTTCGAATGCCTTCTAGTATTGTGCAAATTACCGTATATGTATATTGCCCATATTCACATAATTTTGGATGCTTCCTTACAATTTATATTTCCCCTTACCTTACCGTTTCCGTGACTGGAAATTAGACAGCTCCTTTTATTAAAGTTTTATATTTTACCTTGATAACCAATATTTTCTCAGATCCATTCTTATTTTTGAAAGTACAATCGATTGATTGGATAAGGTATGTTTCTTCTCGCAGGTGAAAGACTCCAAGCCGAAGATGTTGACGAAATTATGGACGGCGTTCCCGATTCAGAGGGGATGGTAAATTATAAAGGTAAGCGAGTCAAATGTGTGACTCACTCAGACAAACAAAACTCCAGAATTGAATTTTTGGAAATTTCTCAGTTTTTCCGCGATTCTTTCATGCCAACGGATAGAGCTCTATGAGAAACTTTAAAAAATGCTGTCTTTTCACCCTACCACTAATTTACTGTCCCTTTTTGACACAAAAAAAAACATTCTTCACTCCTCCAGAATCCCCAAAATTTGGGGTCTGCTCATGTATTGTGCCACACACAAACTACGCATTTCGTTGAAAAAAAAAATAAAAATTTTCGTCAATGTCGAATTGAAAAACAAATAATTTCTACTCATTTCATTCAAATCGGCAGATCAGGTTGATAGGAACTGTTTAGTTTTATTTTGTAACTTATTCCACTCCTTTTCTGTGAATAAATTTAGCTACCGTAGGTCTGGAAACCCGGAATTTGAAAATTCGAGGCTCTCTGCAGACGCCGAGATGAAATGAGACGGAGTATATGTATGTGTTTCCAGTAATTTTATTCAATTATTATTTCTCCTCAAGAAGAAATTTTTTCGTCATTTTTTCCTGACGACAGAGGACGAAGCTTGATAAGATATGTGAAATGATGGGACTTTTTGAACAATTTCCCGCCACCGTTTTTTGAGAGACGAAATAAAGATACAGTAATCGAATTTTAGGTATGAATGTAAACAACCTTTATTGACTTCTGCACAAAAAATTAGCAAAATTTAATGTGAGCTAATTTTATGTAAAGTTTCGTTACTGCAGCTATTATGGATTGGCTAAAAAACAGTGGCGGGAAAATTGTTCAAAAGGTCCATACAGCGTGAGAATCCTAAGGGGATCAGACTAATTTTTTAAAGTGTCTTTTTTGAGCTTAAAAACTAAGGATACGCATCAAAAACATCATTTTTGGCGTTTCTGGCTTTGCCCTTTCTTTTAGGATGATAAAAATATATAAAATATCCAGGAAGAATTCAATAAAATTCAACAAAAAATAGCCAGAAAAGGCTGTTTGACGCGGTGCGCCGAAACAGTTGGCACGGCACTTTTGAATTAAGGTCACTGAAAACACTTAAAGCAGGACGTTTTCTACGATTTTTCGAGACAATTAAAATGCTGGGGGAGATTAAACAACAAGCAGAGAAACCCTCACCTCTTACCCCCAAAACTAGGTTGTCATCCCCCGTCGATTTTCTGCCATCAAAAATTTTTAAACACTTAGGTTCTGTGTGCTTTGCTTTAATGACCGATCTTAAATTAATCCAATTCGATTGAATTGCAGCATAAATATTCATTGGTATTTTTATCAAAACAAAAAGTCAGTATAAATCAGAATAAAAAGATTTTGCTAAATTTAATTATAAATATATAGAAACAAACCCTAATTTAATTTTATTATCGTATTTTCCAGATTTCTAACTTGAAAGTTTTCTGATGCGCAAGCATAGTCTGTTTCATATGTTAGAGTGTTTTTTAAAAAAGTTTGAACTGATTACAAAAGTTTTTTTAGACTGATACGACAGGAAAGTTATTCTACAGTATATTGACTTATAGGATGTTCTTTAAAATGGTCCATCGGGGAAAGTATCATATTTATGAACCACTTTTGTAGCCTAATTTATACGAATTGAATTCAGTGAAATGGCTTTCGAATAAGTGAAACAGACTATATACCTCCATTGTATCCTATCTCGCTCACCTAATTTTTATTTTTTTCCAACTTTGTAATTTGAACATCTCTTTGTTCAGACTTTATCAACAAAGTATTAGCTGGGCCTTATCCGGACGATTAGAAAAACTACGGTGCTCTACATTGCCCAAATTCGATTTGTCTTTGGTTATCATTATGCGCCGAATTCCCTTCTCGAAATTCATTTGATTTGACTGGGCGACAAAAACTCATTTACGCAAATTTTAAAATTAAATATCTAGGAAAAGACATTGACAATAGCACGAACGGAACTGTATCGTTATTTTGAGTCTTGCTCAGTGTAAAACCAATTACCATATAAGCATAGCATAGCCGGTCGGGTGGTCAGTAACAGAGCTTTTTTGGAGCCAAAATGGTCCCAAAAACTAGTATAAATGCTTAAATAGCGTACAAACTTTGCTGATTCACAGTTCATAAGAAAATTTAAGCAGTTCTGCAGGAAATTTTTGGATTCTCATAAATTTGTAGTCTTTATTTTGCCTTATTTTTCTCGAATAATTTTTCATTTTTCCTTCTTTGGGTCTTAAACCCCTAACACCCTACCTGCATCTCTGACCGTTACTCTATTATCTCATTTTACAAAGTTACAAATACTTTCATTTTTGTTAAAATGTTGCGAATGCGAAAAAAATACTTTTTGCTCAAACAAGTACTTATAAGTATTTAGTAATTACTAAATGAAATATATTTTTGCTCGTATAAAGAGCAAATTCTTCTTCGATCAATTATATGTGCATAACGTACGTGTGACGTTATAATTAATGTTTGAAATTTTTATTATTTCGTTTCGCTTTTTGTACGTTTGTTCAAAAGAAATTTCGCGTTTTTTTAATATTCGATCAATCATCGTAGTCGTCGCCGCATCAAATGTATTCGTGTCGTCGGTTAAGCGATTGATTAATTTCTCAGCTTTACTATCGTCTGATTTTGGCATCATAGATTTTGTGTTTTATTGTTTAAATCAATAATCGTGGTTTAGATTCTTGGCAGCATTACACACGCACGCACACTGCAGATATTTGGCGCCTCGTGAATAAAAGCACTTTTAGCCCAACTTCTTTGGATCCTAATTCAGTCCTCCTTGACCCTGCTAGGTCTTTGAAAATGTATCTTAAAGAAGTGAGAAAAAACACAAGAAGTTGACTTTCGAAATTTTGATCTTTCTTAATAGTCAGTTTCAGACAACTTATACTTTCTAATTTAAGGAGGAATGTATTACTTAATTAGCTTGGATGAAGTGAATGGCTTGCATACAATATGTGTATAAAATTATTACATATATCCCTATTTTTTCTTAGATCGGGTAAATCGTACGTAAAAATGCACCTATAGTCTGTTTCATTTAACTTTGAGGTTTTTGAAAAAGTTTGAAGCGACTACAAAAGTGTTTTAAACTAACACAATTAATACGATATTCTACAGTATGTCGAGTCATTTGGAGACGTATGCTTGTGTTAAGCCGCATTACTGCATTAAAAGTTCAAACCGCTTTTGTAGACTGATACTTGTGGAAAAATTCAGAAGAAAACCGCAAAGATAAATGAAACAGTAGATCCATTTGATGTGAGACTAGTCTGTTTCATTTAGCGTTGAGGTTTTTTGAAAAATTTAAAGTGCCCTCGAAAGTATTTTAAACTACCACCATAGTTTTGATATTCTACAGTATAGCGAGTTATTAAGAGAAGTTTGCAATTGTAAAAGCGCATTAGTGCATCTAAATTTTAAATCACTTTTGTAGCCTGATTCTCGCTGATTAAATTCGAATGAAAATCGCTTTTAAATGAAACATGCTTTAGGTCTTTAGCATCTTTTCAGCCCCGCTGACCTATTGCTCTTAAAAGCTTTATTATTACTTTAAAATTAGCATTTGCGGCAAATGACCACATGCGGAATAATCTGGATTATCACATTCTAATACTGATAAGCGTGATTCCTGAATCTTGTGCATTTGGCAAAAGTGTATCTCGAAAAAACTTCATTCCAATTTTAGTGCATTTTTGAAACTTGAATTTTTATAGGCGTTCGCAATATGGTTCTTGGCAAATAGAGTCTGTCGTTTCTGAAAGGCAATCTACGCAACTAAAACTTGATTTTCGATGAGCAATAAAAACTGATAAAAGAGCCAGTTTATAGTAGCTGTCTACCTTTGCTGAAGATGTTTGGATCTCTTTTGAAACAAGTTGATCATGTAAAGACATGTACATAAATAGGTTTCACTTGCGAACATTAATTATATATAATGTACACAGGCCCGTATCCAGAATTCGGCCAAGGAGGAGGAGGGAACCGAGGTAAATTGGTCTATATCTCGGTAAATTCGTTGGGATAGCTCGCGAAAACCGCATTTTTCGACATTCTTCGAGAGATGCTCTATCCATTAAGATCATAAAACTCGAACTTTTTTCGGGAAAACAATTTTTTGCAGTCAAAAGGCTATGCAAAGTGTCATTTTTTGGTTGAGCTTGGGCTACAATGATGGGAAATACTTCACATCCGGCGCCAAGTGCCGAAGGTTTGAAGATTTTACGACGAAGACACTTGATTTTTCCGTCATTCCGTGTATTATCTTGCCTTTAAAATTTTTTCCGGCGAAGGGGGGCGCCCCTTAAATACGGCCCTGTATGTAAATATGTATACCTCCTTGCGTATCTTACTTGGATTTGCATAGCTACCTGTATATATTTACATAGTCACAGCATATCAATTTTCTTAACAGTAACTCCATTGCATTCCGAAACTGTCCGAAAAGATAACCTTAAAGCACATGACGTCATTTCACGAAGGCGAATTCGGTAAAAAAATAAGCACAATTCAGTTTATCTTATAAATCGGATTAAGACATAAAATAAAAATTGATTTTTTCACGAATTATCGCAATACAATCATGGATTAGGTGGCAGCGTTGACTGGTGATACCGACGGTGATGCTCGCCGGAGGAACCCGATTTGTTGTGATGGCCACGGTGATGATTACGATTATGATAAATTGGATTCGGTGCAGGTTGAGGCGGTATGCTGTGCAGTGCATATATCGATTATGAACGTTTTGCCGTACGAGAAAATTTAACAACAATAAATTTTTTGGGCCAAGGATGTAAAAGGAGAAAACTATAGACCGTTTCATTTAGCTTTGAGCTTTTGAAAAAGTTTAAAGTACTACAAAAGTGCTTTAAATTAATACGGTAAATATGATATACTACAGTATATTGAGTCACATGGCTTCATATGCCATAACTAAGCCGCATTGCTACATGAAAATTTTAAACCACTTTTGTAGTCTATTTCTTGCTAAAAAATTCAAAAGAAAACCGCAAAGTTAAATGAAACAGACTACAGGAAAAAGCCACCTATTTATGTGCCTAAAGTCGCAAAATCTTTTAAAAATCAGACTTTCTCTAAGCAACGCAAAAAATCGAAGTATTTTCTGCGGTCTGCAGATTGAAATAAACTATTGAACAAAAAAACGATCGAAAAAGCAGCAAGGTAGCTAGGCAGCAGCCATAGGAAAGTAGATGGAGTAAACTATAATCAGTTTTACATTCTATGCAGTCTGATTGGTTTCAAAAGGTAAACGGTTATAAAATCTAGGGGTGCCTTTTTTATTTTTTTAAAGTAATATTTTCAAATTTAGAGGCGGTTTATTGTAAAGAGTCTGGGACAACAAAAATGTTTTTTTCCTGCCATATTCTCCACTCAGTAGACAGAACGTGGTAATTATCTTTAAAATGTGCCTCGTCCTAAGCGCTACACGGCAAATTTTATTTTGTTTCTTTACAATCAATATTGCGTTATTAAGTGCAGGTGTAAACTTTACACTGAAAAAAATTTTTCCGCCCAGAGCGTCGTGAATGATGAATTTTAAAAAAATGTTCTCCGTAAGGTCAGAATAATGAATCTGACCTTTAAACTCTTCTACAGCCAGTGTTTGTTGAGGTATGAAGAGGTGAACTTTGAATTATACATCGACTTTTCTAATGCCGATAGATAACTCCGTATTGCATATTGTTTGATCAGATTTTTCTTATTTCAGAGGTTTTTGACTCGTCTTTAATAAATAATTATTTTTATTATCATAAATGCACTATTCTTAAACTTCAGTAGAATGATGAATATTTTTCAATATAGTATAATCAAGCTGAAATCTTCGCTGCGAGTTGAGTTGGTGCAATAGCTGACGTATCCGTTCTCGCATGTGGATTTAAAAAAAGAATAATGGCTTCGAGTCTTCTGAATACTAACTTTTTCATTTTTTTAATTCTTTTGGCAAAACCATGCACTTCATTCGACTTATTCATCTATTTAGGTTCTGCAGATCACACAGTTTTTTGTTTTTTGAATTTCGCCTCAAGTTCTCGAATGGGAGTGTAAAGAGTGCGAAAATTTGGGGGTGAACAGACACATTTTGGTCGAGTTTTCGACTTGTTAAGAATTTTTTCACTGACAGAAATGTACTACGGATCAAGGGATATCTTCTGCTTACCAGCAAACGTTTTTACAATCAATACGCAGCTAGTATCAGGAGTTTAAACTTTACACTCTAATGGATGGAGTGAAAAAACAGATTTCGTCCAAGATTTCTCTGCCAACTTTTTCGATTATGAGTTGGGATGAATTGAATAAAATATAAATAAAGTAACTTCTAAGGGCTACACGTCGAAGCAAGCCGCGTTCAAAAAAACGTAATATTCAGTTGTTTATGGGGGTGTAAAGTTCGAAATCTGAGGTGTAAAATGGGCGAAAAACAGGTTTATTTCGTATTTTGATTTGTAAATCATATCAAATTTTTTGCGGAAGGTAAGGTTGACACATACAAACGTACTACAATCAAAGGGCTACAAACTGGCCCAAACCGAATTTATTTACACTCAATGGGGCGTTAGGTTCAGATTTTTTAAGTTTACAATGTAGTGGACAGCGGAAAATACGTGTTTGTCCATTTTTTTGTTCGCCACTTTCTCTGTTCAGAAGTCGGGCGAGGTCGGAGAGGATAAAAATAAAGTACTTTCTAAGCGGTACGCGTCACAGCAAATTGCGTTTGTTTACATCAATATTTAGCTTTTTAGGGAGGTGTAAAGTCAAAAAATGGGGGAGTGAAGCGTGCTTCTGTCTTGTTTTTTCTGCCAAGTTCTGGGTTTTTTTTCTTGTTTTTTCTTGATAGGCCAGTTTGTTTGCACTCAACAGTGGTGTAAAGTGGGTTTATATCTGATATTTGTTTGTCTTCGGGCCATTGTGAAAACTTAATTTTTAATAAATGTTGATCGTAATATCAGAGTAATATCAGAATTACGAATGCGACTGAAATTTTCTTTACACTCTGTGGTTGTGTTAAGTTTACTCAGCATATTAACTTTAGTTCTAGAGCATTGCGGAAGCTTAATTTTTTCAGAATTTTCTACGTAAAATCAGAATTGGGAATCTGACTGTTAGTTTTCTCTACACCTTGTAGTTGTGTAAAGTATTGCACTATTCATTCGTTGTTAATATGTAGTTTATACTACATATTTATTTTACTTCCAAATCTGAGCGTTAGTGTTCCTTACACTTGATATTTGCGTAAAGTTTATGCTGAAAAACTTTGATCTGTTTAAATAATATAAGCTTGTCTTGTTTAAAAAGGATAATGCTGATGTTAAGAACAATATTGTTTTCCGCGTTCTTGGACTGCTGTCATTATTGTGGCATGTTACTGTATGTGTTTACTGACTGATGTACTCAAATCATGCTAATCAAAAGTAGGGTACTAGAAAAGAAAAATGCTCCGATTGAACAAAAAAGATTAATATACTTGAAATTGTGGATTGTTAAGGATGTAAAAGGAGGAGACTAAAAAAAGCTACCTAAAGTCGCAAAATCTGATAAAAAATCACACTTTCTCTAAGCAACGCAAAAAATCGAAGTATATTCTGCGGCCAACACATTAAAATAAATATTTAACCATAAAAATGATTGAAAAAGCAGCACGTTAGCTCATGCAGTAGCTATGGGAAATGATATTGAGTAAAGTAACAGTCCTTCTAAGCCAATTGAATGAAATAGCAAACATCGATGCATCCAAAACAATTGAAGAAATTGTTGGTTTAAAACAGTAGGAAACGCGTGAGTTGACTTGAAACAGACTAAAATGTAGGTACACTAGCATGCCCGTAACGATTGTGTGCACTTAATCAATCGGCCCCTGCTTTGCTTGCTATAATGCTCATAACAAAATAAAACAACTTTAAATACAATACCACTTAGTTTTCTATCAATCAGGATACGAAGCTAGTCAGCGTTGCTACTTGCCAGCAATTTAAAAAAGTAAACATTATAGATTTCGTTTATATACTCTTATCTGAAACTTTGAAAATTATTTAAAAAAGACACTTTTTAGAGGCCGCAGAATATACTTATGATTTTTCGCGTTGCTTAGAGAAAGTGTGATTTTTATCAGATTTTGCGACTTTAGGTAGCTCTTTCCTAGTCCCCTCCTTTTGCATCCTTAACAATCCACAATGCCGAGTATATTCATCTTTTTTGTTCCATCGGAGCATTTTTCTTTGCTAGTTGTGATATAGTTGAGCCTCAAATTGTTGGAAATATTTTTGCACCGCTTCTGCAGGTTGTGAATATAGAAGGAAAGTATGGATACTAGCAAAGAAAAATGCTCCGATGGAACAAAAAAGATGAATATACTTGGAAATGTGGATTATTATGGATGTAAAAGGAGGGGACTAGGAAAAATCTACCTAAAGTCGGAAAATCTGCTAAAAATCACACTTTCTCTAAGCAACGCAAAAAATCGATGTATATTCTGCGGCCAACAGATTAAAATAAATATTCAACCATAACAATGATTGAAACAGCAGCACGTTAGCTATGCAGTAGCTATGGGAAATGATATTAAGTAAACTAACAGTCTTCCAAGCCAATTGAATGAAATAGCAAACATCGAAGACAATTGAAGACATGGATTGGTTAAAAACAGTAGGAAACACGTAAGTTGACTTGAAACAGACTTAATGTAGATACACTAGCATGCCCGAAACGATTGTGTGCACTAATCAATCGGCTCCTGCTTTGCTTGCTATAATGCTCATAAAACAAAACAACTTTAAATACAATACCTCTTAGTTTTCTATCAATCAGGTGCCAGCAATTTAAAAAAGTAACCTTTGATAGATTTCGTTTATACACTCTTATCTGAAACTTCGAACATTATTTAAAAAAGACACTTTTTTAGAGGCCGCAGAATATACATCGATTTTTGCGTTGCTTAGAGAAAGTGTGATTTTAGCAGATTTTCCGACTTTAGGTAGATTTTTCCTAGTCCCCTCCTTTTACATCCATAATAATCCACATTTCCAAGTATATTCATCTTTTTTGTTCCATCGGAGCATTTTTCTTTGCTAGTACACTACTTTTAATTAGCGTGATTTCAGTACATCAGTCAGTAAACACAATCAGTAACATGCCACAATAATGACAACAGTCCAAAAACGCGGAAAACAATATTGTTCTTAACATCAGCATTATCCTTTTTAAACAAGACAACCTTATTGACACCATCCATTTTCAAATTAAAACTCCATTAAGTTATTTCTTCTTAATGTGCAGTTCACCTTATAATCAAGCACAAATATTTAACCAACGAATTCACATTGCAAATCCTCACTCAATCAATACACAAGCACAATGTGTTGTGACTTTTGAAATTGAAAACACCCAATTTTCAATTTTTCAAATTGAAAATTGGATCAATTTTCAAATTGAAAATTGGGTCAATTTTCAAATTGAAAATTGGGTGTTTGAATTTGCGATGAAGAAAATAATCAAAAGATAAGTCACTTGGTTTATTTAAGCCGAGTAATAAAATAACGACCGTCCACCAATTCCAAACTAAACGCAACTAATCTGATCACTATGAAAAAGTTTTGAAAAATGAGCTTGCTAAGCGAGAGTTGTAAACCAAGAGAAACTTAAAGTTAAAACCTACCATTAAATTATGAGAGAATTATAAAAGATTTTAAACTTCAAGAAAATGGAAAAGGCGGGATGTTGGTAAATTAGAAGGCAAAGATTTTCGGCAAAATTCAAAAACTTCACGCAAATATCAAATGTAAGGAACACTAACGCTTTGATTTGGTAGTAAAATAAATTTGTAGTATAGACTACATATTAACAACAAATGAATAATGCAAACTTTACACAACTACTAGGTGTAAAGAATACTAACAGTTTACAGCTTATTAATGTACATGATTACAATAAAGCTGTATATCTTTGTCGACTTCTGTGCACAGTAGTGTGATTGCTGGTTCATTTTAAACCACTTTTGCAGGCAATTTACATCAATTAAACGATAGCTCTCCATGTGCAAGATTTTGTGAAACATATTATAAACACGGCTAAGAAAGATTTAACTTTAATGCAACCCATTTAAGACAAAATTACATCTCTTCAATGATCTAAGGACACTTGAACATAATTTTTAAATCACTTTAGATTACTTTTGAGGGTAAACAAATTCACTTAATTGATGTCTCACATATGAATCCTTGAAAATTTCTTGACTTCAGTTACAAAGTCTCTGCAAGTCTATCGAATTAGGGTTAACCGTAACGTAAACTTTACACAAACACATAGCGTAAAGAATATTTTAGTCGGATTCGTAATTTTGATATTGCTCCGATATTTCTTTCAACATTTAATGCAAAGTTTAAACCACTTTGCAATACTGCTTGAGTGTAAGCAAGCGCGCCCAATTGACGTATATATTTCATTCCCTGTAAATTTTTATATCTCAGGCAAAAATTTCGATTTTTGCAATGCTCTAGAACAAAGGCTAACATGCAGTGTAAAAAATTACTCGGATATTATGATCAACATTCATGAAAAAATTATGTCTCTACAATGGTCTGAGGACATATAAACAATGAATGT
The DNA here is from genome assembly GCA_036768485.1 of Mermis nigrescens. Lineage (NCBI taxonomy): Eukaryota > Metazoa > Nematoda > Enoplea > Mermithida > Mermithidae > Mermis > Mermis nigrescens. The sequence continues at coordinate 3,055,424 of JAVLUZ010000143.1, read as the reverse complement.
AAACTACTTTACATCACTGTTGGATGTAAACAAACGCGCCTACGTGACGTCTCACATTTGATCCTTTGAAAACTTCTAGGCTCCAAGAAAAAATTAGGTTTCAGGAATGCTCAAAAACGAAGATAAATATATATGTAGTGTAAACTTCATGTAAACACCTAGTGCAAAGAAGATTTTAGTCAGATTCGTGATTTTGATATTGTTCCGATATTACGATTAATATTTATGAAAAAATTAAGTCTACATAATGTTCTATGGGCAAACTAACAATTGGTGTAAACTACTTTACAACACCGTAGAGTGTAAACATATGCGCCAGACTGGCATATCAAATTTGATTCCTGGTCCATTTCTAGACTTGATAAACGTGTCCCTGACTCGTAACCGGAGAAGCAGGCAGAAAAACCAAGACAGAAACGCATTTAAAACTCCAAATTTTTGACATTACACTCGCTAAATATTAATGTATAGACAATTTGCTTTGACATGCACCCGATATAAAGCACTTTATTTTTATTCTATTAGACTTATCCCGACTTCTGGACGGAGAAAGTGGCGAACAAAAAACGCAACAAAAACGTATTTTCCATCATTTAGAACACTGTAAACTTTAAAATTCCGTACCGAACTCCCCATTGAGTTTAAAGAAATTCGGTTTGGTACAATTTGTAGCTTTTAAATCGTAGTACATTCCTGTGTGCCAAAATTCTGTTGCAAAAATTATTTGGCATGATTTATCAATCAAACTTCGGAAAAAACGTGTTTTTTAGCCCATTTTTTACCTCTGATTTCGAACTTTACACCCCCATAAATAACTCAATATTGCGTTTTTTTAAATGCGGTTTGCTGCGATGTTTAGCCCCTGTAAGGCACTTTATTACTGCTGTCTTCGATTTGCACTGACTCATAAGCGGAAAAATTTGGCAGAGAAATCTTAGTTAAAATCCGTTTTTTTACACCATCCACTAGAGTGTAAACTTTAAACCCCAGGATCTAACTCACCATAGAGCATACAAGACTTTGCTTATATGCAGAATGTAGCCCTTGATCCGCTCTACATTTCTGTCAGAAAACATTTTAAAAACCTCATTACCGGAGCTGGTATCGGACATAGGAAGGTTGAAAACTCGACCAAAAAGTGCTTTTTCACCCCCAGATTTTCGCACTCTTTACACTGCCGTTCGATAAATAATGCGAATTTCGAAAAACAAAAAAAGTGTCATCTGTAGAATTCATCCCTCTATTATCCTATTCTGTTCAATCCTTCGAGTCATCAATACTCAGTTGTCCACATGCCGCAGTAAAAAGGTCCCAAAATTTGTCCTATGTTATAACGTTACACAAAAACTTTACACCTTCTTTACACAGTCAATTTTGAGTTTCAAGAAAAACAAAAAATACACGGGCAGCGAATTTTTTTATTATCTTTCTTTTAAAAAAAACCGCACCTTCCAGAAGTGTCCCGTTATAGCTGTAGGGGGAGTGCCCAGGTGTTAGGGGTACCTCAAGTATATTATAGGTACGCGCTAACGCGCTACCTATGATTGTTAGTCACGCATACATCAGTTCACATTATATACTTGTGCTCAAAAATCATTCAATACCATTGAAGTGAACATTAAGAGTGATCAAGATAAACCTGTGCCTTTTGAATTCGGTAAAACAATTGTCAAACTGCATTTTCGTTATCAGCTATGAATAGTAGTTACATTTTTATAAATGACTAAAATCGTGAGAGTAGTTCAAGTGCAATCTATTTCTTTTCGCGGGGATAGCCGAAGGCGGTCACCCGCCAATCACACAGTGGGAATTTCCTCTCCCCTGGCCCTGGGCCCCAGGCCCTGGGCCTCTGCTGGCCCCTGGCCCTGGGCCGGGCTAGCGCACCCCTTCCCCCGGGAAAAATTTCTCCCGGAGAAATTTCGGGCATGTTTATTATAATTGATTATTATAATTGATTTTTTGTTATAAAAAATAAATCTATTCAGGGACACAGACTATACTACTATGCATCGACCTTTAATTCCTTTCATTTGTCTATTCAATCCCCATCTAAACGAACCATTTTTCATTTTTTGCAAGGGTAGCCAAAGGCGGACACCCGCCTGGCACCTGAAAAATGGTTGCACCTGCGTGTTCAAAAGATAGAAAAGATTTTCCTATGCTTAATCATTGTTGCACCTGCAGAATACGCGTGAGGAGGGTCTCCTTACTACTAGTTATAAGCAGTAATGATAATATAAGAAAGAATTCAAGCTTTATGTAAGTTATATAGTTGGTAGGTAGTTACTTTTCAATTATAAAATCATGAATGAACAATCGAAATTGATTTAAACCCAAATTTTCGTTTTTAGTTCTTGTAGCCTTTTTATCAATTTGCTGTTTAATTAATTTTCAGTCAAAAAGAGCTCGTTTGCGACCTTGTGTCAAATCCGACTGTTTGTCAATTCAAGTAAAGGTTGGGGTTTTGACTTCTCCTTTAAGAGTTGACAGATGACCGAAAACTTTAAGGTAGGTAAATACGTAATTGTATATATTTGTTTGCTTACTCTACTTGACCCGATTGATCTGGCTGACCTTGACCATTGCCCAGAATTGTCTTGAAACAATAAAACTTAATTTTAAATAATATTGAAAACTGTGAACAAATCCCAAAGCTTAAGAAATGATTCTGTTAAATCTGGAGAACGTTTTAAATTGACTATAAACGAATTTTTATCAAACGAAACTGACATAATAATCTTCAGCTTGATTTGGATTTAAATGCTACTATAAAAAATACATTTATAAAAGCTAGAGCGTGCATATAATATAAAAATACCATTAATTGCTTGTATACATTAATTAGCTTATGTAATATCAAACAGTTAATAAAACTCCTATAAGTACGCACATAGTACCGAATTGTTGTAATAAATTAAGCTTTTAACTTTTTTTTATTTTTAGCTTTTGACTTTCTCCATTTAATTTAGCTTTGACTTTCTCTATTATATTTTCTTTTAATTCTCGGGAAAGCAGAAGATGGTTCAATTTTTTAAACACTGAATACGTTCTGAATATAAATTTTGAGCTAACAGGGTCGGTCTGTTGTAGATCAGGGCCCGGTTTCTATATATTTGGGCTTAAGCCAGGCTTAAGCCAGACTTCAATGTTTGAAGATACACGGTCAGGTTTAATCCTGGCTTAAGCTGGTTTTCATATGCACCGGCTTAAGCCAGGCTTAAACCTAATGACAATGTTGAAACATACGACGTCGAAATCGAGCACTTCCTATGTTTATCATGCACAGGTTTAAGCCAGGTTTAAACCATACTTTATAGAAACCAGACCGAGTTGTCAAAACACGTTTTATGCGAAATTAAATGATATAAAATTTAAAAAATCACAACGCAAAAATGGCACAAAACACAGAAAATAGACGAAATAATTTGTTAATGGTTTGAACTAGACGTGCACGTGGCGGTCTCGGGTCTCTAAACCACAAGAAAAACGAAATTTTTTCGAAGACAGAAACGGATAAAAATGAGTGTGTGAAAGAAGACAGTTTTTAAGTCATTTCAAGGTCTACTTAGATTATTTTTGAGTCAATATGCATTAAAACTCTGAGATTTCTATTTCGGTGACCCGCTTAGATAAAATATAGGTGATAAAATGGGCTGAGCCTCATACATGGGCAGCAAGAAAATTCTAGGGGCGGTAAAATCGCTAAAAATCACCAAAAATGCTACTAAAAATAGAATTCTGGGGTCTACAGTAATCTGGAAGGGCTTTAACTCCTAGGGGTGTAAACTCCTCCCCCTAAACCCCCTCAAGCCCATGTGTTTCGAGCCTCCTTTGGAGCGGACATGTTGGGCACTTTTGGTGCGGACTCACACGTAAGTCTCCTGTCCTGCCATTAATTACATTGTTTTGTTACCACACATTGGCGTAGGGGATTAGGGGGCAAGACCATAGGTGCACATCATAGCCGATCTGGGGGTCAGCCGGTCTGGGGATGGTCAAAATTTAGCTTTGTTAGGCCAAAATGACCTCAAAAACTGGTATAAACGCTAAAATAGCTTAAAATTACATTATTATACAGTCTCTGGTCAATTTGAAGCACTTTTGAAGGAAATTTTCAATTTTCATCCGTTTTCAGCCTCCATTTTGCCTCATTTTCCCACAAAATTTTCCATTTTTTCATTCTGGGGATCAACACCCCAACCCCTCCACAGGTGAATGTCTGGGCAAGACCCCGGAATTCAAAATACCCGCGCAGATTACAGTAGACCCTCTAAATCAAATTCTTTGGTGCTTTATTGTGCGATTTTGCCTCATCAGACCCCCAGAATTTGGTCGCTGCCCATATACGATTGTAACACGTGTTTAATAAAACATCCTCACCAAATGAGCAAGGACTAGAAGACAACCTATTGCCAAATTACAATACATAATTTTCGTAAGCTAACCAATTAAGCAATTAATAAGTCGTAAAGAACTTTGGGGCTCAATGGTCGCATTGAACCGCACCGTTGCTTATAACTCAAATTTTCTTAATATGAGCATAACCGAGAACTAGTTTTGTATTTTTTAAATCATCAGTTTTCCGTGATTGATGGCGATTGGTACGGCCATCTTCAACTCGCAATTCTAGCTTCCTCATACCCTACCACGCGCTTGGCTGGACTAAAACTTGTTTTTTCGCTAAAATTACGTGGTTCGCATTCTTTGATGACCAGTATTGTTTTTACATCCCACGGGACGAAACATTTTTTCAGAGGGGACTTTTTCAAATAAGACAACCTCAATATTTACTGTCGGATGATAATTTTGAAAAAAACAAAATCTATACGACGATATGATTAACGTCATACCCCAGCATCCGCCCGCCGCATGAATTGTATTTACCACACAGAAGCAAAAGACTATGTATCTATCCAAAAGATAGCTTATTGCATTTTTTGTTTTAATGATGGTCAAATTTCTAAATTTTTTTAGCTTTTAAAAGATAATTTTTGCATCTAGTTAACAGAAGAGCAATAAATCTATCAGAAAACATGCGTTTTTTGGCGGGGGGGTTAACCCTACCCTCTCCATGAATAGCTGGTGATTTGCCGCAGGATTTTCGATTTTCTAGAATACCTATATCTGAAAGTGTCTTGTTTTTAGTGATTTAGATGATCTTTTCGCCCAGAAAGTATTACATTTTTGCGCCAAATACTATTCATTCAAATCCATTCATATTTTTTCGAAAATTTTCTGTATTTTATGTTTAATAAATTCAAAATTCAAAGTTCAGGCAACAGACATGAACTCAGAAACGTATTCACATATTAAATGCGTATGTACATCATATAAATTAGCCTACGTCATCTATATAATGCAGTTGACCGATTTTTGCATATATGTACATACCCAAATAAAAGTTAGAAACAAATGGATATAAAAAGGTCTAGACTTTATTTAAATTGCACACATGGGCGCAAAGGAGAAAGTCTTCTATATCTTCATAATATGGCAAACCTGCCAAAACTGAATTATCACCATCATATTTTTTCGCAATTTTTGTCACTTTGTGTCCATGCTAGACCTCTTCGGTACAAATTCAGTGGTGCCAGACATGCACGTGGGAGATTTGGGGGTCTAGACCAGACATATACATGGGGTTTGGGGGTCCTGATTCCCCCTCCCAGAATTGAAAAATGGAAAATGTTGCGGGGGAAATGAGGTAAAATGAAGGCCAAAAACGGATGAAAATTGAAAATTTTCTTTCAAAAGTGCTTTTATTTGACCGGAAACTGTGTAATAACGTAATTTTAATTATATTTTATCGCTTATAACACTTGTTGAGGTCATTTTGGCCCAAAAAAACTTAATTTCGGCCTTCCCAGATAAGCCATGCTGTGCTTGTACCCACCCAGAATAGAAAAATAGAAAATTTTATACGGAAAAATGAGACTAAAATGAGTGTCAGATTCGTAATCCACGTGTGAGAACTGCCCTATTTTAGCAAAGAAAAAGGATTTTGAAAATTTTTTTGCATGCCACCAAAATTCCTGAAGCGCACACTTTTCTTTGATAAGCGATTCTCCAAATAATGCCACGCTTGCTTGGAGGTCTATCAGCTCATGAAAAAATCCTAAACAGAACTTGTGTGCAGTGGATGAAGCGTCGCCTCGGTCCCTAAGTCAACAAACACCTGAAGATTTAATTAAATTCAGGAATGGCACATACAATCATGGTCATCTCAGTAGTTTGAGATTAAGTAAACAGATACAAAGATCAGAAAAGATCTAACTATACTTTTCAATGTTGTTCATCATATTACTAGCAAAGAAAAATGCTCCGATGGAACAAAAAAGATGAATATACTTGGAATTGTGGATTATTATGGATGTAAAAGGAGGGGACTAGGAAAAATCTACCTAAAGTCGGAAAATCTGCTAAAAATCACACTTTCTCTAAGCAACGCAAAAAATCGATGTATATTCTGCGGCCAACAGATTAAAATAAATATTCAACCATAACAATGATTGAAACAGCAGCACGTTAGCTATGCAGTAGCTATGGGAAATGATATTAAGTAAACTAACAGTCTTCCAAGCCAATTGAATGAAATAGCAAACATCGAAGACAATTGAAGACATGGTTGGTTAAAAACAGTAGGAAACACGTAAGTTGACTTGAAACAGACTTAATGTAGATACACTAGCATGCCCGAAACGATTGTGTGCACTAATCAATCGGCTCCTGCTTTGCTTGCTATAATGCTCATAAAACAAAACAACTTTAAATACAATACCTCTTAGTTTTCTATCAATCAGGTGCCAGCAATTTAAAAAAGTAACCTTGATAGATTTCGTTTATACACTCTTATCTGAAACTTCGAACATTATTTAAAAAAGACACTTTTTTAGAGGCCGCAGAATATACATCGATTTTTTGCGTTGCTTAGAGAAAGTGTGATTTTTAGCAGATTTTCCGACTTTAGGTAGATTTTTCCTAGTCCCCTCCTTTTACATCCATAATAATCCACAATTCCAAGTATATTCATCTTTTTTGTTCCATCGGAGCATTTTTCTTTGCTAGTACACTACTTTTAATTAGCGTGATTTCAGTACATCAGTCAGTAAACACAATCAGTAACATGCCACAATAATGACAACAGTCCAAGAACGCGGAAAACAATATTGTTCTTAACATCAGCATTATCCTTTTTAAACAAGACAACCTTATTGACACCATCCATTTTCAAATTAAAACTGCATTAAGTTATTTCTTCTTAATGTGCAGTTCACTTATAATCAAGCACAAAAATTTAACCAACGAATTCACATTGCAAATCCTCACTCAATCAATACACAAGCACAATGTGTTGTGACTTTTGAAATTGAAAACACCCAATTTTCAATTTTCAAATTGAAAATTGGATCAATTTTCAAATTGAAAATTGGGTCAATTTTCAAATTGAAAATTGGGTGTTTGAATTTGCGATGAAGAAAATAATCAAAAGATAGTCACTTGGTTTATTTAAGCCGAGTAATAAAATAACGACCGTCCACCAATTCCAAACTAAACGCAACTAATCTGATCACTATGAAAAAGTTTTGAAAAATGAGCTTGCTAAGCGAGAGTTGTAAACCAAGAGAAACTTAAAGTTAAAACCTACCATTAAATTATGAGAGAATTATAAAAGATTTTAAACTTCAAGAAAATGGAAAAGGCGGGATGTTGGTAAATTAGAAGGCAAAGATTTTCGGCAAAAATTCAAAAACTTCACGCAAATATCAAATGTAAGGAACACTAACGCTTTGATTTGGTAGTAAAATAAATTTGTAGTATAGACTACATATTAACAACAAATGAATAGTGCAAACTTTACACAACTACTAGGTGTAGAGAATACTAACAGTTTACGGCTTATTAATGTACATGATTACAATAAAGCTGTATATCTTTGTCGACTTCTGTGCACAGTAGTGTGATTGCTGGTTCATTTTAAACCACTTTTGCAGGCAATTTACATCAATTAAACGATAGCTCTCCATGTGCAAGATTTTGTGAAACATATTATAAACACGGCTAAGAAAGATTTAACTTTAATGCAACCCATTTAAGACAAAATTACATCTCTTCAATGATCTAAGGACACTTGAACATAATTTTTAAATCACTTTAGATTACTTTTGAGGGTAAACAAACTCACTTAATTGATGTCTCACATATGAATCCTTGAAAATTTCTTGACTTCAGTTACAAAGTCTCTGCAAGTCTATCGAATTAGGGTTAACACGTAACGTAAACTTTACACAAACACATAGCGTAAAGAATATTTTAGTCGGATTCGTAATTTTGATATTGCTCCGATATTTCTTTCAACATTTATGGAAAAATGAGTCTCCATATTGTTTTAAAGACAATAAACATTAGGTTTAAACCACTTTGCAATACTGCTGAGTGTAAGCAAGCGCGCCCAATTGACGTATATATTTCATTCCCTGTAAATTTTTATATCTCAGGAAAAATTTCGATTTTTGCAATGCTCTAGAACAAAGGCTAACATGCAGTGTCAAAAATTACTCGGATATTATGATCAACATTCATGAAAAAATTATGTCTCTACAATGGTCTGAGGACATATAAACAATGAATGTAAACTACTTTACATCACTGTTGGATGTAAACAAACGCGCCTACGTGACGTCTCACATTTGATCCTTTGAAAACTTCTAGGCTCCAAGAAAAAATTAGGTTTCAGGAATGCTCAAAAACGAAGATAAATATATATGTAGTGTAAACTTCATGTAAACACCTAGTGTAAAGAAGATTTTAGTCAGATTCGTAATTTTGATATTGTTCCGATCTTACGATTAATATTTATGAAAAAATTAAGTCTACATAATGTTCTATGGGCAAACTAACAATTGGTGTAAACTACTTTACAACACCGTAGAGTGTAAACATATGCGCCAGACTGGCATATCAAATTTGATTCCTGGTCCATTTCTAGACTTGATAAACGTGTCCCTGACTCGTAACCGGAGAAGCAGGCAGAAAAACAAGACAGAAACGCATTTAAAACTCCAAATTTTTGACTTTACACTCGCTAAATATTAATGTATAGACAATTTGCTTTGACATGCACCCGATATAAAGCACTTTATTTTTATTCTATTAGACTTATCCCGACTTCTGGACGGAGAAAGTGGCGAACAAAAAACGCAACAAAAACGTATTTTCCATCATTTAGAACACTGTAAACTTTAAAATTCCGTACCGAACTCCCCATTGAGTTTAAAGAAATTCGGTTTGGTACAATTTGTAGCTTTTAAATCGTAGTACATTCCTGTGTGCCGAAATTCTGTTGCAAAAATTATTTGGCATGATTTATCAATCAAACTTCGGAAAAAACGTGTTTTTTAGCCCATTTTTTACCTCTGATTTCGAACTTTACACCCCCATAAATAACTCAATATTGCGTTTTTTTAAATGCGGTTTGCTGCGATGTTTAGCCCCTGTGAGGCACTTTATTAATGCTGTCTTCGATTTGCACTGACTCATAAGCGGAAAAATTTGGCAGAGAAATCTTAGTTAAAATCCGTTTTTTTACACCATCCACTAGAGTGTAAACTTTAAACCCCAGGATCTAACTCACCATAGAGCATACAAGACTTTGCTTATATGCAGAATGTAGCCCTTGATCCGCTCTACATTTCTGTCAGAAAACATTTTAAAAACCTCATAACCGGAGTTAGTATCGGACATAGGAAGGTTGAAAACTCGACCAAAAAGTGCTTTTTCACCCCCAGATTTTCGCACTGTTTACACTGCCGTTCAATAAATAATGCGAATTTCAAAAAACAAAAAAAGTGTCATCTGTAGAATTCATCCCTCTATTATCCTATTCTGTTCAATCCTTCGAGTCATCAATACTCAGTTGTCCACATGCCGCAGTAAAAAGGTCCCAAAATTTGTCCTATGTTATAACGTTACACAAAAACTTTACACCTTCTTTACACAGTCAATTTTGAGTTTCAAGAAAAACAAAAAAACACGGGCAGCGAATTTTTTTATTATCTTTCTTTTAAAAAAAACCGCACCTTCCAGAAGTGTCCCGTTATAGCTGTAGGGGGTGCCCAGGTGTTGGGGGTACCCAAGTATATTATAGGTACGCGCTAACGCGCTACCTATGATACGTGTGTACATGCCGTCAAAAAATCACTTCAATTGATAGATAAATTATTCCAAAACTCAAAGGATTCTTAATTATTCGAGAGCACTCGTTGAGTAAAGCTACTAAATCCACTGCCCAGTATGCCCACTGCCAATGCATAATTAATTGACGAAATTACTATAAATCTTTATTCGAATCAAGACAATGACAAATTATTTTTTATAAGTTCGCCTAATTATATTTTGGAAAACAAATGTGATTTAGTAATTTGACGACGGATTTTGTAATAAATTGTTTCCGTCTGTTTGCAGCACTTCGCATGTTCTGTGAAATAGCGAAAAGATTCGAAAAATGTTTTCATGAGATAATCAAAATAAGCGAAGGCATCGAGGATGACTCTGTGAACAAGAAAGTACGGTAAATCTTTCCTGTTTTTCTAATTTGAGTCAATCAATATGCATTTTTAATTTGTTCCCTTGCTAGACTATTATCTTTAATGGACCCCTACGTTAATTGTTTGAAGTTTTTTTTCATTGTCATTCATCTGATTATGTTCATATTTCACCCCGTCTCATTTTTCTCACGAATTACGGATTTATTTAGTTGCTGCCAATTAAGTGTGTATCTGCAAAATTTATGTAACATCGTTAATAATTACTCTTTAGTAAAATCAGCTTATTCGACTAGTATGTATATTTGTTAAAGATCAACAAAAAATGCAAATGTAGAAGTTTCCAATTCAACAATGCAAACTGACTGTACTGCAAGGAAAATGCAGTCTTCTGCTTTGTATAGTCAGCAGACAAACGTGTAAAATAGAAATAAGAGAAAAATCGCTAAATCGCTAAATGCAAAATGAGATTGAATGAGATTCTGTCATGAGTTGTCCTTTATCATGAGACATGGGCGTGGGGGTTTTGGGGAGGGGGTTTTGACGCCCGATCGACAGACCCCTAGAATCGAATTTCGGTTACATTTTTGGTAATTTTGCCGCATCGGACCATAGGTGGGCAGCACCAAAATTTGGGGGGGGGATGAAAAAATTTTCAAAGGTAAAAAATGGTCTTAAAAGTGGTCGTATGGCGAAAAACACACATTTTTCGACGTTTCTCATCGAGCACTATCCAATAGCATCAAAAAATCGCTAAAAAAGCAAAAAAAATTTCAAAATTTGAATTCTGGGGGGTATTTTGATTTCTGGGGGTATTTTAACTTCTGGGGGGTGCATACCCCCAAACCCCCACGCCCATGTGTGCATCGGACCCCCAAGAATTTGCAACAATGAATTTTAAAAAAGCTATCAACCGTTCTTGAAAAGTTTCCAGATGTTTTTGAAACGGATAGTACGAGATTGTCAAGAAGCGCATAATGCAAGTTATTTTATTGTGAATTACGTGAAAAATAAATGTGGTGTTTTCAAAAAAAATTTTTTGAACTCTGTGCATTTTAAAAAATGGTGTTTTTTGAGATAACGCAGGAAAATCCGGTTAATCTCCTACGGGTTATGATAATTAGTGGCATAGGTACTTGATTAATATTTTTTGGTCGAACTCCAACCGTCATCAGTCATCATGATCAGAAGTTATTGTAAGCGGGCAACGCCCAAATTTAATTTTGATACGTAACTGATCATCATCATCATGATCTTCCAATAAATTAGGTATGAACTGGACCTTCCTCCCGCTTCCAAAAAACCAAAAGAAGACCCGTTTAATTAGCGATGAGTACAAGCATTTTTTTAAAAAGTTCTATTAGATAACTGGTATTTCCAAATTGCATTCGAAATGCGTGTGCACCAGCTAAAGCATGCATCGTAAAAGTTTGCGAGCGTCAAACTGAACTGATGTATTATCATGCAAAAAAGCCCTGTTTTGCTCCTTTGCCCAAAACGAACCCTTTTTTACCACAGTTGACGTTATTTGCGTAATTTCGGGTCGCGTCGCGTATCTATATATGTTACAATTTTGCCAAAATACGCGTGGTTGAATAAACTTTGCAAGTGTGCTGCATGCATATCGGCTTGCCTGTGTTAAAATTTCCCAGATTTGACATACTTTTATCGTCCGTCGGTATTTAGACGTTTTCCAGTATTTCGACAAGATTGCTTGCATATTTTATCATGTTTGATTATAGCGCGTGCATCGTTATTATTGTTTATTTTTCCTGCTTTCAATCATTATTGGGCTTCAAATGTTTCACTTGCAACAATAACCCTGGAGTAAGCCCAATTTTTTACTAAAACAATCATGCATAAGCTTCATTTTAATTTGGTCATGCATTAGGTCAAATCAAATTGTATAAATAAACTAAATTTATTTATCGTATTTTTGATTATATTTGAAAATTATAAAAATAAACAATCGTTGTTGGCGTTCATTAAATGATTTGTGATAGCAACACAAACTTTAAAAGTGAGAAATTGGGAAAGGGCCGGTCGGACTCTGTTACCTTAGGCCGTTAAGCCGGAAGACAAAATTGCTTATAGAAAAATGACTGTTTGACAGAAAACCAAAAAAAAAGCTTCATTAAAAAAATATTAATCTGATTGATTTTTAAAGTATGAGCAGTTAATTTGTTAGCCAGATTTTCATGGGAAAATAAAACAAATTCAATTAATTATTTATATAACTTTTTGCACCAGAATAGCGAAAAAAGGACCGACAATAATAATCATATGGTAACTTACTGTTTTGATTTTCGGCCTCATTTACTTGCTTATTTCATTATTAATTAATTAATTACCAAACGGGGCACTTCGCTGATCCTTTTGCCAAATAGATCTTTTTTTGCAAAATGGGTCGCTTCGCTCCCCATTTGCAAAAAAGATGGAAATAAATAATTATAATTATATATTTTAAATCAGCAATGCGCAACAGAATTTACAATTCAGCTCAGCATGAATCATATCATTTTGCTCATTTTACTAAAGTTTCATGCTTCATTTCCTGGCTCGTAAGACAATTAGAGGCAGTGGCGGATTTAAGGAAGGCGGGGCAGGCCCCCTGATTGGCCCAAAATAGTTGACGAGATAAAGAATGGATATGTAATTTGCAATGATTTTTAGCCGTCAGTGATCATAATTTCTCACGTTTTTCGGACGTTTCGCGTCGGATAATACCCATTGATGACCTTTATTTACTTTCTTGGCGACCTGTAAGTCATTTTTCGCTCATGGAACAGGTTTTAAAACAATTTCAAGAGCAAAAACAGCTATTTTAGCATTTATTTCTTATATTTCCGCGCATAACTTCTAAGAATTTTAGACCTTCCACGTACAGGAAATAGGACGGTAGAGCAAGCTTCTAAATATCCTTGCGCCAAATTTCTCAAATTTTCTAGCGTTCCGCACCAGATTTTCATTAAAGTCAAGAAAATTTAATGAATTTTTCGCCCAAAATTGTCTGAAATTTCAAAATTTTTTGAAAAATGTTGCGTCAAAAGTGAATTTAAATAAAAGTAGACAAAACGCCGAAAAACGCTACGCACGTAAAGGACGAAGTTTTGGACCTATTTTCGATTTTTTTGAAAAAGTTTAGGTACCGCTCACCCTTATGAAAATCCTAGATTCGCCACTGATTAGAAGGCATTGTAAAGTTCACAAAAGGTGAATTAAAGTTTGTCCGCATTGTAAACGATCGCGAAAAGTTCCATGTAAAGTGAACCGTTAGAAATACAGATATCTGAATCGTGTAAGCATATTCCAAAGCCGTGTGTTTGCTGCTTTCGTTTGATTTATATTGCATTTGTTTACAGAGAGCATTCATAAGTTGATACTTTGGTTTGTTGTGTTGCGAGCTCGCTCTCATTGATTTAGTCATGTTTTTCATGACTTTCCGTAATTTCTTGGTAACCCGTTTTTTAGCTGTTTTAGGTTCCAATTCAGGAATTGTAATAAGTCAATTCGGAATCGTAGGTCCGATAAACCACAGGAGCAAATTTGGGAAGTAAGATTCAAGCTGTCCTTCTGCAAATAGACAAAAACTCCAAATTTCACATTATGGATAGAGCATTTTTGGGCTTTTGTATCACAAAATCAATCCGTGAATTTTCTTCAAATTCTACATTAAGGACATTACTATGAATTGCTTAAAATTTGATTTGAATTCAATCGCTACGACTTGAGATATTAGCAAAATGCGATATTAAAAAGCGTTTTTCTTACGGTTTTCGGCCAGTTTACACTGCAGTATAGAGGGGTTTAAATCATTGAACAGAGCATTAAAAGTTGGTCTAGACTGACGTAAAAGTTTTGCCCTGCGGCAAGTACCTGCGCCCCTAGAACCGTCAAAACTTTTTCGGTTAACTCATCGTTTCCGAGTTTCAGCCGCCCAATCGGGCCGATTTGATCGTAAATTCGGAATCAGGAGCCCTGGATATTTCTTAGACCAAAATATAAAGAGCATTCCAATAAACAGTGAAAACTTTTTTCCACACACGTACACACAGATTTTGGTAATTTTTCTAAATTTTCTTGTTTCATTTCCCCGCTCGTGTGGCAATTAGAGGGCATTGAAGACTGCACAAACAATAAATTAAAGTTTGTTTGCATTGCAAACAAATGCAAAAAGTTCCATGTAAAATTAAGCGTAGAAATAGAGATTTCTGAAATCGTGTAAGCGTAAAGCCGTGTGTGTGCTGCTTTCGTTTGATTTTGCATCACGCGTACGTTGTTCACAGAGAGCATTCATAAGTTGATATTTTGGTTTGCTGCGTGCTTGCCCTCATTGATTAGTCATGATTTTATAACCTTCGCAATTTCTTGTTAAACCGTTTTTTAGCTGTTTTAGGTACCCAATTCAGAAATTACGATAAGTTATTTCGGATTCGGAGGTCCAACAAACCCCAGGAGCTAATTTTGGGAGTAACATTCAAGCTGTCCTTCTTCAAATAGGAAAAAAATCCAGAATTTCACATTATGGATAAGGTCTGTTTGGGCTGCTGTATCTCAAAAACCAAACCGTGAATTTTCTTCAAATATTACAGTAAAGTCAGTAGGTGCATGACCAGAAAATTCTTAAAATTTAATCAAAATTCAACCTCTACGATCTGAGATATTTAGCGATATGCACTTTTAAAAAGCGTTTTTCTGACGGTTTTTTGGCTAGTTTAGACTGCGTTTTAAAGTGGTTCACACCAGTCCACAGAGCATTAAAAGTTGGCCCAGAGTGATATAAAAGATTTGCCCTGTGGCGAGTACCTACACCTCTGTAATCGTCGAAACTTTTTCGAATAACCCGTTATTTCCGAGTTTCAGCCGCCCGATCGAGCCAGTTCGATTAAAAATTCGGAATCAGGGGTTCGGAATACATCTTAGGCCATAATATAAAGAGCATTCCTTCAAACAGTGACAACTTTTTCCACACACACACACACACACACACACACACACACACACACACGCGCGCGCGCGCGCGCGCGCGCGCACGCACGCACGCACGCACGCACACACACACACATAGACAAACTCCAGATATGTATAGATAATTTATTCATAGTCTTTTTTATTTAACTTTGCGGTTTTCGTTTGAATTTTCTTGCAAGAATCAGGCTACAAAAATGGCTTAAAATGTTGATGCGGTAATGCGGCTTAGCAGTGTTATACGTATCCATATGAATCAATATACTGTAGAATATCATATTTACCCTATTAGTTTAAAACGCTTTTCCAGCCACTTTAAATTTTTTCAAAAACCCTAAAGTTCAATGAAACAGACTATAAATACACAGCGTGGGTTGAAAAGGGCTATATCCCGATATTGCATCATAACTTAGACTGATGTTAAGATAAATTTTGAGGCCAGTTGCATTTGATAGATGAAAATGTGCTTGTTAATCGTGTCAAAATTTTAGGTAGCTGCCAGTGGTCCGAGCGCCATATAGATTTGTTTACACCTTATTTTGCTCAAAAACCGCGAATGTAGACCCCAACGTTCAAATATTTTAAAAATAAATCAATTATAGATAGTAATACTTCGAATGTCAAATACCTTTGTCGAGAAAAGTGTGCGCTAACGAGGCTTGATACATTCCAGATTTTCAGCCCTGCCAATCTTACGACTTTTAATTGGGTCAAGTCATAGAAATTACGTGTGTCCATTGTCCTACATCATATCGTATAGGATTCCTAGTGGGTACATTCTTTAAAAAATATCTAATTTTTTCTTGGATCTTGAGAGGAAATGTTTTAACTTTGTATTTCGATAGCTTAGAACGTGGGCGTGGGGGTTTGGGGGTTAAGATTCCCTCAAAAATCCGTTGGAAACCCAGAATTAAATTTTTTGGCTAGTTTTTGAGATTTTTGCTAGTTTTGCACCACCAGACCCTCCAGGATTTGGTCGCTGTCCATGTATGCTTAGAACCATAAATGGGCAGCGCATAATTTCTAGATGTCTATGGGCCCGAACAACTTTAAGTGTCAAAAATGTATTATTTTCTCGATTATTATCATCAAACTCTATCCATCGGCATCCAAGAAATACCGGGGAAATTTTTTAAATTCAATTTAGGGGTTTCGTAGACTATTGTAGGGAGAGTACCACCAACTCAAGAATTTGACCAATGCGCTGATGATTTTTCCGACTGAGGATATTGTCAAAAAAGGGTATCTACATACTCATTAAAGTGATACAAAATGAGACTTTTATTTATCTATTTTCTTATTATTTCTCTTACAATTGTATCATGAAATTTGACTTAATCTGAATCATAATCAATGACTGAGAGATTATGACTAGCAATTTCCCTATAATCCGTAATACATTGATAAAATAATTTTCTGAATTGCATATAATAGGCGTTACGTATTTTTTTGCACTTCTCAAGACCCCTAACATACCCAGCTATAGAAATTGAATTGAATCAAGAAAAAAATCAATTTTTACCAAGGAGAACGATTCTGGGCCATGTTTGGATGAGCAAATGGAAACGTGCCCCGAGGGCGTGAATTCTTGTTCGGCTGTCTTCTACCAAACGGTGATCGACAAGCGGCTGCATACTAGAAAATTTTGTACTTCGCCCGGCACGCCAATATACAAGAAAATGATTTTTTCGCTCGGCAGTTCATTGTGCGAAAATATCAATACTGTAATATCATAACCATATCGATTAATATAACGCTATAGTCTGTTTCACATAAGTTTGAACATAAATTTCAAGAATTTTTCGAAAGTAAGCCGATGGATTACGATAATTATATATCAAATCAATGCTATACTCGCAATCTGTCAGCTTATTGTCTAACATAATTTTTAAAATTTATGCCAACACTTGTGTGAAACAGACTATAGATATAACGTAATGATGAACAAAAATTCTTCGTAGTTTAAAATTGAAAAACGAAGCCTTATTTCTCTTTTTGACGGCTAGCACACTTTTCGTTCATCACAATCATATAAGTAAGTTTTTGTGTGGTTTATGGGTTCCTGGTAACACACTACTCACTAACCAGACATGCAATATGGAGGCTTTTTGAGGCCTAGACCTTCACGAAGGCAAAAAGAAAATTCGCTTTGAAAAATAAGATAAAATCACTATTAAACTCATTTCTATTCCTCTGGCGCGAAGCGCCGAGAAAAATTATGAACTCGACTTGAAGAAGCTTTTTTTATGACGGTTCCATTCTAGGGCTTAACAGACCCCGCTGACCCCCATGGTCACGTCCAGACATGCACGTGGGGTTGGAGGGTCTAGACTCCCAGAATAGAAAAATTGGAAATTTTTCGGGAAAAACGGGACAAAAGGAAGGCCAAAATGGATGAAAATTGGAAATTTTCTCTAAGAGTGCCTTAAATTGATCAGAAACTATTTAATAACGTAGTTTTAATTTTAACAACATTTTAGCGCTTTTACCAGTTTTTGAGGTCATTTTGGCCTCAAAAAAACCCAATTCTTGACCTCCGCTAGACCGACTGACCACCCAGATCGGTCATGCTGTGCATCTATGGTTACGTCTATGTACTATAGTCTGTTGTTCCATTCCAAACGACCCATTTTTGCTTTATGGCTTCTTACTGTAGCAGAATATTTTACGATTCAGGTTGTTGAGGCACTTTGTTAGACACGCCAGCCAAATGTTAAGCAAAGCACATTAAACATCAATAAGAAGAGTTTAGAGCAACCAGTCGCTAAGATAGCGTAATTGAAGAAGCCATTTGTGGAGTGAAAAACCTGATACAGTAATAAGACTTTTATCGTAAATGGGCCGTTTGGAATGGAACAGACTATAGTTCAAAAATTCTGGAATACGCACAGTGGGTACATTTTTGAATTCCGGCTGAAAATTATAAATAAAGTTTAAAAATTCTTTTTTCCTATACGAGTCTTTGTCGAGTCATAAAATCACTGTTGCTTGCAAAAGACTAGATTTCTGAACAATAATAAGACTTTCAGTCCGCCAAAAAGTTAAGTAATTAATTGATTGATAATTCAATAAACAAATTGGTAAGCAATATTACCCAGCGTGAGCGTCGTAGAAAATTTAAAAACTTTTGCTGACTTATGGCGGAAAATCATCAGAAAATATGTGTATGTACAACCTGTTTATATCTTACCAACTAATGTTAGGCTAACGAAAGAATGACTTTCTTCTTCAGATACGCCCATAATGTTGAAAATATATAGGTATATATAAGTTGCTAGAGCCAATAGAAAAAATTCGGGTATTAATTATGCGAATATTACATTCTTATATCACTTGCCCGGATAATTTATGAAGAGTAACATTTACTTAATTCAGGCAAATCTAAAGTTCGATCCGACCGATTTTCCAGTGGACGCGAAATCTGATGGGAAATCTGACAAAACTCAAATTGCGGAAATGCCTGCCCCTCCACCTTCCCAGGTAAACCTTTATGTAAGATTGTCATACGTAAGTAAGTAGAGTTAGTAAAAAAACTTGTTTACGGGAAAGATGACTAGTCTAACCTCGGAAATGCAAAACTAAAGTTACACTTTTTCTTGCATCAAGATTTGAATCGACAAGAAATTTTGTATGTCGGCAGCGTTTTGCTGAAGAGAAAAAATATTGATGATAAAATTTTCGTATTTGAGGAATACTTTTATGTAAATTATTTTATTTTATTCAAGAGAGTTTCCAGTATTTTAAGTGTAGTTGTACACTTCACCAGTATACACCAAGGGGCTGGAGGTAAGGTAGGGCTTTTTCTAGTGAAAGTACAACAAAATCAAGGCCTACAGACAAAAATTGCAACTTTCTTGCAAAAGTGTTTGAAATCGAGGAGAAACTGTCAATCAAACTATTTTTACGCTAATGTGTATCATCATAGTGATCGCTAAATTCTTTCTTCATCCAAGTAGTAAACTTTCTCGACAATTTAGCGATCAACGCTATTGTGCGTATGCACCGAAGACAGCTGTAATGGTGGCAGCATGGAAAGTATGGTTGATCGACTTCTTTTGAAGAACATCCTGTTACCACCGGCGAGAAAATCAAAGAAAATACCTGTTCCTGAATAAATTAAATGCAAATTTATTTGTCATAAAGATCTTTGCGTTGTTCTTTTGAGAATAAGACTAAAAAACTAAGAATTGCGTGTATATACATACTAGCAAAGAAAAATGCTCCGATGGAACAAAAAAGATGAATATACTTGGAATTGTGGATTATTATGGATGTAAAAGGAGGGACTAGGAAAAAATCTACCTAAAGTCGGAAAATCTGCTAAAAATCACACTTTCTCTAAGCAACGCAAAAAATCTATGTATATTCTGCGGCCAACAGATTAAAATAAATATTCAACCATAACAATGATTGAAACAGCAGCACGTTAGCTATGCAGTAGCTATGGGAAATGATATTAAGTAAACTAACAGTCTTCCAAGCCAATTGAATGAAATAGCAAACATCGAAGACAATTGAAGACATGGTTGGTTTAAAACAGTAGGAAACGCGTAAGTTGACTTGAAACAGACTAAATGTAGATACACTAGCATGCCCGAAACGATTGTGTGCACTAATCAATCGGCTCCTGCTTTGCTTGCTATAATGCTCATAACAAAATAAAACAACTTTAAATACAATACCTCTTAGTTTTCTATCAATCAGGTGCCAGCAATTTAAAAAAGTAACCTTGATAGATTACGTTTATACACTCTTATCTGAAACTTACGAACATTATTTAAAAAAGACACTTTTTTAGAGGCCGCAGAATATACATCGATTTTTCGCGTTGCTTAGAGAAAGTGTGATTTTTAGCAGATTTTCCGACTTTAGGTAGATTTTTCCTAGTCCCCTCCTTTTACATCCATAATAATCCACAATTCCAAGTATATTCATCTTTTTTGTTCCATCGGAGCATTTTTCTTTGCTAGTACACTACTTTTAATTAGCGTGATTTCAGTACATCAGTCAGTAAACACAATCAGTAATATGCCACAATAATGACAACAGTCCAAGAACGCGGAAAACAATATTGTTCTTAACATCAGCATTATCCTTTTTAAACAAGACAACCTTATTGACACCATCCATTTTCAAATTAAAACTCCATTAAGTTATTTCTTCTTAATGTGATAATACAATGTAATACAACACTTATAATCAAGCACAAATATTTAACCAACGAATTCACATTGCAAATCCTCACTCAATCAATACACAAGCACAATGTGTTGTGACTTTTGAAATTGAAAACACCCAATTTTCAATTTTCAAATTGAAAATTGGATCAATTTTCAAATTGAAAATTGGGTCAATTTTCAAATTGAAAATTGGGTGTTTGAATTTGCGATAAAGAAAATAATCAAAAGATAGTCACTTGGTTTATTTAAGCCGAGTAATAAAATAACGACCGTCCACCAATTCCAAACTAAACGCGACTAATCTGATCACTATGAAAAACTTTTGAAAAATGAGCTTGCTAAGCGAGAGTTGTAAACCAAGAGAAACTTAAAGTTAAAACCTACCATTAAATTATTAAGAGACTTATAAAAGATTTTAAACTTTAAGAAAATGGAAAAGGCGGGATGTTGGTAAATTAGAAGGCAAAGTTTTTCGGCAAAAATTCAAAAACTTCACGCAAATATCAAATGTAAGGAACACTAACGCTTTGATTTGGTAGTAAAATAAATTTGTAGTATAGACTACATATTAACAACAAATGAATAGTGCAAACTTTACACAACTACTAGGTGTAGAGAATACTAACAGTTTACGGCTTATTAATGTACATGATTACAATAAAGCTGCATATCTTTGTCGACTTCTGTGCACAGTAGTGTGATTGCTGGTTCATTTTAAACCACTTTTGCAGGCAATTTACATCAATTAAACGATAGCTCTCCATGTGCAAGATTTTGTGAAACATATTATAAACACGGCTAAGAAGGATTTAACTTTAATGCAACCCATTTAAGACAAAATTACATCTCTTCAATGATCTAAGGACACTTGAACATAATTTTTAAATCACTTTAGATTACTTTTGAGGGTAAACAAACTCACTTAATTGATGTCTCACATATGAATCCTTGAAAATTTCTTGACTTCAGTTACAAAGTCTCTGCAAGTCTATCGAATTAAGGTTAACACGTAATGTAAACTTTACACAAACACATAGCGTAAAGAATATTTTAGTCGGATTCGTAATTTTGATATTGCTCCCATATTACTTTCAACATTTATTTAAAAATGAGTCCATAATGTTTTAAAGACAATAAACATTAGGTTTAAACCACTTTGCAATACTGCTGAGTGTAAGCAAGCGCGCCCAACTGACGTATATATTTCATTCCCTGTAAATTTTTATATCTCAGGAAAAAATTTCGGTTTTTGCAATGCTCTAGAACAAAGGCTAACATGCAGTGTAAAAAATTACTCGGATATTATGATCAACATTCATGAAAAAATTATGTCTCTACAATGGTCTGAGGACATATAAACAATGAGTGTAAACTACTTTACATCACTGTTGGATGTAAACAAACGCACCTACGTGACGTCTCACATTTGATCCTTTGAAAACTTCTAGACTCCAGGAAAAAATTAGGTTTCTGGAATGCTCAAAAACGAAGATAAATACATATGTAGTGTAAACTTCATGTAAACACCTAGTGTAAAGAAGATTTTAGTCAGATTCGTAATTTTGATATTGTTCCGATATTACGATTAATATTTATGAAAAAATTAAGTCTACATAATGTTCTATGGGCAAACTAACAATTGGTGTAAACTACTTTACAACACCGTAGAGTGTAAACATATGTGCCAGACTGGCATATCAAATTTGGTTCCTGGTCCATTTCTAGACTTGATAAACGTGTCCCTGACTCGTAACCGGAGAAGCAGGCAGAAAAAACAAGACAGAAACGCATTTTAAACTCCAAATTTTTGACTTTACACTCGCTAAATATTAATGTATAGACAATTTGCTTTGACATGCATCCGATATAAAGCACTTTATTTTTATTCTATTAGACTTATCCCGACTTCTGGACGGAGAAAGTGGCGAACAAAAAACGCAACAAAAACGTATTTTCCATCATTTAGAACACTGTAAACTTTAAAATTCCGTACCGAACTCCCCATTGAGTTTAAAGAAATTCGGTTTGGTACAATTTGTAGCTTTTAAATCGTAGTACATTCCTGTGTGCCAAAATTCTGTTGCAAAAATTATTTGGTATGATTTATCAATCAAACTTCGTAAAAAACGTGTTTTTTCGCCCATTTTTTACCTCTGATTTCGAACTTTACACCCCCATAAATAACTCAATATTGCGTTTTTTTAAATGCGGTTTGCTGCGATGTTTAGCCCCTGAGAGGCACTTTATTAATGCTGTCTTCGATTTACACTGACTCATAAGCGGAAAAATTTGGCAGAGAAATCTTAGTTAAAATCCGTTTTTTTACACCATCCACTAGAGTGTAAACTTTAAACCCCAGGATCTAACTCACCATAGAGCATAGAAGACTTTGCTTATATGCAGAATGTAGCCCTTGATCCGCTCTACATTTCTGTCAGAAAACATTTTAAAAAACTCATAACCGGAGTTAGTATCGGACATAGGCAGGTTGAAAACTCGACCAAAAAGTGCTTTTTCACCCCCAGATTTTCGCACTCTTTACACTGCCATTCGATAACTAATGCGAATTTCGAAAAACAAAAAGAGTGTCATCTGAAGAATTCATCCCTCTATTATCCTATCCTGTTCAATCCTTCGAGTCATCAATACTCAGTTGTCCACATGCCGCAGTAAAAAGGTCCCAAAATTTGTCCTATGTTATAACGTTACACAAAAACTTTACACCTTCTTTACACAGTCAATTTTGAGTTTCAAGAAAACAAAAAACACGGGCAGCGAATTTTTTTATTATCTTTCTTTAAAAAAAACCGCACCTTCCAGAAGTGTCCCGTTATAGCTGTAGGGGGTGCACAGGTGTTGGGGGTACCCAAGTATATTATAGGTACGCGCTAACGCGCTACCTAAGATAACCCGTAGGTATGTAGGTAGGTAGGTACATAAACAGATCTAGAAATGCGTATAACGGGACAGGCACATGGAGGGAGATGGGAAGACCCCTTTTGAAGGACGAAATAAAAAATGGTCCTTATGAAAGCCAAAGATTGACGAACGTCCACAGGTTTTCGCCAAAATATGAGGATTCGTGCACCTTCGCACAAACTGTTGAAAACATACTCATGAAAGTGCTGAGTTTTCTCTAAAGTAGATAAAACGTGTTGAAATCAATATTTTTGCTCCAGAAATGTTTGAATAAGTCACAATATCTCCGTTACATAAAAACTACTTCTGAAACAAACAGACGACTTCTTCCAAGCTACGTACAAAGTCCATAATGCTATATAGAATTATACGGCGAGTAGCGCCAGAAAATTTTAAGAAAATATAATCAATGTCATTAGCAAGCCGTCAAAGGATTGTATATAGGTCTTTATACATACAATAGCAAAAGGGGCGCTTCGTTGCCCCTTTTGCTTGATCAAGTTTTTTTGCAAATCGGTCACTTCGCTCCCCATTTGCAAAAAGCTAGATAAAACTGATGACCAAAGTACAGATTTTCGACAATATAAACTATAAATCTTATGATGAAAATCAAAATATCGTTAAGGAGCGACCAATTAGAAATTATTAATATTTCTTAGCTTGCTTCCACTCTACGATTTCCATAAATTATTATTATTTAAAATCACTACGCATATGGAAATTTATAATGTCGTCCCAGTAACTTTACAACGAATCATTCCATTTGGCTCAGTTTACTGAACTTTTCAGCTTCATTTTCCTGCTCGTATGACAATTAGAGGTCATTGTAAACTGCGCAGAAAACAAATTTAAATTTGTCCGCATTATGAGCAACGCAAAAAGTTCCATGTAAAATTAATCGGTAGAAGTAGAGAGGTCTGAAATCGTGTCAGTTTTCTCAATAGCCGTGTGTTATAATTATATATTATATTATATATTATATTATATATTACAATTATATATTATGTTATATATTATATTATATCAAAAGCACTCTGGTTTATATCAAAAGCATTCATAAGTTTATATTTTGGCTTACTGCGAGCTCGTCTTCATTGATTGTTCACTTGTTTAGAACCTTCCTTAATTTTCTGTCAACCCGTTTTTTAGCCGTTTTAGTTAAGAGCCTAGTAATTTTAAGTAGTCGATTCGAAATCAGGGATCCAATAAACCTCACAGGGCCAAATTTGAGGAGTAACACCCAAACTGTGCTCCTGCAAAACGACGAAACCCAAAATTTAACGTTATGGATAGGGTATGTCTGAGCTCTTATATATCAAAAACCAATTCGTAAATTTTCTTCAAATTCTACAGTAAGGTTCACCGGGACACTAATTATAATTCTTTGAAATTCAAATGAAATTTATCTGCTGCGATTTGATATATTAAGGAAAACGCAACGTTAAAAAGAGTTTTCTTACGGTTATCCGTCACTTTACACTGCGGTGTAAAGTAGTTTACATTAGGCGATATCGTGTTAGAAGTTGACGTAAGGTAGCATAAAAGATTTTCTCCTTGGCTATCATTTTAGCCGTTGGAGCCGCCAAAATCTTCTATAAAAACCGGTCGTTTCCGAGTTTCAATAGCCTAATCGAGCCGTTCTGACCGAAAATTCGAAAATAGGGGCCCAGAATATCTATTGTGCTAAAATATGAATATCACTGTATTACCCAGTTAAAACTTTTTCCAGGACATAAAGACACACACACACACACACGACAACTCGAAATTAATATTATAGATAGTTTTTTTCCATTTGAACAGTCCATTTCAGAAAATGTATGACGTTAAAGTTTTCTGCAATGGAATAAAGTGCATAAAATAGAAAAACTTATAGTGAAAAAGCCACGAAACAGACTATTCGCAAGTTTTCGAAACATACGAAGGGATTTTCGCTTAGAGAAAAATTGAGATTCATGAAGAGTTCAGCAAATATGTGTAGTCTGTTTCATTCCGGACGGCCCATTTTTTGCTGATAAGTCTAATTAATGTAATAGACTCTCAATACACAAATGGCACCTTTAATTATGCTCTCGTAACAACTGGTTGCTTTAAACTCTTCTTATTAATGCATAATGTGCTTTGCTTAATTTGTTTCGGATCTAAAGTACCTACTGCCGCAACAACTTACATACATAACCCGTAGAATATTCTGCTACAGTAATATGCCGTAAAGCGAAAATGTGCCGTTTGGAATAGAACAGACTATAGTATAGCGAGCGGATGTGTAAAATCACGACTGTAAAATGTTTTGATTAACTTAGCTTGATTTGGTTTAAACATAGGGCGGACTGATTGTGCATATCTGTTATTTTTCAATTAGTCTCTGTCGTGAGCGGTCGCTTCGTTCAACTCGGTCCTTTGATCCATTCGCGTCAGCGTGTGCAATAAAGCTTGTGCACCAAGAGCACTGAATTGTGGTACCTACCTATCTATGTCTGCAGTTGAGGCGGCTGAAAAATCGTCGTCAACATCGACAATGAAACCGAATAAAAGCAGCGGCAAGCCATTGAGGCGACGTAAAAGTCGAAGCAGTAGTAGTGATCGCCAATCGTCATTGAAAGAGGGGAGGTGAGTTCGGACTCGCATAATCTGTAACAGGCATATGTAAAGCTTTTGGTTTTGTATTGTAAGTAGGGGGCAAACTTATAGTATCGGGGACCGGCCGCACAGTCCGTTTTTGGGGCGGAGCTTCGTTACAAAAGGGAAGCCATGATTGGTCAGACAAATAAGTGGTCTACCGCGTATTCTCAACGGCAAAGTGAACAAACGCAGGGCATTAATAATTCACGACCGGTAAAACATATAGCTACTGTTAATATGGATAAATAAATATGGGTAAATAACAATATGTAATGTAGCTACGGGAAAAATCTAATTTGTGTTGCGCTATCGGTCGACTCAGTGTCAGAATGAATCTATTTGAGCTTAATGTAATTTGTAAGGACAATTTAAGCGTTATTCAGTACTTTCAAAGCCAAAAAATCCTTCGCAGTAGTGTCGATTGCATTCCATGCAACGGAACTTATAGTCTGATCAAAGAATCGGCAAAATTGAGTGAATATATCTGGAGATGTCCTAAGTGCAGATCGAAACAGTCGATTCTCTTACTTTTCACTCTAACAATAGACAGTAGACCATTTATTTGTCTGACCAATCATAGCCTACCTTCATTAACGAAGCTCCGCCCCCGAAAACAACCGTGCGGCCGGTCCCCGATACTATAAGTTTGCCAAGTAGGGTAATTGGATCTTCTCGACGCGACTGTACACACCTACTTTTATTCGCTGGTTGTCACAATATCTGATTTCATTTCAAAAAATATTAAGTTCCCGAAGCACATCAAGATCGCGACGCACTGTGCGTCAGCTCCGACCTCGGGTACCGAGAACAGGCGGTGTCAAAAGCGCATTATCGCCACAACGACGTCGTAGGACTCCTAGGCGCTCAGCATCTGAAATAGCCGAGAGGGCGGTCAGCGCGGCTCCGAAACGTCGCGTAAAACGCCGAAAATCTGTCCGGCGCATCGGCTCTCGATCAAAATTTGCACGAAAAAGTATGCGAATCGAGGTTTTTCTTGAAAAAAATGAATGACTTCCCAATGTGCGTGACTATTTCGACACCGCGCTGACAAATAAAATTGATTTATATTAGAAAAAATGAGCCCTAGACGCGCAGTTTTTCAATATGTAGTATCCGTACAAAGATAAGGGATTAAATAAAAGCAGTAAAAACTGATGATCATATTCTTATTTTTGCGAGCGACTGCGCTTTTAATATAAATTTCCAAAGAGTGAAGTCGGCTAAAGTATCCTTGTTGGAGATGACATAAATTTTACCCATCCTGACCCCCAGAATGTTCTTGCTGCCCACGTATGGCCGTCTGCCGTTGAATCTGCCTGGTATTGATAATATTGCAAGGGTTCCTGATTTTTGAACATTTAGTTGAAGTCATCGTCGCTTTGTTTTTCCGTTTGCTAATCAATTAAGCAATAAAAACCTAAAGCACTCAATTAACGAGATTACGCTTTTCGATAATGCCTCCTTGTTTTTGAATTTAATGTAAAAATACGAATAGGTAGGTACATGCTATACGTATATTTATATCGTACATACAATATGGGGCTCACCTGAGATTGGTTTCAACGGAATGCTTTAAAAATTACGATGCTAATGAATAGAGCTTGATGAAAAACTTGATGTGAAACGTTGGAACATAATGTTTTTAACCTTTACACCGATTGGTGGCCATTTCTTGACCTATAAAAACTTTAAAACTCAGAATTTTTTACCTATTCTGACTACCGCCAACAAAACATGGATTGTATAAATGAGCAAGGATAATCATGCTAATCTTCCAGGTCATCATTCTATTTGATAATAGCGATGAAAGAAACGATAAAGTCTTGAGCTTGCAGAATTTCAAGAAATCGGCAAGCATTTTTAATTTAATAAGATAAATGAACTTTCAAAAATGCTATGCTCGAATTCTTGTTCTATGTGGAAAACGTCGGAGGAAACATGAAAAATCTGGTGCTCAATACGAGTATTAACGCACACAATACGAGGTAAAAATGTCTAGGTGACAAATTTTGTGTAAATTCAATTATTGTTTGCAGATTATCTATATAAGTCTAAATATGTAGAAAATGTCAGATATACTCAGCAGTAAGCTATGTAGTCCCACTCTTTTTTGCGGGTCGACGGATAAGGCCTTTGTAAATGTATCGAGGAACTTTGCACACTCAAGTCGAAAAAGGTTCTAAAAAATGCTTAAAGAGTAAGTAGCTTGATTGCTATAAAGTTCCGATCTTCATGCACTGCATTACGTATTAATTTTGACCTGAATACATTTTTTCTATTGACAAGCGGGCTTAAATTCGCAAACATATGACTTGCAAACAAAGCGATCATTTAGAGAACGTAAAAATGTAGCTAAAAATGGATCTAAGCTAGAATTGATGAAATTAAATAAATTCTTAGGCCGAAAATCTATTGTACGCCGCCGTCGCGCGTCTAGAAAAGGAGCCAAAACATCAAAGCCGAGACGGCGATTATCAAGGGTTACGGCAAAATCGACCAGTTCAATTCGTCGACGAAGTATGAATAAGTTATTTTAGACACGGGGTACATACCTTAGGTAGGTACCTGCTTTATCGAGCAAGCCAGAGACACGTCGTAGCTCTGAAGAGACTTTGGTGGACCAGTCTTTCCAAAGTTGTTTAAGTACGAGTAGCTTTAGGTACTTTGCGAGCCCCAAAAAAAATCTGCGCATTTGAGAGGATGAAGCCTAAATTTGAGAATGAACTCGGTTTTTTAAACAATTAAAGTTTGAGTTATGAGCACACGAGGGCGTGGAGGGTTAGGGGTATGCAACCCCCAGAAGGCCAAACACCCCTCGGAAACCAGGATACACTTCCCAAAATTCTATTTTAAATTTTTTTTATTTTTTCCGCAATTTTTTGATGCGAATGGATAGTGCTTGATGAGAAACGTTGAAAAATAGTGATTTTTCGCCATACTACAATTTTAAGACCATTTCTTTCCTTCGAAAAATCTTGCACCCCTCCCCTAGAATTTTGGGCAAACTTATAGTATCGGGGACCGGCCGCACAGTCCGTTTTTGGGGCGGAGCTTCGTTACAAAAGGGAAGCCATGATTGGTCAGACAAATAAGTGGTCTACCGCGTATTCTCAACGGCAAAGTAAACAAACGCAGGGCATTAATAATTCACGACCGGTAAAACAATAGCTACTGTTAATATGGATAAATAAATATGGGTAAATAACAATATGTAATGTAGCTACGGGAAAAATCTAATTTGTGTTGCGCTATCGGTCGACTTAGTGTCAGAATGAATCTATTTGAGCTTAATGTAATTTGTAAGGATAATTTAAGCGTTATTCAGTAGTTTCAAAGCCAAAAAATCCTTCGCAGTAGTGTCGATTGCATTCCATGCAACGGAACTTATAGTCTGATCAAAGAATCGGCAAAATTGAGTGAATATGTCTGGAGATGTCCTAAGTGCAGATCGAAACAGTCGATTCTCTTACTTTTAACTCTAACAATAGACAGTAGACCATTTATTTGTCTGACCAATCATAGCCTACCTTCGATAACGAAGTTCCGCCCCCGAAAACAACCGTGCGGTCGGTCCCCGATACTATAAGTTTGCCGAATTTTGGTGCTGCCCACCTATGGTTACGAGCACACCTGGGCATGGATGAGGGGTTGGGGGTATGCACCCCCCTCTAGAAAGCAAAATACTCCTCAGAAATCAAAATACCCCCTTCCCAGAAATCAAAATACCCCCCCAGAAATCAATTTTTAAACTTTTTTTCGTTTTTTTCGCAATTTTTTGATGCCAATTGATAGTGCTCGATGAGAAACGTCGAAAAATGATTTTTTAGCCATACCACCATTTTTAAGGCAATTTTTTGACCTTTGAAAAATCTTGCACCGCCCCCAGAATTTTCTTGCTGCCCACGTATGCTTACGAGTAGACATTGTAAATCCATCTAAATTCTCCATTATTTTCTGCATTGATTGTTTTATTTGAATGATTTTTTATCGGCTTGAAAACTTCGAACCTGTATTAAAATCTAATTTTGCCAGGAAGTCCGTTGAAAAGAGCCGCAAGCGGACGTGTGTCACGCAGATCGGGCAGCCGCCGCCGCACTAGCAAGTCCGTGAAGCCAAGGCGCCGAGCAGCGCCTAGAAAAGCAGCTGGTTCTCGACGCCCTACTCGGTAAGAAAAGAAGAGTACAGGACTAAAGCACTAAGAAAATTTTACAACAGGATAAAATGAGTTGATGCCTGATTTGCTCTAAAATGTGTCCAAAGTGCGGAAAGAATGTGCCGTGAAAATTTTGAGAATCGATCGAATTTCGGTGAAGGAGTCACAAATGCACAGATAGGCTTAGAGGTTTGGATCCTTCCTCAAAATCTGTAGGCTTTTTCATAGAATCCGGTGGACCCTCTAGTATTGAATTTTCGGCTATTTTTCAATTATTGGCAACATCACACCCCCAGGAACTTGGTTGCTGCATTTATGGGTATGTTCACTTGGCTTCATTCTGCTGTGCGCAAGTATAGACAGTTCGAAATCTACTCGCATGTCGCAAGTCGTGAATAGACATGCACGATGGATGACCCAACTTAAATATCCTTTAAGTTAATCCGAGTATTGCTGATCCGGCTTCTTTTTGGCAATAAGTTAAATGCATATTACTAAGTCTGAACCTCAACTAAATTATGACATAAATGGCTTCTCTCCTCGCATTCCCTAAAGCCGAAAAAGCGACAAGCGGATTAGGCTTTGGATGTTGCAGTCTCATCTATAAAAGGTAAAATGGAAAATATTCAGGCGAAAGTAAGACTGTCGAAATAAAGGAAAAATGGCGAAAAAATAAAATTATTTAGAAAAGTGTTGGGTTGATAAGAAGCTTCGAATTAAGGTCTTACACTATTTTAGCATTTATGTCAATTTTTAAGTTGGCCCCAAGTGAACATGCTGTGTCTATATGTTGTCATGTAGTCTATGGTATAACGTAATCGTACAATCTGAAGCATACAATCAATGTTTAAAGAGAATCTAACTATACTTGTCGAAAATTGCTGAAAACGAAATATTTGATCGAAATTAAGATTTAAATTTATATGTTCATGCGGGTTTGCCAGAACTTCAAGGTTTTCTAAACCTCATATCCCAGTACTGCGCCGTTGTTTTCTTGAAAATTGTAGGTTTCGCATGCATATTCTGTAAGGTTATCTTTAAAAAACAGTCAACAATGTGCTACCGACATGATTAATCACATTTGATGTAGGTAGTAAGAGGAAAGAACCTGCACAGAATGGCCGATCTTAGCGAGTTAGCCGGTCTGGAGAAGGGGGCAAAAATTGAGCTTTTTGGGCCAAAATGGACTCAAAAACTGGTATAAGTGCTAATCGCTTCAAAACAACGCTATTACACCGTTTATGGTCAATTTAAAGCACTTTTGGAAAAAATTTTCAATTTTCACCCATTTTGACCTTCATTTTACCTCATTTTTCCCGGAAAATTTCCAATTTTTTCACTCTGGGAATGTTTATACCCTTAACAAGCATTTATGGTTAGAACACATATGACTGACTTTTGGCTAGTAATCGTCTCGCCTTCTATAAAATTGATGAGAGTCAACAACCGAAACTTTACTTACCTGCTATATTTATTTTACGAGGATAATGTTTAAAGAACTGCTTACTTCGGAAAATGTTCCAGAGCGTATTCAGAGACAAATAAATTCAAATGGGCTACATTCATACGCATAGGTGGGCAGCACCGAAATTCTGGGGGGGGCGCAAGATTTTTACAAAGGTCAAAAATGGTCTTAAAAATGGTCTAAAAAATGTTGGTATGGCGGAAAAACACAATTTTTCAACATTTCTCATCGAGCTTTATCCATTGGCATCGGAAAATTGCGAAAAAACAAAAAAATTCAAAATTTGAATTCTGGAGGGGGTATTTTAATTTCTGAGGTGTATTTAAACTTCTGGGGGGTGCATATCCCCCAAACCCCCCACGCCCATGTGTGGTGGATACCCCCTAACCCCCACATCAACATGTGGTCATACGTGGAGAGGTTCCAAATTCTGAGGTATAATATTGAAAATTTTCTAGGGGTCTAAATAAGACTAAAAGTTGATGGTAAGAGCAAAAATACCGATTTACGACGATTCTCATCATAAGGAGTCTGCGAGGGTTTGTTTGATATTTGGCGCCAAATCATTTTAGAATAAATGCATAACACCTCCGGATTTTCTCTTCAGTCATATTTAATGTTATCGAACCATTTATCACTGAAGTTTTATTCTAGAATCGCCAAATCAAGGAGTACTGCAGCAACTTTTGTTCGCCGTAGATCGTCTAGGATCCGAGCGTTGAAAGCTGCCGCTTGAAAGAATGCGTTCTAAGAGCAAATTCAGTGTCATTTTTGAGATAAATATTTGCTTTCGTTTCATCCATTTCATGAACATTATTTATGTAAATCGTAAGCGCCTATTACTAACTTTACGTGCTCTTGTTCTCATTCGTTCCATATCGCGTTTCGTACTAATCTTTATTAAATAAATAAGCATTATTTCATCGTTTTATGATGAGTTGCTGGTGATATTGATATTCATACGTCGGTTGTCGGCAAAATTTTCAAGACTGTCCAACACGTAGTAGACAACCCGGTTTTAAATGAAATGAACTGCAATATTCTAATGTAAAGTCGCTAATTATTACGCTAACATTTTCTAAGAAAACATGACGCGAACGCCTGCTTCTGAACATAAGAACTTTAGCGTTAACTTTCTTCATTTTGGGCGACGTTAAAGCTATTTAAAAGTTAACCGTAACCACGCTAATTGGAGATGGCCACCAGCAAGATTTGAGTAAATCAGTCAGTTAACACATGCGGTAACATTTCACAATAATGACAGCAATTTAAAAATGTAGAAAACAAGATTGTTCTGAACATCAGCATTATCTTTTTAAGCAAGACAACCTTACCTTATTTAAACGGATCAAGTCTTATCAGTGTAAACTTTATGCAATTACTAATCTGACATTACGGAGAACAGTTTACAAAAATAAGTTTATGTAATGCTTTGGAACTAAGCTTAATTTTCAGTGTAAACCTTACACAACTACTGGGTGTAAAGAAAACAGTCAGATTTTAATCCTGACTTTACAGGAAATATTTCGAAAAAATAAACGTTTTTAAGGCACTTATAGCAAAATAAATACGTAGTGCAAACCTTACACCTCAACAACTAAATAGTGTAAACTTGAAATAATTACAGGATATCGCAATTCTGACGTTACATAGAACATTCTGAGAAAAATTAATCATCCGCAACGCTCTGGAACTAAAGTCAATTTACAGTGTAAACTTTACACAACCACCGAGTATAAAGAAAATTTCAGTCGGATTTGTAAATCTGATATTGCGATAAACGTTTATGAAAAAACTAACTCTCCACAATAATCTAGAGACAAATAAAAGTTAGATGTAAACAACTTCACACAGCTGTTGACTGTTAATAAACGCGCCCAACTGGCGTCTTAAGTTTGACTCCTGGCACAGTTTTAGACTTGAGCTCATGTTCAGAATCATAACCAGAGCAGTTGGCAGAGAAAATCAAGACAGAAACATGTTTTGCACCCATAATTTCTGACTTTACACGTACCAAACTAGCTCAATATTGATTTAAATAAACGAAATTAGCTGTGACGTGTACCCCTTACATCGTACATACATTATTTTTATTCTATTCGAATTATCACGACTTCTAACCGGAGAAATTGGCGAAAAAAAGGACAAAAACATATTGTTTCATGATCCACCAGATTGTAAACTTTAAAAATCTGTAAAAAAGAAATTCGGTTTGAGCCAGTTTGTAGCCCTTCAGTCAAAGTACGTTTATGTGTAAAAAATTTTGTTCCGCATCCTACTAGGTATATTGACCAATCAGAAGAGGAAGGGAACGTTTTTCAACCCCATGTCACACCCCTGATTCCGAAATTTACATCTCCAAAGAGACTCAATATTTCATTTTCAACGCAGTTTGCTACGCCATGTTGCCCTTGGAACGTACTTTATCATAGGTAGCGCGATAGCGCTACCTATAATATACTTGGCCACCCTTTTTTCTTATATGTTTTTCACAGCGAGTGCAAAATTTCTGCCCCCCTCACAGCTATAATGGCACACATCTGAGGGGTGCGGTTTTTTTAAAAGGTAGATAATAAAAAACTTAGTTCCCCCATTTTTTTATTGTTTACACTCAATACCGAGTGCGTCGTGAGTGTGTAAAGTTTACACCAAAAATTCAAATAATTTGCGGAGGGCCAATTTTTTTAAAAAATGTTTTCCCTGATTAGTAGGTTACGAATCTGGTCTTAAAATTTCTTTACACTTATTGGTTGTTGCACAGGAGTGTAAATTAGACGGTTTTTTTACAGTTTTTATGTGGCCAAGCATATCTAATTCAGTTTTACATTCTATGCAGTCTGATTGGTTTTAAAATGTAGACGGTTAAAAAATCTAGGGGAGACTTTTTAATTTTTTTCAAAAGTAATATTCTCGGATTTAGAGGCGGTTTAATGTAAAGAGTCTGGGACAAAAAAATTTTTTCCCTGCCATATTCTCCACTTGGTAGACAAAACGTGGTAACTACCTTTAAAATGTGCCTCGTCTTAAGCGTTACACGTCAAAATTTATTTTGTTTCTTTACAATCAATATTGCGTTATTAGTGCAAGTGTAAACTTTACACTGAAAAAATTTTTTCCGCCCATAGCGTCGTGGATGATGAATTTATTTAAAAAATGTTTTCCCTAATTAGTAGGTTATGAATCTGGTCTTAAAATTTCTTTACACTCATTGGTTGTTGCACAGGAGTGTAAATTAGACGGGTTTTTACTGTTTTCATGTGCAAGAGCATATCTAACTCAGTTTTACATTCTATGCAGTCTGATTGGTTTCAAAAGGTAGACGGTTATAGAATCTAGGAGAAACTTTTTTTATTTTTCTTAAAAAGTAATATTTTCGAATTTAGAGGCGGTTTATTGTAAAGAGTCTGAGACAAAAAATATTTTTTCCCTGCCATATTCTCCACTTAGTAGAAAGAACGTGGTAAATACCTTTAAAATCTGCCTCATCTTAAGTGCTACACGTCAAAATTTATTTTGTTTCTTTACAATCAATATTGCGTTATTAGTGCAGGTGTAAACTTTACACTGAAAAATTTTTTCCGCCCAGAGCGTCGTGGATGATAAATTTTTTAAAAAAATGTTCTCTGTGAGGTCAGAATAACGAATCTGACCTTCAAACTTTTCTACAATTAATACACAGTACCAGGGGTTTAAACTTTACACTCTTGTGGATGAGTAAAAAAACAGATTTTGTCCAAGATTTCTCTGCCAACTTTTTCGGTTATGAGTTAAGATAATTTAAATAAATAAATATAAAGTAACTTTTAAGGGCTACACGTCCAAGCAAACCGCGTTCAAAAAAACGTAATATTGAGTTGTTTATGGGGGTGTAAAGTTCGAAATCTGAGGTGTAAAAATGGCGAAAAAACAGGTTTTTTCGTATTTAATTGGTAAATCATATCAAATATTTCGCGGAACATACACATACAAACGTACTACAATCAAAGGGCTACAAACTGGCCCAAACCGAATTTATTTACACTCAATGGGGCGTTCGGTTCAGATTTTTAAAGTTTTCAATGTGGTGGACAGTGAAAAATACGTGTTTGTCCATATTTTTGTTCGCCACCCCATAAAAAGTACTTTATTTTTATCCTATTCGACCTCTCCCGACTTCTGAACAGAGGAAGTGGAGTGTAAATAAATTCGGTTTGGGCCAGTTTGTAGCCCTTTGATTGTAGTACGTTTGTATGTGCCAAACTTATGTTTGTAAACTTAACACTGAAAAAAATTTTTGGGAAAAAAATCGGTTTGGGTTTTTTTGAAACAGATGAAAAAAAAACGGATTGATTGCCCCAGATGTGCATTCTTGTGCTCAATTTCCAAACGCACGTACACGACCGTTAAGCGCAACGCTTAAGTGAGTCGCCCGGGACCACCTTCCCCAGAAAATTATCATATTTTTCATTCCATTCCCACACATATTTTCAATCAAAATCCGGGATAGGAAAATGGTTATTTGGGCTTAATGCGACTTGAGTACGAATTGGTATGTGTGTTTTCATATCTTACGGGTGTTAAAAGATCATATGTGTGCGTCTCATATTTGTGCCTGTCTCGTTTGTACATACCTTTACCCAGGGGCGGATTTAGGGGGCGGCCGCCTCCCCCATTGGCCCAAAAAAGTGCGCAAAATTAAGCATTCTTAAGCGATTTTTAGCGATTTTCGGGTTAAAACGGCTAAGTTTTCCGCCCAAGTCAGGGTTCCGCCCCCCTTAGGAGTACCGCCCCCCCTTAGGAAAATCGGTAAAGTCTCGATAGAGCACTTTTGTGCAGTCTCGTTAGAGCACTTTGTATCGTTATAGCACCAGTCGCGTTATGGCACTAAATGTCTCGTTAGAGCACTCAGGTGTCCCGTTATGGCACTTCTGTGTCTCGTTAGAGCACTCGAACGGATTGACCCTAAAATATCTCGTTAGAGCATTACAATTTGCCTGACGTCGTCACAGCGTACATTTTGACCTGGATAACGTCATAAGTAAGCATAAATAGGCAGCAACAATAGGCATGTTGTGCCAGAAGATTTAACAAACAAAAGAAACATGTGTAATCCATAAAATCGAACATTAATCGTATAAAAGCGATTGCTCATTCATTTTAACTGCCTGTTCAGTAGCTTTTAGCTTATTAAAATGTACCTTTATCTGTATTTCTGTTAATAAAAAATGTTACGTATCTTTTAGCTTAGTGAAATGTACCTTTATCTGTATTTCTGTTAATAAAAAATGTTACGTATCTATATTATAAAACGCGTATTAAACATTATTTAGCTGTACTTGTCCGTTTTTTGCATGAAATACGGAAAATACAATCAAAGCTAATTCTTTCATCATTTTCTGAGTTTTACGTCTTCCGTTTTTCGTTGTTTGAAGAACTACATGATTATATACTATCAACAATAAAGTTTCAAAAATTTTGACTAAAATGTTAAAAAGTCAAATAATTTCACATTATCGATTTTCCCAAATCTACTTGTGCTTTTTTGCATCTCAGTCTAAAAATTGCAAACGCTGGGCAGGTTTTTATTAATACGTACAATGGCCTACCAAATGATGCCGATTTTGTTCAGCGTGTCAATATTGAAATTTCACGCTATATAAATCACGTACAACATTTTCTGTAATTTTTCGTTTAATAATTTTTTGAGCGACAAAAATTTGCTTATTTTTATGCATGTATACATTAATAACGTAAACTCCGTCATTTTCGTGTATAAAGCATGATAAGACAATTTTGGTGCTCTAACGCGACATGTTAGTGCTCTAACGAGACTCATAGGTGCTATAACGCGACACACTGGTGCTCTAACGAGACAAAGTGCTATAACGATACAAAGTGCTATAACGAGACGATTGGTGCTCTAACGCGACTGGTGCCATACATACGTGGGCAGCAAGAAAATTCTGGGGGGGGTGCAAGATTTTTTTGAAGGTCGAAAAATGGCCTTAAAAATGGTGGTATGGCGATAAAAACACTATTTTTCGACGTTTCTCATCAAGCACTATCCATTGGCATCAAAAAATTGCGAAAAAAACGAAAAAAATTTTCAAAAATTGAATTCTGGGGGGGTATTTTGATTTCTGGGGGGGTATTTTGGTTTCTGGGGGTGCATACCCCTCCAAACCCCCACGCCCAGGTGTGGTGCCATAACGATACCTAATCGGAAAATCCTAGATCCGCCACTGCCTTTACCGTAAGCTTTTGCCCATAGGCCTATTGTCGTATTCATAGATCCTTTTCATCTCTTGTTACGCCTCCTTTTCCGCATCAGTTAAAACTGCGTGCGAGCGCAGTTTTGACGGCACTTTAAGATTTTACATTTTACAATTAGTTTTTGAGCCTGAGAGCCTCTCCGCCAGCTTCCGCGCTGAGCGTATCTTTTTTTCTGTTCGTCGCCGTACGTGAGCGGACTCCGTATGTGCCTTTTTATCTGCTTGGCTGCAGAACTCGTCTATTAGTTTTCCTGCGTAGTGTGCACGCTTCTTTTCGCCGTACGCTTTGTTTTTAATCATTCGTGTTTGTGCCAATTGGCATCAGTTGTTGTATGCCTTTGGCAGGGCTTTGTGCCCTTGTTTAATTACATTGTTTGATTTTACCCGATTAGCGTAACACGACGGTCAGCAGCATGTATCCTCCATGCTGTCGCCTTTTAATTGCTTCATAATTTTTCTGTCCAAAAAATATTGTAAAAATTAATTATTTAATTAACGATGCTGGGCTCGGTTGAATTTCCGTGCTGTTGAATTCTGTCCTTGTGCTACACTATACTTAGGAACCCTTAAAGCACCGGAATTCGATCCAAAACAAGTCAAATAATAGTCTTTTTGAGCCCTCAATTAGGTTTCCGGGGAACTTACTTTAATTAAGTACTTAATCTCAAAGGGTTTAAGTAAGTAAGTTTCACTAGGTGCGTGCGTAGAGGGACGGGCTACCTTGAATAGGCCGGGCCGCTTACCCCGAATCGCCGGCTGGTGATCGAAGTCATAAAAAGGGCGAGAACCCCGTGTGAGCGCATGAGCTTGAGATTCGGGTTAAGAAAGCGAAGTGAACGTAGCTTGAGTCTACGTTAACACATCTGACATTTATTTGCCCTTGGGCCATTGTGGAGACTTAATTTTTTCATAAATGTTGATCGTAATATCAGAATAACGAATCCGACTGAAATTTTCTTTAAACTCTGTGGTGTGTAAAGTTTACACTGCCTATTAACTCAACTCTTGTTCTAGAGCCTTGCGGAAGCTTAATTTTTTCAAAATGTTCTACGTAAAATCATAATTGAGAATCTGACTATTAGTTTTCTTTACACCTAGTAGTTGTGTGAAATTTGCACTAATCATTTGTTGTTAAAATGTAGTTTATACTACAAATTTATTTTACTTCCAAATCTGAGCGTTAGTGTTCCTTACACTTGATATTTGCGTAAAGTTAATGCTGAAAAACTTTGATCTGTTAAAATAATGTAAGGTTGTCTTGTTTGAGAAGGATAATGCTGATGTTAAGAACAGTATTGCTTTCCGTGTTCTTGGACTGCTGTCATTATAATGGCATGTTACTGTATGTGTTTACTGACTGATGTACTCAAATCATACTAATTAAAAGCGGGGTACTAGCAAAGAAAAATGCTCCGATGGAACAAAAAAGATGAATATACTTGGAATTGTGGATTATTAAGGATGTAAAAGGAGGGGACTAGGAAAAATCTACCTAAAGTCGCAAAATCTGCTAAAAATCACACTTTCTCTAAGCAACGCAAAAAATCGAAGTATATTCTGCAGCCTCTAAAAAGTGTCTTTTTTAAATAATGTTCAAAGTTTCAGATAAGAGTGTATAAACAAAATTTGTAATGTTTATTTTTTTAAATTAATGGCAAGTAGCAACGCTGACTAGCTTCGTATCCTGATCGATAGAAAATTAAGTGGTATTGTATTTAAAGTTGTTTTATTTTGTTCTGAGCATTAAAGCAAGCAAAGCAGCGGCCGATTGATTAGTGCACACAATCCTTTAGGGCATGCTAGTGTACCTACATCTAGTCTGTTTCAAGTCAACTTAAGTGTTTCCTACTGTTTTAAACCATTCATTCAATTGGCTTAGAAAAGACAGTTAGTTTACTCAACATCATTTCCTAGCTAATGTGCTGCTTTTTCAATCATTTTATAGTTAAATATTTATTTTAATGTGTTGGCCGCAGAATATACTTCGATTTTTTGCGTTGCTTAGAGAAAGTGTGATTTTAAGCAGATTTTGCGACTTTGGGTAGATTTTTCCTAGTCCCCTCCTTTTACATCCTTAATAATCCACAATTCCAAGTATATTCATCTTTTTTGTTCCATCGGAGCATTTTTCTTTGCTAGTTTTTATTCTATTCAACTTGCCACGACATATAATCGGAGAAGTTAGCGAGAAATCTGAGACGAACCTACTTTTAATGTGTAAGCCTTCGAACGTACTATCTTAGGTAGCGCGTTAGCGCGTACCTATAATATACTTGGGTACCCCCAACACCTGTGCACCCCCCTACAGCTATAACGGGACACTTCTGGAAGGTGCGGTTTTTTTAAAAAGAAAGATAATAAAAAAATTTGCTGCCCGTGTTTTTTTGTTTTTTCTTGAAACTCAAAACTGACTGTGTAAAGAAGGTGTAAAGTTTTTGTGTAACGCTATAACATAGGACAAATTTTGGGACCTTTTTACTGCGGCATGTGGACAACTGAGTATTGATGACTCGAAGGACTGAACAGGATAGGATAATAGAGAGATGAATTCTACAGATGACACTTTTTTTGTTTTTTGAAATTCGCATTACTTATCGAATGGCAGTGTAAAGAGTGCGAAAATCTGGGGGTGAAAAAGCACTTTTTGGTCGAGTTTTCAACCTGCCTATGTCCGATACTAACTCCGGTTATGAGTTTTTTAAAATGTTTTCTGACAGAAATGTAGAGCGGATCAAGGGCTACATTCTGCATATAAGCAAAGTCTTCTATGCTCTATGGTGAGTTAGATCCTGGGGTTTAAAGTTTACACTCTAGTGGATGGTGTAAAAAAACGGATTTTAACTAAGATTTCTCTGCCAAATTTTTCCGCTTATGAGTCAGTGTAAATCGAAGACAGCATTAATAAAGTGCCTCTCAGGGGCTAAACATCGCAGCAAACCGCATTTAAAAACGCAATATTGAGTTATTTATGGGGGTGTAAAGTTCGAAATCAGAGGTAAAAAATGGGCGAAAAAACACGTTTTTTCCGAAGTTTGATTGATAAATCATACCAAATAATTTTTGCAACAGAATTTTGGCACACAGGAATGTACTACGATTTAAAAGCTACAAATTGTACCAAACCGAATTTCTTTAAACTCAATGGGGAGTTCGGTACGGAATTTTAAAGTTTACAGTGTTCTAAATGATGGAAAATACGTTTTTGTTGCGTTTTTTGTTCGCCACTTTCTCCGTCCAGAAGTCGGGATAAGTCTAATAGAATAAAAATAAAGTGCTTTATATCGGGTGCATGTCAAAGCAAATTGTCTATACATTAATATTTAGCGAGTGTAAAGTCAAAAATTTGGAGTTTAAAATGCGTTTCTGTCTTGTTTTTTCTGCCTGCTTCTCCGGTTACGAGTCAGGGACACGTTTATCAAGTCTAGAAATGGACCAGGAACCGAATTTGTTATGCCAGTCTGGCGCATATGTTTACACTCTACGGTGTTGTAAAGTAGTTTACACCAATTGTTAGTTTGCCCATAGAACATTATTTAGACTTAATTTTTTCATAAATATTAATCGTAATATCGGAACAATATCAAAATTACGAATCTGACTAAAATCTTCTTTACACTAGGTGTTTACATGAAGTTTACACTACATAGTCTAAAAGTTTTCAGAGGATCAAATGTGAGACGTCACGTAGTCGCGTTTGTTTACATACAACGGTGATGTAAAGTAGTTTACACTCATTGTTTATATGTCCTCAGACCATTGTAGAGACATAATTTTTTCATGAATGTTGATCATGATATCCGAGTAATTTTTTACACTGCATGTTAGCCTTTGTTCTAGAGCATTGCAAAAACCGAAATTTTTCCTGAGATATAAAAATTTACAGGGAATGAAATATATACGTCAGTTGGACGCGCTTGCTTACACTCAGCAGTATTGCAAAGTGGTTTAAACCTAATGTTTATTGTCTTTAAAACATTATGGAGACTCATTTTTCCATAAATGTTGAAAGTAATATCGGAGCAATATCAAAATTACGAATCCGACTGAAATATTCTTTACGCTATGTGTTTGTGTAAAGTTTACATTACGTGTTAACCTTAATTCGATAGACTTGCAGAGACTTTGTAACTGAAGTCAAGAAATTTTCAAGGATTCGTATGTGAGACATCAATTAAGTGAGTTTGTTTACCCTCAAAAGTAATCTAAAGTGATTTAAAAATTATGTTCAAGTGTCCTTAGATCATTGAAGAGATGTAATTTTGTCTTAAATGGGTTGCATTAAAGTTAAATCCTTCTTAGCCGTGTTTATAATATGTTTCACAAAACCTTGCACATGGAGAGCTATCGTTTAATTGATGTAAATTGCCTGCAAAAGTGGTTTAAAATGAACCAGCAATCACACTACTGTGCACAGAAGTCGACAAAGATATGCAGCTTTATTGTAATCATGTACATTAATAAGCCGTAAACTGTTAGTATTCTCTACACCTAGTAGTTGTGTAAAGTTTGCACTATTCATTTGTTGTTAATATGTAGTCTATACTACAAATTTATTTTACTACCAAATCAAAGCGTTAGTGTTCCTTACATTTGATATTTGCGTGAAGTTTTTGAATTTTTGCCGAAAAACTTTGCCTTCTAATTTTACCAACATCCCGCCTTTTCCATTTTCTTAAAGTTTAAGAAAATGGAAAAGGTGGATGCTAGTGTATCTACATTTAGTCTGTTTCAAGTCAACTTACGCGTTTCCTACTGTTTTAAACCAACCATGTCTTCAATTGTCTTCGATGTTTGCTATTTCATTCAACTGGCTTGGAAGACTGTTAGTTTACTTAATATCATTTCCCATAGCTACTGCATAGCTAACGTGCTGCTGTTTCAATCATTGTTATGGTTGAATATTTATTTTAATCTGTTGGCCGCAGAATATACATCGATTTTTTGCGTTGCTTAGAGAAAGTGTGATTTTTAGCAGATTTTCCGACTTTAGATAGATTTTTCGTAGTCCTCCTTTTACATCAAAATAATCCACAATTCCAAGTATATTCATCTTTTTTGTTCCATCGGAGCATTTTTCTTTGCTAGTATTATTATAATCGATTTATAACCAGTGCGGTTGACAAACTGAAAGATGGTGAAAATGTTTTGTTCGTCCATCACAAGTGTAAACTGTAAACTGCCATACCTAACTCTGTACTTTATAGGATCGCAGTGAACTCCATTGTGTAGCCCTTGAACCATACTAGTTTTCCAATGGAGTTTTTTGCGAATTCGTAACTGAAGAACTTGATAGACCTAAAGAAGTCGAATACTCGATCAAAATGTTTTATAACCCCTGATTTTTCCACTCTTTACATTGCCACTCCGGGAGCAAGTCACTTTCCAAAAAATACAAAGTAGTTTTGAGCTAAATAATTTGCTTAGATTAAAAAAACCAGATGAAGCAGAATGCAAAACTGAGTTAGATAACTCGCGTGACCGACCAAAACTATTTTATAACGATGCAGTAAAACTTTACGCGCTCATCAAACGGTGACTATTGAGTGTAAAATAGGGGTACAAACTTTCTTATTATTTATATTTGAAAAAACCGCACAATACAGAAGTGTCCCAGTGTTGCTGTAAGGGGACGTTGTATATTGGGGTAGCCGTAACCAAGTATGTATATAATAGGTACGCGGTACTTACAATTTTAATTGGCATGAATTAGTTTTTTTGTGCACATTCGGATTTTCTATACTATCTTATTCAATAAAAAAGCCACAAATCCGACCAGAGAATCGTAGTCGAAAAGCGCATTTCAAATTTACTAACGGCAGGTAGTTGAAAAGTTTTCTGCACATGTATTGTAAGTTAGATAAAAGTTGATAAATTTTAACCGCATATGGGCCAAATTTAGAAGCAAGATTCGGCCGATTTTGTGAAAATTTTAACGTTAATAATATAGTGCTCTTTTTACAGGATTTTTCGTGGCGCTCGGACCCCCAGACGTAAAAGAAGTGGTATCCATAGGTGGGCGGCACCAAAGTTCTGTGGAGGGGATGCAAGATTTTTTCAAAGGAAAAAATGGCCTTTAAAATAGTGGCATGGCATAAAAACACTATTTTTCAACGTTTCTCATAGCGCTATCATTGGCATCAAAAAATGGCGTAAAAAACAAAAAAATTTCAAAAATTGAGTTCTGGGGGGTGCATACCCTACGCCCAGGTATGGTGGTATCCCTCTTGCCCACCCTAAAGCCTAAGGTCATACTCGAGCATACCATAAAAAC
This sequence comes from Mermis nigrescens, assembly GCA_036768485.1. Taxonomy (NCBI): domain Eukaryota; kingdom Metazoa; phylum Nematoda; class Enoplea; order Mermithida; family Mermithidae; genus Mermis; species Mermis nigrescens. Next base: position 3,011,054 of record JAVLUZ010000143.1, on the reverse strand, counting down.
TACATATCTGGATAACGAAATGGCCGAATACCTAAGGATTTATAAGCAAACTAATATTTCCAAAATATGGGCAGCTCACTAAAATTCCTTTTTCGAACCGGCTGGAGGACAAGACATTCTGTGGGATGCAATCCAAAGCATAAAATTCATCCAGGGGCATTGCGAATCGTGCAAACTAAAACAATGAATGAAACTTTGTGTTCTCTGAACCAAAATGCTCGAACACCGTTACCAGTGCGCATGGGATTTTGATAGACACCTATCGAGAAACTCGAGCAGATTACAGTATGTAGACCCCAGAATAAAATTTTAGGCTTTTTTGCAAGTTAGATCCCATCCAGACCCCGCAGAATTCATTTACTGCCCAGTTTGAATGGTAAGCTAACCCTATTCTATCTACAGTGCTTCATTTGACTTAGAGGTTTTCTTTTGAATTTCTAATTCGAATGAATTAAGGCTACAAAAGTGGTTTGAAATTTTGATGCAGTAATGCGGCTTAGCAATGGCACATGTTTCACCGTAACCCGATATACTGTATAACATCCAAACAATAAGTTTAAAGCACTTTAAATTTTCTCCAATACCTCAATTAAATGAAACGGACTATAGAACCTCGAAATGTGACAGCTGAGCCCCTCCTCATTCTAAAACCAATCTGTTTTCATGACAGTCATCTTCGGAATGCGTCTATGTTCACATGTAGATGTTTTATTCAACAAAGACAAACTCAAAAGCTATCACAAGCCTGACATTGAATATAATTTCACGGAACAATCAACTCCTCCGCTTATAACGTACGCAGGATTTGACCAATCGCAACATAGACAACGATCGTCTTGACCAGCCAAATCAAAAAGTGGAGCTTTAAAACTAACGAAAAAACACGATATTCTATTTTACTCGTATTCACTTACATAAAAAATCGGAAATGAAATGTGGAATAAAAACGAGGATCTATTTAAATTTAAATTAATACAAAGGCAGAACTAGCAGTTTTTGCGCATAAAGCACACGTGCGGAGCGGAACATATATGTACAGCGTGGGAATCTTGGGGGATGGGGGTCAGCGCCGGAAAATTTTAAAAAAGTGCCTTTTTTGGGCTAAAAAACAAAGTTGTAACGTAAAAAACAGTTTCTTGACGTTACGGACAATGCTCGTTCTTTCTATAGCACAAAAACGTAAGAAAATTTCGAAAAAATTCTGACGAATTGAACAAAACATAGTCAAAAATGAGTATGGCGCGAAGCGCCGAAAATTTGGCAATTTAGAGTCAAAGGTAGGCTGAAAACGCTCAAAAAGCACACTTTTACGATTTTTTGCGGAAAATCAACATTCTAGGGTCACAACCATTTTCGCAGGGGTCAGTATCAATTCTGGGAAGGTCAAACCACCCAGGAACACTCATGATGTGGGCTATAAATTGGCAGCAGCGCCGGAAATTCTGAGAGGGAGGGTTTGGGAGTCAAAAAATTCTCAAAGGTAAAAAGAAGCGCCAAACAATTTTTGACGTTTTTCATCTAGCTCTGTTCGTTGGCACGAAAAAATTGCTGAAAAATGACAAAAATTTCGAAAATTCATTCTCGAGGTTTTTCAATACTGGGGGTCAAACCTCCGAACTCCCTCACGCCCACATTTGATGCGGACGCGAAGTCTCAAATTTATTTTTGGGTTCAAAAACCATAAGTGTACAAATTTATACGTACGATACGAATATATAAAATTATTTTGCATTGATGGGTTTGAGGGTAGTTGCAATTCGAGCACAGAATGGCTGGTCCGGGGGAGCAGCGGCGTAGCTGGCCTTCTGATTTTAAGAGGGGACGAAAATTTTAAAGTTGGATATCTCATTAACTATGTACTTACGGATAGGCAAAAATAATAGTGTTTTTGAGCTTCTCTCAAAGAGATCTACGTAAAAGAAAAATTTTAACAAATCAAATTTGACTTTAATTATATAAAACAAATATGTTATATGTATAAATAAAAAAGGCGCGAAGCGCCAAAAATTTTGGCTCTATCAGCTCAAAAAGTGTGCTAAATCTAGTCCAGCGGTCTTTCAGATAGATACGCACTGAGGATCTCCAATTCTTTCCTTTGGGGGACCCTTGCGAAAAATATTCATACTTCCAAAATTTTAGGGGACTGCCTCTCCAGCTCCCTTGCCCCACAGCTACGCCACTGCGGGGGAGGGGTCAGCCAGATAACTTTTGGAGCCAAATGACCCAAAAAAAGTTTAAACGCTAAAATAGCATAAAACCTCTACAGTTTCGAGTCAGCCAGAAAACTTCCCCCACTTTCCCGTAAATCCCCATCTACAAGTCTGACACCTATCACACGTAGACAAACCGCACAGCTTCATTCAGCCCGGTATCAGTGAAGGCCGGGTCGGTATTAATGGGAAGACCTGCTAGTATTAACGGAAAATTTCGCAAAATGGCATGAAAATTAAAGAAACATGTTGGAAATACACAAAAATGACTTTAAAGCCAAGTAATCAGTCAATCATGTAGAAAAGAAGATGACTCTAGAAAAATACACGGAATTGATTTGAAAATCAAGCTAATTAATAAACAATCAATCAATCAATGACAAACTAACCAATAACCAGAAGCTGTCAAGCGACCAATAATTAACCAATCGACCAATAGGCAATCAGTCAAGCAATCAAACAACCACTTTGTAATAGGACAATCGTCCGTAACTTAGGGCAGCTGGTATCAATGGGAAGACAGGCCTTCGTCCGTGTATGGTACCTAGTACCGCGTCACACCTGGGCGTGGGGGTATGTACCTCCCCCCGAGAAACCAAAATATCCCCCTCCCAGGAACCAAAATAGCCGCAGAATTCAATTTTTGAAATTTTTTTGTTTTTTCTCGCAATTTTTTGATACCAATGGATAGCGCTCGATGAGAAACGTTGAAAAATTGTGTTTTTTCGCCATACCAACATTTTTATGGCCATTTTTTGACCTTTGAAAAATCTTGCAACCCCAAAATTTCGGTGCCGCCCACCTATGGTACCGTCTGGGTCTTCAGATTAGATAAAGGTGATGCTCAACTGCGATTATTTTGAAGCGATGCCATGGTTTTTTCGCTATAGAACTGTTTTTACGAAGCGCTTAGCTATCTACCGGTTTTCACTCCTGAAAGTTTGAGTTTGACCTTGCGCAACCTATGGTCTTCCAGATTCTCGGGGGTCCAGACCCCAACGCCCATGTGTAATCGGATCGGGACTACCAAACTTATGTCTGAGGGATCCCTCATCCCCGATACATGTACGAGTATGGCTGGCTACGGCATGGCAAGGTATGAATCAAAAATGAATAGGGCACGCATACATTCCCATAGGGGGATGAGGGGGTATTACCCCCACCTCAGGGTCCAAGACTTGAATCACTGTCGGACGATTTTTGAGCTATAAAAACATTTTGTGCATGATTTTTGGGTATAAAAGCAGCGAAGATACCGAAATTTTTCGGCGCTTCGCGCCGACTTATACATTTCTGTTTTGTTTGCCCATAAAATACCTAGAATGAACTTAAAATGATCCGAAAAAGTCTAAATTTTTGATGAATCCTTCATTTTCCTACTTACAAAAGCAACGAAACTAGTAAGAATGGCACAAAAAGTTACAAATGCAGCTTTTTTGTAGCTAAAACATGCTATACCTGGACGTTTCAGCCATTTTTCACATGGACTAGCAAAAAGGCTAGACTCTTAATTTAGTGGCCCCATTAATTTCGGGATTGCACCCCCACCTCTGGACTTTCGACCTTGGGAAACTATGAGGGCACGTAAATAAAAAGCAAATCAAAAAATTAAATAAAATGCAAAACGTACCTTCGAGTATCCCAGATTTTTAGCATTTTATCGTACGAAGCAGACACGAAATGGTGCTCGTTCGTTTTTGACCAATCAACGTCAACAACCCAACCGTTGTGAGACGAATAGGCCGATTTCGCAGCCGTAACGGCTAAATGCGTACAAAAATTTGAAATTGAAAAAAATTCAGAAAATTTTAAAACTTTCAAATATCCTAAAATTTGACTTACCAACAAAGTTACAAACATAGGTCGGCAGCATCCAAATTCTGAGGGGAGGGTGAAAAAATTTTCAAAGGTCAAAAAATGGTCTTAAAGTGGTCGTATGGCGAAAAAACACCATTTTTCGACGTTTCTCATCGAGCACTATCCAATGGCATCAAAAAATCGCTAAAAAAGCACAAAAATTCGAAATTTGAATTCTGGGGGGTATTTTGATTTCTGGGGGCATTTCAACTTCTGGAGGGTGCATACCCCCAAACTCCCCCACGCCCATATGTGGTTACAAAGCGCCAAACAGCCAAAAAATATGAGAAAGCGAGTAATTCTTAGGAATGAAAAAAATAAGCGGTGTTGAGCCATACAACTTATGATGTAATCTGCTATTTTGACTCAGATCTCAGGACTCTTCAAAATTTCGCTCTTATAAAGGGAAAATTGGCGTAAAAAGGATCTGGATAAACTATAAAAAATTCATGCTATCAGCTGAAATGTTAATTTTGAATGATTTTTCTGCATACGCAGTAACCAAATAGCTTGACAGAAGATTTTTATTCATATGTTCAGGCACGTAGCTGTGGGGGGAATGGGGGTCTGGACCCCCAAAAATTCAGAGAAAAATAACGGAAAAATAGGTTTTTTCACACGTTATTTTGTGCTATTTCTGGCTTAGATCCCCCAAAATTGGTGTTGGTCCCCCTAAAATAGGAGGGCCAGCTACGTGCCTGCATATGTTAATGACTAATGTCGCTCATTGTGAGATTGAATTCATTGTGAGACTGATGTGATCAGGGCCGTATTCAGGGGGCACACGGGCCGGTCCCCTGCAGAAATGAAAAATAACTTTTCGAAACACACAAGGGCCCCCCAACGGAAAAAATGAAAAATTCTCAAAATAGGTCTAAAACATCACCAAAACAGGTTGTCAGCGTGCTTTTCAGCTCGTAAACTCAAAAATTTTCGGCGCTTCGCGCCGGATTTATCGTTTATGTATACTTTTTGTCTTCTAGCCCGCCAAAAGCCGCTCAAATTTTGAGTTTGACATGTAGAACATGTCAAACTTTTTCGGCAAGGATTAATTACAAAGACAGAAGTTAGGAAATTATTCGTCGATTGAATGACGAGAAATCAGTTGTGTAGATTGTTTAAACGATAGATTTGTGCAATGAGTATGGAAAAAAGTGAAAAATTTTGAAAATTTTTTCTCTAAATTTTTTCAACCATTGCATAGAGCACGTTGAAGATATGCTCAAAAATGCCTTTATTTTTGCCCATCCGCTAATGGTTCTCGAGATATTTGACCTCAAAATTTGCGCCCCCCCCCGAAATAAAAAATCATGGATACGGGCCTGGATGTGATTATTCTATTTCGAATTCAAAAATTTTCTTGCGATTCTTGGCCTCCTCGGAAATCGCTCTACACTCATTAATTTTGAAATTGCGAAGATATGTACATAGCTTCACATTAAGATTTTGCGCTGATAATTGCAATGGTTTAAATGGATTAATTCAGGATCAGACGCATCATTGATACTTTTCAAAAGGTTTTTGCTATTCTCTCAGTTTGTAATCTATTAATTTAAAGCCTTTATAAGACGAGAACTCTTTAATTTATTCCTTTTCGCGCATATATTTACATATAAGAACTATTGCATAAAATACCATGAATGATCTTAAGCGTACACATATATAGGGCACGCATATATTGTGTACGCAACATGTTGCCCCGGCCTAGGTGCCGGGCATAAGCTAAGCCCCGGCTAAAAAGTCTGCCCGGAACATCCTAGTATTTATGCTTTAGTAAAATAGAGAATCGTCAGAAACGCCAAAAAACGATGTTTTTGACGCGTACTCACGATTTTGGAGACCAAAAAAGGCCCTTTAAGATTTCAAACAAAAGCATACATGTAATAGAGAATACAGGGCATAGATGCACAAGGTTCAGGCTGGCCGGGGAGGGATTAAATCGAGATTTTGGGGTCAGAGAGGGGTAAAATCCAGAATTTTTAGAGCAGTAAACTAAGATTTAGGCTATTTTGAAGTCAAAATCGTTTGAAAATGAACAATTTTTGGCCCAAACTCTTTAAAAGTACCAATTTTTCGCACCATTAAATGGGGGTAAAATGCCCCTCTCACCGCTCTCTATGTGCATGTATGGTGCGGGGAGACCCCATCAAAAGTCAGACGTTTCTATCAACGATAGCTTGAGATTTCTTGCTCCTCGCACTGTGCTAATTTGAAAAAAAAATTTTTAAAGTTTTATCTTCTACTCTTAAACAAAAAGCGGGAAAAGTGGGCAGAACCCATCAAAATGTCCGGCTGCTCCCGAAAAAATTTTCGAATTGACGATACAATTTATGGAAAAGCCTAATAATTTTGAGGGGAAAAATTTGAAAATTTAACCCTACCTGTATTCCTAGGATCCCACACTCGAACGTAGGGATCGGTCGAACCCGTGACGAATAGCTTATTCAAATTTGAATACGCCACGGACGTAAATGCCGTGGAAGAAACGAAGGAGGATTTTTGGGAGGCCGATTGCAAATCCCACGCAATGAGGCTCTTGTCCCAGCTGCAGGTCGTTATTTCGGCGTCGTCCGACCAACAAACGCCCGAAATGACCTCGCGATGCCCAGCCAACGTTACCATAGGCGTATTTAAGAAATCAAATGAAATTCTTATTTAATTTTAATTTTTTTAATTCCATTTCCACGGCATACAGAGACAATTTTCCGAAATTAACTTCAATTTTAATTACCATTTGGAGATGAATTTTATTTTCATTCTTAACTTTAACTTAATCAGTTTTAATTAAATTTTAATTTGAATTTGATTTTAATTTTAATTTCAATTTTAATAAATTTTTCATTCCATTTTTCATTATTTTTAACGATTTTTATTTTTTTTTAATTTCGGATGATCTAATTTTGTATTTTGAACGGTTTTTCATTTTTAGATTAAATGTAATGTACAGCTTATTTAATATCTATGTTCCTTACAACATTGCATAGGTAAAAACGTACACAAATCGAGGTTCATGTTCAAGCTGCTTTTTTGAAGAAAAATCAGATCCACTCACGCAACCATAAATAGGCGTGGGGGGTTTGTACCTACGAAGATTGATGAAGATCCCCAGAATTCTATTTTTAGTAACATTTTGGCGATTTATCCCATCCTGACCCCCCAGAATTTTGGTGCTGCCCATGTAAGCACACAAGACATCAATCAAGTTTCTCATTTTTGATAGAGAACAATGCTACACCCACGCACGTATGTGCTCGTAGCTTTATTGAAAGAGCACAGAAATTTATAAAACGCATTAGGCACTGTAAACCTAATCTCTCACGATAAATGTTGAAGTTTGTTCGAAAAAGTCACGTTCACCTTTTACGGTTTTTCTTGCAATTCTTCATTAGGAACTGGCTGTTTTTTCGACTTTCAGTAATAAATAAAGCAGTCATGTTTCGCAAATTACAGCACTCTAACAATCATACATGTAACGGCTCGAAATTGGGGGTCCCGGCCATTTTCAGAGTTAAAGGGGGGTAAATAAACTCCAATTTTTGACCGAAAACACCTCAAAACGGCCAAAAAATTCGACTTTCCAAAAATCGGGGTGGGAGGGTCAAAAATTTTTTGGCTCTGGGGGGATAGGGGGACGTCCGACTTTGGGTGGGGATCCCCCCACCCCCTGTTACATGTATGCTAACAATCCAAAAAATGGTTGACTGTCTTCAACCAATAAAAACACGTAGCGTAGTGCGTACTTCTTATGAGTGCCTAGTGCGAATGTAGCGGTCTAAATTCGACTTTGCGCTAAAGTAAACTTTTCGGGGCAAGAGGCATATGGCCTACTACTATGCGTGCAGCTAATCGCCAAAAAATTTGAGAAAACTTTAATTATAATGAACAAAAGCGTATGAGGTAATTTTCCAGAGAATTAAGCTAAATTCATCCAACAAGAAGGAAAAAATAATTCTTTTACCAAAAAAAATTAAGACACAGCTTCTAATCAGCGTGAGTAATACTTTCAAAGAATCAGGCAAAAATTCGGTCCACAAGAAGGAAAAAATCAATTATTTTCTACAAAAAATGATGACACAAGTTCTAATCAGCAAATTAATATAGCGATTGTGCTAATTTAATGTTTAAGCCAGCTTTCGAAACAACTACAGCAGATCGATTGACCTGAAAATTCTTGGTTAGGCAGGAATCCTCGTATGCATGAGAGCTCTTAGCCCTGGGCGTCATTTTTGAGAATGGTAATTTGAAATCTCTGAATATATTTAATCGACATTCAATTACTGTTAGTTGAAGACTTAAAAATAGCCGACCCTCTTTCTAAAACACAGAAGTACAGATTCAATACACATATGTGACCATACCTGGGCGTGGGGGTTTGGGGGTATGCACCCCCAGTGCAAACAAAAATAACCCACCATAATTCAATTATTTAAAATTTAGTGTTTTCGCAATTTTTTGATGCCAATGGATAGTGTTCGATGAGAAACGTTTAAAAATGGTGTTTTTAGCCATTCCACCATTTTTAAGGCCATTTTTTGATCTTTGAAAAAATTTTGCACCCCCAGAACTCTGGTGCCGCTCACCTATGTATATGACAGGTAGAGCATTCAGAAATTTTAGGCTGGTGTTTTACGAACAAGCACGACGACAGGGTCTACAACGAATGTATGAACCAGCCAGATCTTGCAAACTGTACAACAGTGTCGATTTATCTTCAGCAAATTTTTTGGGTAAAATGAAACTAATGGTCAACTTCTATGTATAATGAGCAAACTGCTTACTCCTCGACCAATATACTCGTGAATATTGATATTTTTAAGCCTAGTACGAGGTGCGCTTTTACGCACCAGTCGTTAGTTTCAATTGCCTTTGAATTCGATTTTTCTTCAATTCTTTGAAGTCTCATATTTTCAATAGTTTAACCAAAAAAAGCGCAAACCTATATTCATTGTTCTTATTTTTAGATATAAAAATATTTTTTAAATTTCAAATTTCTATAATTTTGTTTGTTTTTCACTCATTCTTATACAAGGCTTAGCCTATTCAAACCTATTCTTAGCGAACTAATCTCACATTTATAATCGCCTTGCTGCTGCCTTTGCCCGATTTGAATTTTTTCTTCGTCGTCTCGATTTCCTCAGTTTGATTTTGCTCATCTGGACAAAAAGCAAGCTTAATTAACAATACGAATAAAGTTTAAATAAGAGTCAAAGCGCTCCTCAAAGTTGGTCCTGTCCTAATTTTGAACATACATCGTAGCTGGCCGTCCTATTTTGGGGGACCAACACCAATTTTCAGGGGATCTAAGCCCAAAAAGGCCAAAAATAGCAAACAATAACGTTTAAAAAGTCCTATTTTTCCGAGTTTTCTGAATTTGGGGGGGTCCGAACCCCCCAGACATACGTGCCTGATTTTGAAATTTTGAAGAATTTAACAGCTTTTGAATGTAGGCTTCCCAAAATTTCAGTCCTTTAATAGCCAAAACTGGCCTCGACTAATTTAAAAATTCTTTGAAAGATACGTAAACCGTTCCCTTACTGTAGGAGAAAATAATTGAAGCTAACGTATTAATTAGCTTTCGCTAATTATCTTCCATTTCATAAATAACAATAAATTAGAATAAAATAAAAAATATATTTTAACAAAGCATATCTCGAATAAATGTGATTCATTACAAATCAGATTTAAGCTAAAATTAGTAACTTTTAGAACTCGAATAAAAATTTTCGACCCGAAAAGCCGTGCTTCGGTCAGTTTAGGGGAACTAAATTTCAATAAATGCAGAATACTACAAAGTCTAAAAATTCCTACATATATGTAGTGATAAATAAAGGTGAAATAATAAAGAATGACAAATATTACAGAATAAACAGTAAATAAAAAGACAAGTAAAGAGTACGTAACACATGCATAAATAATAATAAATAATTAATAAAAACACTATGTGCAGAATAAATTGATAAAATAAATATAACATAGTCATGTTTCCATAATAATTGTTAAAATTTAATTAAATTCGCTGAGGATCAAACGCAAGTACTTGTACATACGCAAACATCAAGTAGCTAATGACACTTTAATACGACTCACATCTTGTTCACTGCTTAAAATTTCGTAACTGAATGGATAGAGGATATAGATCGTTGAGAATCAGCTTGACTACAGAGTGCTTGAACTGAATGTGCACGTGGTGAGGGGTTTTTACTTTCCGCTGAGGGGTCAGAAACATGCATGCCATAGCTCGAAACTTGGGGGGAAGCCGGCCACTTTTTTGGGGGAGGGGTGCAAATGAGCAAAACATGATCTGGGGGCTAAGGGGTTTTCGCCTTGATTGTAACACGGGCGATGGAGGACCAGTGAACGACCGAGCCCAAGATTTGACCGGGACCGGACCGGGATCTGGAGGCCAGGACCGGGCCTCAGTGTTTGTCATACTGTGTAGGTACAGAAATGAATGCGTTTGTACGTCATTTGTTTAGTGTTTGTACATAGATCCCTTTACAATTAAAATAGTTCTAAATACTTTCAAATTAGTAGTTTATCAGCAAAATCGTTCTACGCAGCTTGAAATACAACTGATTTTTCATGTTGCTGTCCAGAAACATTATTTTTATCACATTACCTTGCCCGCGACGTTTCTGGTGCATTCTTAATCTGTGTTGTGATGTAACATTTATTTTGATAAAATACTTACGCATATGTCGCTACTTTTCTTAATCGTAAAAGACGATAATATTTTGGTTAAGCAAGTCTTTTATAGCGATAAAGTAGGTCTTTCTATGAACTATTGATAATTTACACTGATTTATTATACGGCAAATGTGAATATTAGGCATTATTTTAATGTTTAGTTTGCATCTCATTTTCTTTATAGGCCCCATTCTGAATCTATTCAATCATAGTGTGATGCAGAAGCATGTGAAATTTGGTGAATTTTTGTCTGCTAAAGCTGCCTGGTTAATTTTTGAATAAAACAGTCAGTGCTATTTCTCGAATATTTTTATGTTCACTGTATTAGATTCCCTATACATATGTCACAAAGAGTAAGACTTTAGATGAATTACAGAAAAGCGGTGAGGCTGATCGATATAAAGCATGTTTAACAAATCGGTAAGATCTTCTGAGAATAATCAGAACTTTTGTATTACTCACGAAGCTAGTTGACAGCTTCTACAACTTTTTAAATTTTGACTGGATATGCCTAGTTGCGTTGATGAAGCTTTTGAGTTTGTCACTAGACCTTTAATAAATTGCACAAAAGTGATGTCAGAAGTCTTTCTAGACTTTGAACTTAACAATCTTAATATCGTTCGAAAAGCTACCATTCTATTTTTTTCTATTATAAAGTTTTCCTTAATTAATTTCAGCTCATTCGTAAATTTATAATCATTAGGAAAACGATGGAATAGGCGCTGTTCTTTTGGAGTTTTCTGCGAGAATAACTCTGTAATTGCTGAAGTATGCAACAAAAGGTGTTTTCGGACAAGTGTATTCCTTGCGAGATATTTTCCGGAAATGCTGGAATAATTGCTTTAAGGTAACAGGAATACTTTCCTGGAATACTTTTTATTCAAAACGTAATCTTTGCCAAGGATTCCATGAATATATTGAAAATTGTTTACATTTCATCTCATATATCGCTTCTGCATTTGTTGCTTGCTCATTTATACATAGAATGCTAGATCGGAATGGGTGCAGTTCTTGACTTTATGCTGATCTACGTTTAATGACTTTCAACTTTGGTTAACATATTTCTTGAAGCGTGTCAGATGTAATACAACGAAGAGAAAAATAAGATATGCCTATGCCTGACGCTAGTTTCATGAAAGCTCGATAATACTAGATATAAGAGAACTTAATTCATGAACATTTTCCAAAATAATTAGACTAATATTACCGACAAGACAAGTATTAATTCAACATGCTTTCCTTTATTCTGCCTTTGAAAGGCTCGGCCCTTTTTTCGGCCGGGACCGGGCCCACTAGGCCCGGTCGGGACCGGGAGCTTGGTCGTTCCTTGTGAGAGACCCCCACCCAAAATTGGTTGTCCCCTATCCCCCAGAGCCAGAAAATTGTTGACCCCTGACGCTTGAAAAGTACTGAATTTTGACCATTTTAAGCGTTTTTGGCCAAAAACTGGAGGTCATTTACCCCTACCCATAAAAATAGCCAGGGAACCCCACCCGAAATTTCGAACCGGTACCTACAAACATGTATGGTTTTCACCACCCACAAAAAATAACATCCCACCCAGAATTCCGCGATTTTTCCACAAATTTCCTGAAAATTCGAAGAAACGCTGCTGTTTCATGCGTTTTTAGCTGAATATGTACTTGCTAAAAAAGTCAAATTTTCAGCGGCTTCGCGCCATATACTCATTTTTGACTATATTTTGTTCAATCTGTCCGCTTTTCGATTTTTAAATTTTTCCGTTTTCATACTCTGGAAAAATATACCATCGTCAGAAACGCCGCAAAACGATGTTTTTGACGCGCATCCACCATTTTTGGACCAAAAAAATGCAATTGAATGTTTCAACCCCTCAACCCGAAATTTCCATGCTGTACATGACTGTGAATGAGCCTACTATATACTTTTGGCAAAAATACCTAAAAAAATTATCTTTCTTTTGTCAAAAATAGGAGAAAGAAAGAAATCTCAGAGTTCGGGGGAGATGAGGGAACGACGAACTTTAGATGGGGGATCCATCTTCCTCTATTATATGTATGGTCAGACATAGACAGATATTGTCAGACGATTTACAGCTTATGGAAAATTTTCTGCATTATTTTCGAAGAAAGGCAGTAATAATGTAAAAACTTGCGGATTAAAGATATTTCGTCTCTTTTTCCCCCAAAAACTGCCCAAGATTGTGTAAAAATAAAATAAATAAGCGAAAATATATCGGCCGGTTCGATGACTTTTACATGTTTTCGTTAAAAATGACGCATCGCAGTGAAAATTGGACTAAAAATGCTATAAAGACTCAGTATTACTGTAAAAGCGTTCCATAGGTGCTATTTAAACCATTTTTGTCAGTTTACTAGCAAAAAGCGACTCATTGCGCATCTCAGGCTTGAACTGTGCATTATTAAGAGCGTATAAATTAAACAGATGTCGTTTAGCATAGACGCAAAGTGAAAAACTATGAATTTTGGCTAAAAATAAAAGCAAAAAAATTATAAAATTTACACGTATACATATATTTATGCTCCTAATCTTCAGAATTCAAGTTTCGTACACATAAACGTTTTTTACCACTATTCCATATTTTAACGTAATTATCAAATGACCCGGACGCGATTCGGGTTCCATCCGAGTTGGAACACAAGCATTCAACGCTCCTTTCGTGTCCTTTGCCAATAAGACGACAATGGGATTCATTAGATTTCGGATCGAAAGTCCAGACCATTATATTTTGGTCTTGTGAACCGGTAACAAATCGTACTGTAGCTTCGGCATCACCTAGAAAACGTCGTCATTTTCAAAAAAGCACGATTTTTGAAAATTATTCAAAAAACAATATTGCGGCGAGATAATTCGTTAGAAAAAAGGGCCCTATATTACATTTACCTGAATGACAGATGAACCTCAGACAGTGACGGATTTAGGATTTTCGTTAGAAGGAACACGGTACCATACCTAGGCGTGCGGGGTTTGGGGGTATGCAACCCCCCCAAGAAACCAAAATAACCCTCCAGAATTCAATTTTTGAAATTTGTTCGTTTTTTTCGCAATGTTTTGATGCCAATGGACAGTGCTCGATGCACTGTTTTTTTTTAGCGCGGCGCAAAGGAAACCCGCCCTGCGCTAATGGGACATTTCGTTCATTAGCGCCATGCGCAAAGGCTTTTTTGGGCAAAAAAATTAGAAATTTAAACATTTTATATTGCATTTTGATTTAAAAAATTTTTAAAAATTTTTCGGCGCTTGGCGCCGACTTCTTAAGAATGAATTAATCGTGTTTGCCAACCACCGCCTTTCCTGTTTCCATCATAAGCGAATCCCTGCTTTAGCATCTTTGCAGTAATGAACCTCTTGTTTTTGTGGTGCATGGTGCCAAATTAATTGTTTTCATTTTAAATTTATCTTTGAAATAGCCCAGCCTTGAGATACACATTGAGAAGAGCGCCAAAATGTCGGCGCTTTGCATCTAATTATTGGTTTCTGTATAGCGGTTGCATTTTGCAATACACGGAAAATTGAGTGCAAACCGCAAAGACAGCTTGGAAGAAATCGCTCAGTCTAGTATAGGCGAAGGCAATGAGAAATCAGGTATCAAATTGATATTTTTACCATTAGATTTCTTTGTTCGAGTTGGAACCAGTAGTAAGAATTTTTTTAAATTTCTTGCCAGAATTTATTGTCAGTCAGCAGTACATGGAGCGCATCAGAAGTTCAAAAATGCCCTTATTTTTGCCTACCGCCAAGCATTTAAAGGTTTTTTGGTGCGCTAATGAGAAGCTCCGCGCGCAAACGCTCTCATCCTGGCCATTAGCGGCTGCGCAAAATGGGGGTGGCGCTAAAAAAATCCCCGGCTCGATGAGAAACGTTGAAAAATGGTGTTTGTTCGCCATACCACCATTTTTAAGGTCATTTTTTGACCTTTGAAAAAATCTCCCCCCCCCCGCAGAACTTTGGTGGCGCCCACCTATGCACGGTACTCCAACTTCTTCCAAAACGGTCGAAAATAGGTCCGAAAATTCACGTTGTCTGTGTATTGATTTAAAATCCCCTTTAACGCAACATTTCTCTGAAAATTTGAAATTTTAAACAATTTTTCTGCGAAAAAATGCTTAAATTTATTTTGATTTAACGAAAATGCGGCGCAAAGCGCCGAAAACCCTTTCAAACTTACGAATAGGGGCGTTAAGAGATTTGAAATGCAACTGAATTTCCTGTCTCTGTAGCATTTAATGCGAAATGTTAAAATTTTTTCTAAATTTATGCTTAAAAATGGAAGAAAACTACGCTTAAATGACTGTTTCTGTTCCAGGAATCGTTAAGTTCTGTAGCAGCAAACATTTCCAGGGCTCGTAATTTAGGAGCCCTGAAAATGTTTGCTGCGACAAAACTTATTCCTGGCGCCACAATATGACTTCCAGGCCGTCAAGAAAGCAAATAAATGTCATTAAAAAGAATCATCCGGCGTAAAGAGCCGGGAAAAATTGAGAAATTACAGTCACCCACGGTCAAAAATCGTCGTAAATCACATATCCATTCCTCATCTCGCCAAATGCTTTCGGCCAAATCTGCCCCTGACCTCAGATAATTAATGCTTAGAACGTATTTTGGGATAGTCAACATAGGGTGCATTTTATACATGCACATAGGGAGGGGGAGCGAGAGGAGGATTACCCCCCCGGCTGAAGGGTCTAAAACTGCTTTTAAAAATGCGAAATTACTACGAAAAGACGTTTTATAGGCTAGTTTGACCATTTTGAACGTTTAAACAACTAAAAAAGTCGTGAACCTTGAATTTTACTGTCTTGGATTTCTGAGATTTACCCCCCCCCTCCTGCCGACCCTGACCTTGCGCACCTATGGTGCATTTCATCATATTGACTAGAATCGTTCAATTTGATTTTCATTCAGACATAAACTTTTTTCCTATTCAATAAGTGAAAAGAAAGCTAAGCAAGACGGCAAGTGCCGAAATTTCAATGCGTATAAATTTACTTTATACTAGATTGAATAATACATACGTAGCTGAATGTAGTCACTATCTTTAAATGCTGAAAGTTTCATTCAAAGCTGAACACAGTTTGAATTTTTTGATTAAATATTAGAGAAGATGAAAAAGAGTGGAATCCGCGCGCATAACGGCTCATTATCTAATGGTTAGCTTAGTCTGACATTGCGGGAGGCGGAACTTTTTAATTACCGACAAAAATTGAATTAAGCATTAAGTTTTCAATTGTAAAAACCAAATTTGTACTTAAGAAGTAAATTTTGTTTTTTCAATAGAAAAAATGTGAAACCACTGCCCTGGTACCACATGCTGCGTAAGGTTCAAAATTCTGGGAGAAGGATAGTCTACCATTTTCAGCCAGGGACAGCAAATATGAGCTTCCATTTTCGGTCAAAAATGGCAAAAAAGCACCTAAAATTGCCCACAAAAACAAATTATAAGCAAAATTTGGTGAAATAGAAAATCAATGACTTTAGGGCTATGGCTATGTGCTATTTCTCGCGTCTTCTTGTTTATTTCATACTGATGGCATGCTTCAATCTTACCTCTTTCTTCCCTCTTGAGTTTATTCTTTCCTTTATTTATTTATCTATTCATTTTTTTTATTGATCCATCATTTTATTTATTTAGCATTATTATTATTTTTTCCATATTCCTTTACTTTTTTCCGCTGTTTTTGACGTATTAGTGATTTCCTATTATTTGGATGGGGATTCCGCGCCCCTGTTACAGATAATCCTTCGGCAAAGAAACAGTGCATTTGACATTTACCGTTCTTATTTCCAAGGATAGCTAGACATTTAACGGGTGCCATGTGACCAGAAACGACAGACTGATGCTTCTGATCAAATATTGACCAAACATGAATATTACAGTCGTAGCAAGCAGTAAATACGCTAAGATGAGACGTATATTTCAGGTACCGAATTATCAGTATCTTTTTAAATAAATTAATTTAGATAAGTAATTTAAAAACTTAATAAAATATACCGAATTTCAAAAAACTTTTAAAAGAAATAATATTAAAAAATTAAAATACAATATCACTTATACTCGTCGAGTCCTATGTTATAATAAGTATACCCTTCTCGTAATGAAATTTGAAATTTGCGTAACATTCCATACGTTTTGTTAAGGAATATTTACTTTGCCTATGTTGGTCATCATCTTTAAACTCAGCAATGCAAAACATATGTAAGACGACATGTTGTGTTATAAACACATGCAAAAGATCCTTAAGGGTAGTTCTTTTAAGTGTTCAAATTTTGTAATGAGAATTTTACAGGAGTATAGTAATAGTACCTATGTACTCATATACGTAACGGCTCAAAATCTGGGGGTCCCAGCCTTTTTACGAGGAGGGGGTGAATGACCTCCAATTCTTGGTCAAAAATTCAATTTTTTCCAAAAATCGGGAGGAAGGTCAAAAATTTTTTGGTTTTGGGATGGATGGGGGGACGTCCGACTTTGGGTGGGAATCCCCCCTCCCCCCTGTTACATGTATGTACTTACTACTTGGCAATATTTGTAGGTGATAGATAGGTGATGTAGCGGTGGTACCTCCCGTGAGACCCAAGCACGCAGGCTACAAGCCCATTGTGCTCCGCGGAATAGATTATCATCTCACCGAGTTATACCAGCAGTACCTCTTTAAGAGCCCTGCTGGATACCAGCGGTATCACGTAAGTGTCCCGCTGGAAAAATTAGCCGACTGCACGAAGAAAGAACCCACAGTGCGTGGTTTCGAACCTCGTGCCCGCAACTTGTAGTTAGATCGTTAACCACTAAGCCACGGAGGCTAATATTTGCAGGTACATTTTGTTTAAACGCCTAAGAGTCCGCTTAGCGGAACAATAAGTATTCTTGACTAAAGGAACAAATAGTATTCTTGACATGTAAGTAAGCGAAAAACAATGAAATAATAATTAGATACACGGTTCTTTGTGTTCGGCGAAGATTTTCCCCGATTTTGAAGACTTTCGAGATCGTCTTTGTACGCGGACAAACACTTTTAGGACAAAAACTATAAAAAGGTCTCAAATTCTTAAAAACTTCCGGCGCTTCACGCTTGAATCATTAATTGTCTGTTCTCCATGCATCTCTATAATGGCGAAAATTGTTTTAAAAAGGCAAAACCGTCAAATTTTTAGTACTTTTCATCGTCCGAAACCTAGATATCGGCTAAAATACAAAACTAAAGGCCCAAAAGTCAGTTTTACCACACAGAAAGTGTTACTATACCATGCTATAATATGCCCATACAGGTAACGGCTCGAAATAGGGGGTCCCGGCCATTTTTAGTCAGGGGGGGGTGAATGACCTCCAATCTTTGATCAAAAACGGCCAAAAAAGTCTAAAAACAGCCAAAAAATTCGAATTTTTTCAAGGAGGAGTCAAAAATTTTCTGGCTTCGAAGGGAGATGGGGGAAGTCCGACTTTGGGCGAAAGGATCCGCCATCCCCCCTGTTACATGTATGAGTATGACCCTCTGAAATTTACATCTACAAAATATACAAAGATTTTCGGAACCATCTCTAAACCAGACATGCACGTGGTAAGGTGATGAAAATTTAAAGTTTTCTGCAAAATCGCTTTAAATTGACCACAAAGTGTGTAAAAACGTAGTTTCAACACTATTTTATCGCTTATACGAGTTTTTAGGGTCATTTTATCCATAAAAAGTACAATTTCTGGCCCCCTAAGATCGTTTGACCATACAGATCGGCCATGCTGCGCATCTACGCCTGAACAAGTACAAAGGGAGACATCTTGTACAGAAAAAATTTAAAAAATGACCTAATGCATTTCTTTGTTGCACATAAGTAATACGCACGTACCTCGTCTTTTTGCATTTTGCGTACATGTATTCAGAAAAGCTCATTATTTACATATTGTATATTACATATCCTGGATGGCGAACACCTAATAATTCTATGAATATTAGTTCTACATATATCAATTAAAAGGAAAAATGAAGATGGTTGCAAAATATTCTATTCATACAGTCCATCAGTCGCTCTGACGCTGCTAACCCAATCGTCATGCGCTAAGCTGGGTTGTGGAGTAGGAGCTTGCGCTTTTAATATGCATTCAATATGCAGAACGTCTTCCTGTAACAGTAATACAACCAAAGATTTTTATTTCTTTACGATTTTCTTCACTAAATTTCCAATTCAGTGATCATAAATGTATTAAGCACACGCATCATATACTTAAATGCTCCTAATAACCATAACCATATATACATGCACAGCATGGGAATTCCGGGGGGATAATAAAGTGGCCTTTTTCGAGCCCAAAAATGGTACATACGCGTCAAAAACATCGTTTTTCAACGTTTCTGACAATGCTCTATCTGTCTAGAGCATAAAAACATAAAAATAATTTCGAATAAAAATCAAAAAAGTCGAACAAATTGAAACAAATAAAGTTAAACCATAAATATAATCGCGCGAAGCACCGAAAATTTGGCATTTTTGAACAAATAGATAGCTAAAAACGCTCAAAAAAGCACCTTTTCTACAAATTTTCAGGAAATTTTTGGGAACTTTTGAAAAATCCTTAATTCTGGGGAGGGCGAAAAATTTTGCAGGGGATAAATTTTCCTGGGGTTGAAACCCCCAAGATCACGTATGCTAATATCTGTGAACAAAACAAATTAAATATTAATTGTAACTTTTCGAATTAATTATCCGATTTATATGTTATCACGCACAGACGGATCAAGCATGTATGTACTATGTAATATGTTAGCCAATAACCAAAAACCAAAATCATAACCAAACTAAATCATTCATTTTTTAAACTCAAATCAATGCCCAAACATAAGAGTATGCGTATATTATATAAAAAATGGCAAAGGAATCGCTATTCAAGTTCAATCATTTCATACCCCCTATAACATCTATGATTTGATTACTCGAGCTTTCAGATAATCTACTAGAATTTCGTACAACATAAATTATTAAATATCCCACACATACCTTTGACAAACTATATTCGCTAATGAATTCTTCAAGAGTCACTCTCAAAAGAATGCCATTGATGAGGAAGTCAAAGACTTTTATTCCATCCGCATCAGTCGATTCATGAGAATCTGCAAAATGGAGAAAAAACTTTATGCAGAAAATAAAATTAAAATATAAATACAACTCGCCATTGATTAATTTATTGACGAGGACATTCAACTCGTTATTGGTAGTGTTCAGTGGAAGCGAAAAATCATATTCAGGCAAAGAGAGCCTAAATAACGAGCAAGATCGTATAATACGGAAGACACGCTACACCAAACATGTAACAGGGGTGGAGGATTATGTATCCCACCCGACGTTGGACGTCCCCCACATCTTCCCCCCTTAAGCCGGAAATTTTTGACCCCCGGATTTTTTGGAGAAAAAAATCGATTGCTTTGGCTGTTTTTAGGCGTTTTTTTATCCATAAATCGGAGGTCATTTACCTGCCCCCTAAAAATGGCCGGGACCCCTAATTTTGAGCCCTTATATGTATGTGGTGCACATATGCCTGTGAAAGTACTGAGCGTTTAATAGCTTGAACTATTATAGAAAGAGTTTTCCTGGCAAAATTTTGACTTAAAAGAAGTAAGAAATTCGACAAGAGCGACGAGAAGGGTACTTTATTGTTTTTTTCCCTCATTTCTGAATAAAAATCAGCGAACAATTTCAATATTTTCTCCACCATTCAAAACGACGATGCTGATGAATGTGGCAATAATAACCACAGCGTGAGAACATAAAATAACGGAGAAAAGAAAAATCAGTCTCAAAAATTTTGTTCTGACATGAAATTCGATTTTGTGCCCTTTTTGCAAAAAACAATCCTCAAGATTCTCAGCGATTCGCGCTGAAATTCGATTACACGAAATTCTTAAAGTAAAAAATTCATATTCCGAGAAAAGTTAAACGAAGAATGTGCCTTATAGCTACATATATAATAAAATATCTAGGTACTAATAAAACTACATACACTGACTTTTAAATGCGTGTGTACGGCATCGTACGTGCAAAAAACATTGAGTCTCAGAAAAGGTGCTTAGAAGATTTAGGTAAGAAGCGATAGATCTTCTTTTACCATTAGCCGTGAAAATTTTTGAAAATTCGATGCACTTTAACGTGCGTGCTAAACAATGTTTTTAAGTCGTTTCACAATTTGTTCAAATCACTAATGTTGCAGGATTTGACAAATCAAATCTCAGTTGAAAATTCTGCATGAAAAATGTGCCTATGTTGTCTAAATATCATTTCTATAACGTACATATTATTTTCTACTCGTACATATAACATAATTTTATTATTTTTCAAATTTCGAAGCTCACTGATCGTGACCTTTGGCCTGATATGGATGCTAGTGAGATTATATACACGCGAACTGTGAACAGATTTCAAATTAGCATTGAGAAAGTTAAAGCGTAAACAAAAGAAACAGTCACTAATTTTTACTCGTTCAAACGTGTCACAAGTTTCGCTTGAATTTGTGCATCCATTGAAGATAAGGCAACGGATTTTCTTTGCGGAGTTATAAACACAAACGGAAATAAATGCTAAAATTAAGATCAAAAGATAAGCAGGAAATATGTATAATAAGGTTTAACAAGAAAATTGTGACCGTGATCAAAAAATCAACCTTAGGAATAGTCGGTAGCCTACGTAGGTCCTAATAGAACTGGAGCAGCGCCGGAAATTTTAATAAAGTTTTACCTTTAGAGATTGCATATTTATTACAGAAATCCCATTAAAACTTTTCCAAAGTCGTAGGCTTCAGATAAAAACATTTATAATTGTCCGAAATTTGCAAGCAGGCCCGTATCCAGGGAGGATAAAGAAGGCACATCGCCCATCCCCCAAATGAAATTTGGGGATATTTTTTTACTTTACTCAGCCCTTTGCTTTTTTAAGCGAAAAACCGCAAAATTTTCGGCGCTTCGCGCCGAATTTAATCATTATTTATCGTTTCTATTTAGCGCGCGGTTAAAACATTCAATTTTCAATCATTAAACTATCTAAAGCATATTTTTGCATCTATGACTTCTGTTGTTGCAGGTTTTACACAAAAAATGACATCCGTGCAAGAAGCAAGAATGGTAGACATTTTTTGGTGATGATAAAGAACTTTAGTGATGAAGTTTGACTATTTTTAAACTGTTTCAGGATAAAAATTTGGCGGTTTTTATGAAACTTTTACTGTTACGAGCTCTAGTGGTCGCGAAACGTGTTTTTTGATTCATCCATTGGTCCACCCTCTAGTTTTTTCTAAAGATTTTGGTCGTGCCCCCATCCCGATACAAAATCATGGATACGGTCCTGTTTGCAAGGCAATTTTTCAGTTCATCACGCAAAAAAGACCAGAAACTACTATTCAAAAAATTCAAAGATTAAATAAAATTGAAAATTATAAATTTTACGCAGGATTATCCCTTTCAACCCCTTCCCCACCAGCTCTGCCACTGCCAAGCAGACAGGCACAGCATGGAAATTCTAGGAAAGAGAAGGGGTTAAATTTTTAATCGACTTTTTTTGGCTGAAAAACGGTGGATAAGTACGCCTTGAAAGCATCATTTTTTAGCGTTTCCGCTCGATCTTTCTAGAACGTAAAAACATGAAAAATTACAATAAAAAATCAAAAGTTCGAATTAAATAAGATACCTACTTTTGAACAAGCTAGCACAGCACCGTTTCTGCGAGTTTTTAGAGATTGCCATTTCTGCGGATGAAAGGCCATGTTTGCTGCAAATCATTTACATTATCTCCAGATAAGTTTTCATCCCCAGGCCCGTATCCAGGATTTTGTTTCGGAGGAAACACGACCAAAATTTTTTTAAAGATAAGGGAAGACCAAAGGATAAATTTTCATTCGAAAATTTCGCTGCCCGTATGCCTCAGATACGATGAAAATCCAATGGAAACCATCTCTTTTAGGGCAAAGGGAGTCTAAGGTGGCGCGCTCAAGCGCCTCCCAGAGGGGTAAGGGGCAAAGCACCGGCCAATTTTGTAAAAAGAGCACTTCAATTTTGAATCGTAATGTTGAATTTTTCACAAAAAAGCCGAATCACGGTTCTGAAATCATCTAAAAACGGTCCAAGTTCATCAGCAAATTCGTAATCCTCACCAAAACATTGCTGTCCTTTCTTGCTTTCTGAGAAGGCATCAGACATCCCGGAATTCGCAATTTTTCAAAAGCTACCAAAAATTCGTAGAAAATTTGCTATTTAAGCGTTTTTAGCTACCTATTTACCATACGTGCGCAAGGTCAAACTTTAAGAGGGGATGAAAACCGAAAATTAGTATATAGCTAAGTGCTTCATAAAAACAGTTATATAGCCTTTTTGGGCTCAGAAAACTAGCTATATAGCCATATTGGGCTCAGAAAACGGCACTTATGCAATTTAGGGAGACAAAAATTTTCAAAAAATTTTTTTTCTACAAAATTATCATTTTATAGGGTAAGTGTGTATCCTAATAACGAATCCGGCATTCATTTTTAATTTCAGACAAAATTTGGGTGAAAAATCAGGTTTTTTGTCATTTTTTTGTGAGAAATTTCAAAAAAATTTCCTAATATTTTTGCTTATGCTGAGGTAATTTTATATGCTAATAACGAATTCAGCATTATTCATTTTTTATTTCCGACAAAATTTGGGTGATAAATCATGTTTTTGTAATTTTGTCCATAAATTCAACAATTTTTTTTATATTTTTTTTGAAAATTCTGGGAAAAAATTTTTTTGTTGAAATTATTCATAAAAATGGCAAAAATGTGATTTTTCGCCCAAATTCTGTCGGGAATAAAAAATGAATGCTTAATTCGTCATCAGCATGCAAAATCACCCTAGAATGTGCAAAAATATGGAGAAATTTTTCACAAAAAAACCTGATTTTTCACCCAAATATTGTCTGAAATCAAAAATGATTGATGGATTCGTTATCAAGATACAAAATTACCCTAGAGAATGGTAAAAAAAATTTTAAATTCTTGTCCCCATAAAGTGCATAAGTGCCCAGAAAACTAGCTATACAGTCTTTTTGGACTCACAAACATAGCTGTATAGCAATTTTTGTAAAAAATAGCTATATGACCCTTTTTGGAGTCAAGAAAATAACTATTTATCTTTTTGATACTCAGAAAAGACAACTATCTTCTATTTCTGAGCTCAAACAATAAGTTTCTGAGTCCAAAAAGGCTATATAGCTAGTCTTATAAGCCAAAAAAGGCTATATAGCTAATTTTCTATGCCTAAAAAGCATATATATAGCAATGCTTTTTGGCCAAAATGGCTTTGCAGCTATCAGTATTTCAGAGCTCAGGGGAGTAATACCCCTCTAACCCCTATCCTCTTCTATACTACTTGAACGTGTCCAATTTTCGGCGCCTCACGCCATATACTCATTTTTTGACTATATTTTGTTAAATTTAACCGAAAAATGGCAACTGCAAATAAGTTATGACAAATGTGCAACCTTGTATTTGGGGTATGGCAACCCTAAAAACATCTATAACCTTTTCTTAAAAGATCTAGCTGATGCAGAAGCTTCTATCAAGGATTTAGGAGTTTTTGTTAGTAATGACCTGTCCTCTAGCATTCATTGTGTGAATATTGCATCCAAAGCTTCCAGAGTTGCTTCTTTGATACAAAAAACTTTTATTTCCAGAAATATTGATTTGATGGTGAAAGCATTTAAAGTTTATGTAAGACCGATACTATAGTAAAGCACGGTGGTGTGGAGCCCTTACCTGATAAAAGACATCAACCAAATTGAAAATGTTCAACGTTAATTTACAAAACGAATACTTTGGCGGCATCAACAGCAGGATTTGTCTTATAGCGAACGAATGAATTTGTTAGAATCTTGAAAGACTCGAAACACGGCGTATCTATTTTGACCTTACTTTTGCTTTTAGGATAATTAAGGGACAGTTACTTTCTGTTTCAGATTTTTTCAAATCTGCGCCTAACACGGGCACTAGGTCAAATAACAACATAAAGTTGTATATTAGAAAATGTCATTTGGATTGTAGAAAGAACGATTTTGCAAACAGGGTGGCTAGAATTTGGAATACATTGCCACAATGTATTGTTGACTGCAGAAATTTTAAACAGTTTAGGGTTTTGGTTTCAAAGCTGCAGCTGTTGCAAACCTGTATTTGAAAATATTGCCTCCTTACCAACCAAATTTTCCATATTAGAATCTCGAATAAATTTATTGGAAGAACGCTACGAATCGAAGGCAAATGCATCCCATACGTCCAACATCGGTTTGTTAATCAAGGACTGTTTGGAGCAAGAATCCAAGAAGTTAAATGCAGTATTATTCGGTTTACCCGATTCAGATGACGATTTGAACTCTGTAAAGTCTTTGGTTGATGAATTCAGCAATGAATCCGACTTGTCATCTGTTGATATTACGCAAGTTTTCCGTGATGGTCCCAAACATCAGGGCAAACCTCAATTCCTGAAGGTTTGCCTCACGTCACCACGTGCTCAACGTCGTTTTATCGGACTAGTCAACAAAGTGATTCGCCCGTCAAATCCATCTAATGGTCGGTCCAAATTGCGCGCTCGGCCAGACCTTTTGTACATGCAGCGCAAGCGACAGCGCGAGCTGTTTGCTGAATTGAACGACCGACGAAACTCGGGCGAAACGGATCTTTTCATAGACTTTGCTGCCGATTGTGTCAAAAAGAAGCCGACTTACGCGTCACGCGCTCGTTCCAATTTTCCTAAACCGTCCTTTCCTCAATCTTTTGCTCGCGTTGATTCCGGTTCTGTATAGGATAAGTCACCCTCCGAATTTATTAGTGCTAGGTGTTTTTATTCAATGCACAAAGTTTAGTAAACAAGTTAGGGGAGTTATATTATTTGTTAGATAGTGACAATTTTGACTTAATTTTCTGTTGTGAAACATGGTTAAATGAAGTAATTCATGATAGCATTTTATGTCCTCAAAACAATTATCAAATTTTTTCGCTCTGATCAAGTGAATAAACGAGGCGGCGGGGTCATTGTCTTTGTAAAATCACATTTTAGTGCTCGTTTTGTTAAAGTTCCTAACGAACTGAGTATATCTGACTCTTTAATTATTGACTTTTTCCATGGTCAGGATAGAATTAGATTTCTTCTTATTTACAGACCTCCTCACTATGATTTAAATCATGCTTTAAGAATCTGTAACTTGATAGAATGGGTAAATAATTGCTCTTATCCCGTAATTATCCTAGGGATTTCAATTTACCTAAAATTGATTGGACCTTAGGTACCTTTACATCCGATTCTCTTAACGAATTGTTTTACGACTGTTTCTCGTCTACAGGATTAACACAATTAGTTTTAGATCAAACGCATGATACAAATATTATTGATGTTATTTTTGCAGCAAATAATGTTTTTAATGTTAAAGTACTACCCTCCTTTTCCACAAGTGACCACAATTCTATATCTTTTGAAACTCTGATAACTCCACCTACTACTTATGTAGAATCTCACTTTAATTTTCAAAAAGCAGACTACTTTAGTATTGGTAGCTTTCTTTCTACGATTTCTTGGCCTGATCTTTTTTCTACTTGTTTAAATGTTAACGACATGTATAATGTATTTTTAAATGTCTTAAGGCCTCTAATTTTTACTTTTGTTCCTAAAGTCAAAGCAAAGCCCTCCAAATTTTCATACCCTAAAGTTTTACGAAAATTATTTGCCAAAAAACGGCTTTTATGGCAAAAATACAAAAAATATCGTACAATTATATGCAAACAAAGGTATCGTAATCATTGTAAAATGTTACGCAAAGAAATTCATAATCATTTTTGTTTACAGGAAAGTAATTTATTGCAACATAACGATCTGAAATCCTTTTTTAGATTTGTAAATAATCGTTTAAATAATTCTCGAAGCATTCCACCTATTACTTCCACCGACAATAATGTAGTAACTGATCTTCATTGTAAAACTAATATGTTCAATCATTACTTCTCTTCCGTATTTACCAATGATGATACTAACGATTCTTTTGTTTTTCAGAAGCGGGGCGATTTTTCTATTTCAAACATCGTCTTTGACGAAAATAATGTCTCACGGGCGATTGCTAAGATGAAAAACTCGACTTCGATAGCGCCTGATGGTTTAAGTAACTTTTTTGTTAAAAAATTAGCTTATTATCTTCTTAAACCCCTTATCAGTATTTTTACTGTTTCTTTTTTATCAGGTGATATCCCAGACATTTGGAGGGAGGCTTACGTTGTACCTATAATTAAAAAGGGTGACCCCTCATTAACTGAAAATTATCGTCCTGTTTCTTTATGTTGCTCAACTTGTAAGATAATGGAAAGTATTATTAATACTCAACTATCAATTTATTTATCTACAAATGAGTTAATATCACCTTTTCAATATGGTTTCCAAAAACATAAATCTTGCGAATTGCAACTATTAAATTGTAAACATTCTTGGGTTAAATCACTGGAATGTAAAGAAACCGTTGATATTATTTATATAGACTTTGCTAAAGCTTTTGACAAAGTCGACATATCTAAACTTCTTGTTAAATTAACTAGTTACGGTATTCAACAACACCTGTTTAATTGGTTAAAAGCTTTTCTATCTAATCGTATTCAGTGTGTTCGCGTTAATCAGTGTTTTTCAGATTATGCCGCTGTTACAAGTGGAGTTATTCAAGGGTCCATTCTTGGACCTACGTTGTTTTTGATTTTTATAAATGATATCTTTGATAACTTGTCAAGTTCGACTTTTATGTTCGCGGATGACTTAAAAATATTCAATCTTTCCTGCAATTATCAAACACTTCAGACCGATTTAGATAGAATTTCCATTTGGGCCACCAGAAATTGTTTACCAATATCATATTCTAAATGCACAGCCCTATATTTGGGCAAAAATAATCCTAAATTGTCATATACACTCAATACACAAGTTATTACGAACGATTCTGTCTATGTTCGCGATTTAGGAGTGCTAATTTCGCACAACCTTAAATTTAAGGAACATTACAACAGTATTATCAAGAAAGCTTTCTTGAGATCTATCCTAATTAGAAAATCCTTCTTTTCGCGTGATAAAAATAATCTCGTAAAGGCCTTCATTGTTTACGTCAGACCGATCCTTGAATATTCCTGTGCTTTATGGAACCCCTCTTATATTAGTGATATCAACAGGCTGGAGACTCTTCAGCGTAAATTTACTAAATACATAGTTGGATATCATAGCCCTCTTTCTTACGACGAACGCCTTAACCAACTTAACTTGTGTCGATTAGAATTACGTCGCCTTCATATTTGCTTATGTATGATGTATCAAATTATTAGTCAAAAATCTTGTCTTTGCATGACAGATTTTTTTGTGCTTAATCAAAATACTACTCGCTGCACAAATCGTTTCAAGCTAGTTGTTCCTCTTGTCCGTTCTAATTTACAAAAATTTGACTTTTTCTATAAGTATATCTCAATTTGGAATCACCTACCTGATTTTGTAGTCTCTTCCCCTAACTTGAATATATTCAAATCTAGATTAATTGATGTCGACTTATCTAAATTTATTATAGGGCGGGCTTAAATCGTCATTTTCATGACTCGCTCGTCGCCTTTTGCTGTACGCTTTTATTCTTTTGACCGTACGTTTTATTACTCTTTTACATCTTTCGTAATTGTCGCGTTTCAGTAATAAATTATTTCATTCATTCATAGAATTTCTTAAGGGGCTATGTAAGTGCACTGCCTGTACGCCTTGGCTTTACTTACATACCAACTCACTTATTTCGCATTATTTTTTTGCATTTATTGACAATTCCTTTCCTAAAATTGCTCACTTAATAATTCTTTGCATTATTGTACTGGTATTTGTTGTAACATGTCTTGTCCATGTAATTCAGCCAATAAACTATTATTATTATGTCAAAAACCCTTAATTTTTTCCTCAAACTACCTAAAAACCCTCCAACAAATGGCTAAGTATAGGCGCAAAAAACTTGAATCGCTAAAGAATGCCTCCAACGGCCTCAAAAAACCCCTGAAATGGGGGAAACCCCCAAATTGGCAAGCCTGGAGTGTAGGTGGAGGCGCCGGTGTCGGCAAACAAGACAAAAATCACAGTACATTGCTATCAAAAACAAAAGCTCTAAACTATCTGTCCTGTGATCTTAGTATGACAGGGATAAGTTAATGCTTCCTATATTCAAAGATGGGCTGCATTTTAAAATACATTAAAATTATGAATAAATGAGCGACTGCAGATTCGTGCGTTTATTACAGAACGGTCCTCATCACATTTATCAGAAATTTTCGAAATTATTCGAACCGTCAGATCTCGGTACTCCAGTAAGAATGTAAAGTAAAAATGCATAAAAATGTTCCACGACTTTTTTAACAAGCATTAAAATTGCGGGTTGGGAATGTTTGCAAAAATTGATTGTTAATCTGTTTCACATAAGTTGGGGCAATAATTTTGAGAATTTTTCAGAAGGCAAGCCGACGGATTACGATATCAATGCCATAATCGCAATCTGTCGGCTTATTGTCGGCGAATTTTTTAAAACTTATGCCCAGCACGCTTCAATCTAAATAAGTCTTCTGAATTATTCATTACTAGAAAGAGCTCAAACTTTTACCCGAAAATTATGGGAACATCAAAAATTTTTGGCGCATTAGGCCGTATTGATAGAATTACGTTTATAGTTAAGGCATAAAATTGAAAAATCCTCAAATTTTGTGGCATAGGTAGATATATAAAGAACAGCTCAGCTTCTGGTAAGGACCATACATAGATACCATACTTGCAGCATTTATGATCTGGGGGTACCCGATTTTGGAGGGGGTCGAAAATTGAGCTTTTTTAGGCTAAAACGACCACAAAAACTGGTATAAGCGCTAAGATAGCTTTAAAACTGCGTTATTAGACAGTTTCTGGTCAGTTTAAAGCACTTTTTGAAGAAAAATTTCAATTTTCATCCATTTGTGGCCTTCATTTTGCCTCATTTCCACAAGAAAGTTTCATATTTTTCCATTATGGGGGTCTAAACCCCCAATCCCCTAAGATGCATGTCTGGTAAGGACCGTGTGGCCAATATCAAATTTTGATTAGAAACTAAATTAAACTAAAAATTCCAATTCTTGGCGACGTGAGAACCACTCTGATTTAGGCTAAAAACGTGCTAGTAAACCGAATACGGGCAGTATAGAAATTCTATGGCGTCTCGACAGGCACGTAGCTGGCCGTCCTATTTGGGGGGACCAACAACACCAATTTTGGCGGGACTAAGCCCAAAAAGGCCAAGCGCAAAATAACGTTTAAAAAGTCATATTTTTCGGTTTTTTTCCTAATTTTGGGTGGATCCGGACCCCCATTCCCCCAGAGCTACGTGCCTATCTAGCGGACTAAAAATGCCCGATTTCGTTCGATCTGGGAGACTTGGAAAGGGTCC
This sequence comes from Mermis nigrescens, assembly GCA_036768485.1. Taxonomy (NCBI): domain Eukaryota; kingdom Metazoa; phylum Nematoda; class Enoplea; order Mermithida; family Mermithidae; genus Mermis; species Mermis nigrescens. The sequence goes on along the minus strand of JAVLUZ010000143.1, from coordinate 2,980,860 downwards.
GGCTGTTGACTGCTGAGATATGAAGTCTCGCGAAAAGACTTCACAACTCGCCTATGTATGGACAGTACAAACCCATTAAAAGTGAAGAGGTCTATAGTTTGTTTCATTTATTAGAGAGCTTTTTCAGTAAATTTTTTTGAAGGCTACAGTATGCCTAAGTATGATTTACAGTAACTCGACATACAGAAGTTTAGCGGGGGCACCATTCTTACATTTCTAATGTACTAAACCGTCCATATAGACTTAATTCAAACATCTAAACAGTTCTGTGAATTACTAAAGTAAGTGCGCTAAATATCTTGCAATAAGACCCGTGTTGCTTCGACGACAATCAGACGTTCTACCACTAGGCTAAGCGGAAGTTTTCGGCGATGTTCAGAATGCTCTGTTTCATTTATTCGAGAGCTTTTTACGAAATTTTTAAGAGCTACAGTAAGCGAGACAGACGATTCACTGTAATTCAGCAGATCAGTTCAGTGAGTGGAAATGGCTGGAAGCCTTCCATTTTTAATGCACTAATCCGTCCATATAAGTTTAATTTAGGCATACAATTAGTGCTGGGACATACTACAGTAAGTGCGCTAAATAAAAAGCTATCGGCTGGAATCGAACCCGGGTTGCTTCGACGACAAGCAGACGTTTTACCACTGAGCAATGGGGGGTTCACGGGATTTCTTAGCATCTTAATCAATTGTGTTTTAAGTGTCAACTTAGAAGAGTATGCCGCGAAAAACGATATTGAAAAACCCTTCTTTGCTATGTACATAGCTACAGTGAGATCTAGCGACCTACAGTAAATAAGAAAGAAGTTTTACTCTAGCCTCCGAAAACATTTACTGAAAAAGCTCGCGGGTGAATGAAACAGACTATAAGTCTTTAAAAATGAGCTTGCTAAGCGAGAGCTGTAAACCGTGAGAAACTTAAAGTTTAAACCTACCATTACATTATGAAGAGAATTATAAAAGATTTTAAACTTAAAGAAAATGAAAAAGGTGGGATGTTGGTAAATTAAAACAAATTTGAAGGATATGGTGAAGCATTATTCTTCAAAATGGGACAATCACGTGCTATGTATAATGACTCCTTGATTTTTTAAATTTTTTCTTTTATACTAACAGCTTGCCTTATTTATTTACCTTTTATTTATTTATTTATTTATTTTTTTTCATATTGATGACTTTCTGTTATTTTTAGCAGGTACAGCATCTTGTTCTTGAAAAACCGGCTGATACACATGACAGGTTTGTAAACAAACCTTACTCTAATCTGAGGGTAAAATGCAGATATAAGCTTTAGAATTCTGCTGCGTACATTGTAGCCATGCACACCAGTGTAACAAGAGAATAGCATATGTAGTTTATCACACCCGACTTTTATGTCATCACAATTATTATAAAACCTTTGTCATAAAGTCTGATATGACCTTATCAATCAAACTAAGAGGATACTCATTTTGCAGTACAGTCTGCTTCAGCTTGTCAATATCAGAAACAAAGGTCTGACATGTGTTACAAATCATGTAAATACGACTTGTGACGGGTGGCGCCGCATACCTTCCGTTACGTGAGCAAAATTTTACCCGCACCGGTTTCCCGGATCTTCCGCTATGTATCGCGTGTGTAGTACTAACCGACTACTCGGGCTCTTGCTCACTTTCTGCGCTAATATTCAATATAATTTAGAAACAATATAACATTAACCTCACGGGTTTAACTTCAAAGTATCAATTTCAAATTGTGTAGTAGCACCTCTGCTACAGACTCACCAGTGTCCTTATTAGATCAACTGTATAGGCATAAGGAATGAAGCTAGACAATTTAGCATAAAGGCCAGAAAATGTGGGCTTCCGATATGATGATGTCGCAATATCATCGGACTTCCTTTCAACAAGCACATCAAGGAAATTTAATTGAAATTTAAAGACTATAGTCTATTTTGTTCAGTCGATTTATGATAAGCTGAATGCGCGAAATCCATCCGCATGTTGTATGATCTGCTTGAAAACGAGAATAAATTATGCCGTAAGAAATTTTATTGAAAAATCTTTCCTTATGCACCAAATATTAAGCAAAGCACATTAAATATCAATATGAAGAGTTTAAAGCAACCAGCCGCTACGAGAGCATGGTTGGAGACGTCATTCGTGCAGTGAAAAATTAATACAGAATTGAGAATTCTGCGAAAAAATAAGCCGTTTGAAACGGAACAGACTCAGTTTTCTGGGCTGGTCAGGTGATTGTCCCCGTACGCTCGACAAAGTATGTTATTAGTTCAGTTCAAACTAAAATAGTAATATGCAATACTGAATAGCGCACTATGTTCTTTGCTCACTTAGAAAAAAACAATATAGTGGGAGAACCGTTAATTGGTTTAAAAAGTCCAAAACATGCATTCAAATCATCGAAAAATTTTCTATCAGGCTAATTACCTTTCTTTTTTTGTAGCGTGACGCCCACAGGTCAAAAATTACAATCAAAGTTTGACAAGAAATTTCAACAATTTTTCGAAATCTTAGCCACAAAAAGTTGTTAAGACAATGAAATTAACATCAATGTGTAGTGCGTTCAATTTTCTACTCAGTAAAAAAATTTTGTGCAAAACGAAAGAATATTAATTAAGTTATTTAAAAAATTCGGAAACAATCAATTTTCCTAAATACCCAAAACTCGTAACTTTGATGCTTATTTTAAAAACTCCGGAACATTTTTGGATAGTTTCACTTTACACTTTTCAATGTCGTGTTACCATTCAATGTCGTGCTGGGATGCACCCATGGGCCAAATTTCATCAAATTATGTGACATACCGAGTATGCGAATCTTAACGGCAGTAGCTCATATAACATGCGCACAAAGTATAAATGTTTAATGCGGAAAAAGCCAAATTTGCATAAAAATAGAGATAAATTTGCTGCACAATAAAATAATAAAGATATCCTTACCGTCATTATTATCACATCCTACAAATCTATAGTCTGTTTCGTTTAACTTTGAGGTTTTCTTTTGAATTTAATCCGTATGAATCAGGCTCCAAAAGTGGTTTAAACTATTGATGCAGTAATGCGCTTTGGCGATAGCAAGCGTCTCACCATAACTCGGTATACCGTGGAATATCACTACTATACTGTGAGTTTAAGCGCTGTTGTACGCACTTTAAACTTTTTCAAAAACCTCAAAGTTCATTGAAACGGATTATAACTTTTTTTAATTTTTTAATAATCGGATCTTTTTGGCAAATCCTAAATACTGGTTGCGCTGAGAAGTTATTGTACACCCTATCACGCATAAAGTCTGTAAGCCGTTAGATTACGATAATTATACATATATCAAATCAATGTAATGATTGCAATCTGTCAGCTTGTCGCAAATAGTTCTTGAAATTCATGCCCACTTGATGTGAAACAGACTATAGGTACATACGTGTTATAGTTCCACAATATGACTGATCGACTGATATTTGATTTTTGCTGATCATTGCTGCAGTCAATAGATTCGTTTATAAATATCTAAACGATAGAATCATAGGGAGCGCGTTGGCGCATACCTTGTATTAATATACCACTTTAAATATAGTCTCTTCCACAAAACCTTGTGCATGAATCGCAATTCTTGAGTTGATACAAATCGATAACAAAAGCACTTTAGACTGAAGCAGCAATCACGATACTGTGTAGAGCACTTTGTAAGCATATTAAGGTTTACTGTGCAAAATTGTATTACAGTAAGATGCCAGAAAACAACTTTTGTAGCTGCCCCTTAGCTCGCTAAAAATTGATTTCCACGCACAGGGTTTCTCGAAATAGACTATTTATACCGCTCCTTTTCTTTTTTGGAAGATGTTGCTATCATAATTAGATTATAGAATTGTCAACCTGACAGCAGATGAATGAAAGTTGAAAAATATGTGAGTTTACTTTGATCTAAAGAAATACTGTAGTTACTAGTACAGTACACAGCAGCCAAGCCAGCTAGCCAGCCGGCCAGACAGCAGCAATGTTGCCAGGTTGGTAGTTTAACTACCATTTTGGTAGTTTTTGAAGGCATTGGGTAGTTTGGATCCCTATGCTTAACCACAGGTTGGTAGTTTTTCTGAGCGCCTAAAACACTTCTTTGGCGTTTTTGAATAGTTTTGGTAGTTTTTGAAATTTTGACCTGGCAACCCTGGGCACTTATTCAGTTTAGGAGGTACAGGTTTTTTGTCTGTTTTTCGAATTTTCAGTCATAGAGGACCTAGTCTAGGCATGTTTAACACGCTGATCACGAATTTGATAATCATTTTTCACGAAAATATCAATTAATGACAAGCGTAGTTAAAGAAACGCTGGTTAATTTCGATAAAGATTGAAAGGTATTCGTGATGTTTTGCTGATTTACCAGCTGATTAGGCTTAGGCTTAGTATCATGGACTGACCGAAATGTTGGTGCCAGCGTTTAAAATAAGCCTGAGTAATGGGATGCGACGAGCGGAGCGAGCGAAGCGAGCGACGCGAGTTGCATCCCATTACTTAGGCTTATTTTAAACGCTGGCACCAACATTTTGGTCAGTCACATGAATCTACTGGAAAAATTTTGGCATTTTTGTGAAAAATCATTATAAAATTCGTGATCAGCGTGTTTAACATACCTATAATAGGTTTTCTGTGTTGTAAAAATTCGAAAAAACCAGTATGAATCATAGAAACAATCCGAGCATCGCCTTATTTGTTTTCGACTTGACTCATTTCGAATCAGTTAGGTCGGAGCTTTCACCGAATACTGCTTGCTGTATACGTTTTTATAACGTGGCTATCTTAATACATGTATGATCCGGCCGGCTGCACCAATGTAGCTCGTCTAATGACGTCATAATAGTAACTATTCGGTAGAAGTACCTTTTTTAGCTTTGAAGATTTTTGCTCCTATGCTTAAATGTATAGATGGGGCTTTTGAATAGACTGTGGGCTGTTTTTCGACGAGTTGCCTACCTATATTTTGTACACGGTGTGAGGTTTTCGTGAGATTTTTTGGGGTTTTTAAATTTGAGTTGGCAACACTGCTGCCAGCACAGTACTCGCCTCGCCTCTCGTCACCACCCGCCCGCAACTTCTCTTTTCTCTCTTGGTTAGCAAAAGACTAGAGAATCCTAGCCTTCACTCACCATTGCGCTGATACAATCTGAAAATAGCATAAGGATAGGCTAATTTTTGCTAGCGTTTAATCCTGTTCTGAAGTTTGGGTGTCTCATCATTGTTGACAATGTTCTTTGTTTAAACTTCTTCATAATTTGTTGGATTGATTTTTTGTTGGGTTGAATGTGGGATTCATCTATTGCAGTTTGTCAGATTTTCAAAATACAAGGTTTGTTTTCTCCACTCAGCAAATAAAATTTGGTGTTTGTTTCATTGTTTAAAATTTTTGTTCCCTATTTTTGACTTAACCTTGTACAATTATCAGGCCCGTATTCAGGGGATAGGAGGGCCGTGCCATCCTGAAATGAAATACGGGAATTCTTAGCATTTTGTATTTCATAATTTTTATTATATTTTGCATCTATGTCTTCTGTCTTGCATAGGGTTTATGTAGAAAATGAGATTTTGTTCAAGAGGGTGTCCATTGTATTCTCACCAATCACCATATATAATGTATCCGGGTAGCAAAATTTACCAAGCGTACAGCTCTACTAGTCGTAAAACGCCTTTTTTAAATTCATTCTTTGGTCCATTCTATGTTTTGAAAGAATTTCTGGTCGTCTCCCCTCCCCTGAAACAAAATCCTGGATACGGGCCTGGTTAGGTGCGTATATCTTACCCATAATAAATTCGTGCGCTTGCGTTGATTTTATTCGTAATGTTTTAAAATGCAGCATCAAGCGTTTGAGCAAGTAGGACAAGCGTGATAAAGAAACTAGTATTTTTGTGTACACACTCACCTATATCTTCACTTGATGACTTTTTTATAGAGTAACCTTTTTTAATTGGCTTCATTTTTTAGTTCATTTATTGAAAACGCCCTTCGTTATTATCGGAGTGAGTAGCGTTGGACGATCGCTCGAAACATCGAGCTGAGTTTTGTACATGGGATCATGGTCAATTGACTTAACCCTGGCGGCTGAGCTCTCCCGCAACCCGCAGGGGAAACCGGACCAATCCTGCAAGTATTTTGAAAGTTTCCTAGAGAAAATGAGGCAAAACGAAGGCCCAAAATGGTTGAAAATTAAAAATTTTCGTCAAAAGTGTCTGAAATTGATTAAATACTGTTGAATAAAGTAGTTAAACGCTATTCTAGTCTTTACGTTTAGCATTTAGCATATATTTTAGCTTCTATTTTATGTATTTAAAAGTTTTTGAGGTCATTTTGGTCCGAAAAAGCTCACTTTTTCTACTCCCCCAGTTCGACCATTCTCTTCATACAGGCCCGTATCTAGGATTTTTTTGAAAACATGAGGGGGCCAAAGAATAAATTTAAAAAGAAAAAAGACGTTTTGCGACCACTAGAGATGTACACTTTATAAATTTTGTACTCAGTTACCTTAAATATCCTGAGAATCTAATGGACACCCTCTTGAACAAATCTTAATTTGTTCATAAAACCTGTCAAAAACAGAAGACATAAAGACTAAAAAATAGAAAGTGGGTATGACTAAAGACTAAAAAATGGAGTGTTTAAACCGCGCGCTTTGGACTAAATAGACTCGCGCCGAAAATTTTTATCGATTTTCGGCTAAAAAAGGAAAGGGATGTGAAGGGAAAAATCATTCTTATATTTTATTTCGGGGGGGTGCACGTGCCCCCTATCCCCTGGATACGAACCTGTCTGCATCTATGGTAATGACCAACCCCGCAAGTTCCAATGACCCTGAAAAACCTGTGCGCATGTATGCTGAGTATGCGTGTTTTTCAATTGTTTTATTTTTAGACCCAAATCGCAGTAACGATAAAATGACTCTGTCTTCCACGACGCCTAAGCGCATTTGCATCGTTGGTTCCGGGAACTGGTAAGTAATGTTTTGTTAAAACATTCTTTGTTAGATGCCCAGATTTTATTGCTCATAGATGTTAAAATTATAAGATGATTGCAGTCGATGGAGCGAGTCTGATTCGCTGTATTCTGCATACTAAATTATGTAACCAAAGCACTTGGTTATACATAATCTAGTAGGTGATACTTAAGAAGATGGTCTTTAGTCATACCCACTTTTAACTTAAAATGCGCTGGGTTTACTTAGCCTGTATTCCGTAACTCTAAAGCTGTCTGACACACTCTTTGTTCATTTCATTATTAAGTTGATATGTATATATACTCCGGCCCGATGGTCAGAAGTTTTGACGGAATTTCAGCTATTGATACTCATAAAAGTGGACTCAGAAAATTGAAAAAATCTGATTTCATAATCACAAAACATAGGTGAATAATATATTGCGGCGCGGCGGCTATATGCTAATTGAATCTGACAATAAATGCATTTGCGCTTAAAAATTGAGAACAGTATTCACATAAAGACGCTTGTTTTGTTATTCAACAATAGAAAACAGTGCCAAGTTGTCATAAATGCACGAAGTAGGGCTGTTCCGGTTCCAGGCTATTATGAAAAAAGTTGGTTCCGCTTCTTAGAAAATCAAAATTTGATTTCCGGTTGCGGTCCCGTTACATAATTAACTGGCACATCCTCAGTGCGAAACTTAATTGCGAAATGTTTAAACGTGTTGTTCAATTAGGACACAAAAACTCAGTTAGTCGTGCTAATGTCATACTTTGACTGTTCTTATTTCTTTTTTCGGCATCACAAATAATCTTAGACATACATTCATACGGTCAAAAGCTCCGGGAGGGGTTAAATCAAGTTTCCTGGGGGGTGGGCATTTTTTTCACCTATTATATGGCTAAATTTTGTACTTTATTCGCATTTGATTTTTCATGAATATTTTTGGATAAATTCAATGAAAACAATAATAAGGGCAATCAAATGACCGGTAGCATCAAATTTTTACAAAATAAAAGAAAAACGTATGGATGAATTGAAGTCCAGCGTAAAAGTGCAAAGTCAGCTGCTCGCTCGAAAAATAAGTACATATACTTTAAATTACAGTATTAGACGTCATTCGGCGCTTTTCTCTGGTTAAAGCAATCGGTTTTGGTCCAAAATGAAGTGAGGGGGGAAATGCCTTCTAAAAAGTCCTGGTAAGGGGGACACCCCGCACATACCCACCAGTGTGCAGCGTGGTCTTATGAATGAATGAATGAATGAAATAATTTATTACTGAAACGCGACAATTACGAAAGATGTAAAAGAGTAATAAAACGTACGGTCAAAAGAATAAAAGCGTACAGCAAAAGGCGACGAGCGAGTCATGAAAATGACGATTTAAGCCCGCCCTATAATAAATTTGGATAAGTCGACATCAATTAATCTAGATTTGAATATATTCAAGTTAGGGGAAGAGACTACAAAATCAGGTAGGTGATTCCAAACAGAGATATACTTATAGAAAAAGTCAAATTTTTGTAAATTAGAACGGACAAGAGGAACAACTAGCTTGAAACGATTTGTGCAGCGAGTAGTATTTTGATTAAGCACAAAAAAATCTGTCATGCAAAGACAAGATTTTTGACTAATAATTTGATACATCATACATAAGCAAATATGAAGGCGACGTAATTCTAATCGACACAAGTTAAGTTGGTTAAGGCGTTCGTCGTAAGAAAGAGGGCTATGATATCCAACTATGTATTTAGTAAATTTACGCTGAAGAGCCTCCAGCCTGTTGATATCACTAATATAAGAGGGGTTCCATAAAGCACAGGAATATTCAAGGATCGGTCTGACGTAAACAATGAAGGCCTTTACGAGATTATTTTTATCACGCGAAAAGAAGGATTTTCTAATTAAGATAGATCTCAAGAAAGCTTTCTTGATAATACTGTTGTAATGTTCCTTAAATTTCAGGTTGTGCGAAATTAGCACTCCTAAATCGCGAACATAGACAGAATCGTTCGTAATAACTTGTGTATTGAGTGTATATGACAATTTAGGATTATTTTTGCCCAAATATAGGGCTGTGCATTTAGAATATGATATTGGTAAACAATTTCTGGTGGCCCAAATGGAAATTCTATCTAAATCGGTCTGAAGTGTTTGATAATTGCAGGAAAGATTGAATATTTTTAAGTCATCCGCGAACATAAAAGTCGAACTTAACAAGTTATCAAAGATATCATTTATAAAAATCAAAAACAACGTAGGTCCAAGAATGGACCCTTGAATAACTCCACTTGTAACAGCGGCGTAATCTGAAAAACACTGATTAACGCGAACACACTGAATACGATTAGATAGAAAAGCTTTTAACCAATTAAACAGGTGTTGTTGAATACCGTAACTAGTTAATTTAACAAGAAGTTTAGATATGTCGACTTTGTCAAAAGCTTTAGCAAAGTCTATATAAATAATATCAACGGTTTCTTTACATTCCAGTGATTTAACCCAAGAATGTTTACAATTTAATAGTTGCAATTCGCAAGATTTATGTTTTTGGAAACCATATTGAAAAGGTGATATTAACTCATTTGTAGATAAATAAATTGATAGTTGAGTATTAATAATACTTTCCATTATCTTACAAGTTGAGCAACATAAAGAAACAGGACGATAATTTTCAGTTAATGAGGGGTCACCCTTTTTAATTATAGGTACAACGTAAGCCTCCCTCCAAATGTCTGGGATATCACCTGATAAAAAAGAAACAGTAAAAATACTGATAAGGGGTTTAAGAAGATAATAAGCTAATTTTTTAACAAAAAAGTTACTTAAACCATCAGGCGCTATCGAAGTCGAGTTTTTCATCTTAGCAATCGCCCGTGAGACATTATTTTCGTCAAAGACGATGTTTGAAATAGAAAAATCGCCCCGCTTCTGAAAAACAAAAGAATCGTTAGTATCATCATTGGTAAATACGGAAGAGAAGTAATGATTGAACATATTAGTTTTACAATGAAGATCAGTTACTACATTATTGTCAGTGGAAGTAATAGGTGGAATGCTTCGAGAATTATTTAAACGATTATTTACAAATCTAAAAAAGGATTTCAGATCGTTATGTTGCAATAAATTACTTTCCTGTAAACAAAAATGATTATGAATTTCTTTGCGTAACATTTTACAATGATTACGATACCTTTGTTTGCATATAATTGTACGATATTTTTTGTATTTTTGCCATAAAAGCCGTTTTTTGGCAAATAATTTTCGTAAAACTTTAGGGTATGAAAATTTGGAGGGCTTTGCTTTAACTTTAGGAACAAAAGTAAAAATAAGAGGCCTTAAGACATTTAAAAATACATTATACATGTCGTTAACATTTAAACAAGTAGAAAAAAGATCAGGCCAAGAAATAGTAGAAAGAAAGCTACCAATACTAAAGTAGTCTGCTTTTTGAAAATTAAAGTGAGATTCTACATAAGTAGTAGGTGGAGTTATCAGAGTTTCAAAAGATATAGAATTGTGGTCACTTGTGGAAAAGGAGGGTAGTACTTTAACATTAAAAACATTATTTGCTGCAAAAATAACATCAATGATATTTGTATCATGCGTTTGATCTAAAACTAATTGTGTTAATCCTGTAGACGAGAAACAGTCGTAAAACAATTCGTTAAGAGAATCGGATGTAAAGGTACCTAAGGTCCAATCAATTTTAGGTAAATTGAAATCCCTAGGATAATTACGGGATAAGAGCAATTATTTACCCATTCTATCAAGTTACAGATTCTTAAAGCATGATTTAAATCGTAGTGAGGAGGTCTGTAAATAAGAAGAAATCTAATTCTATCCTGACCATGGAAAAAATCAATAATTAAAGAGTCAGATATACTCAGTTCGTTAGGAACTTTAACAAAGCGAGCACTAAAATGTGATTTTACAAAGACAATGACCCCGCCGCCTCGTTTATTTACTCGATCAGAGCGAAAAATTTGATAATTGTTTTGAGGACATAAAATGCTATCATGAATTACTTCATTTAACCATGTTTCACAACAGAAAATTAAGTCAAAATTGTCACTATCTAACAAATAATATAACTCCCCTAACTTGTTTACTAAACTTTGTGCATTGAATAAAAACACCTAGCACTAATAAATTCAGAGGGCGACTTATCCTATACAGAACCGGAATCAACGCGAGCGAAAGATTGAGGAAAGGACGGTTTCGGAAAATTGGAACGAACGCGTATACAAGTTTGAAATCTGGAAAGCTATCATTTGCCTTCAAAAATGGAGAGGCACCAACCTAAATATTTACTCTTAATGCCTTGTGCGCTAGACTACCTACTACAATGCTAATGCGTTTAAAAATAAACGGATAATTGTGTGCTAAAAATGATCGACTCTTGACTCATCAGTACCTACACTGGGTATAAAATGCACTTTATACTTGTTTAATATGACGTAAGTGCGCATAGAAGTAAAGTAAAACAAAACATATTTACAAGTAAGAATGTATTTTTGCGATATCGCAGACATTGAGTGACAGATCGTATTAAAGGCTTACAGAGTTGACAGCAGTTTTTCACTCAGTTTTATTTTGATCACAAAGGGGGAGCGCCATCGCTCGAATTATCGGCATGACTGTCAGGGAACTCGCCGATAAATACGAAAACGTCGTTCGCATGTGGGTTTTTGAAGAACTGGTTAACAATAAAAAATTGTCCGAGATAATCAATACGGAGCACGAGAATGTTAAATATTTGCCCGGTCGAAAATTACCCGAAAATGTCGTAAGATAATTCTAATTAGCACTTTAATATGCTATTCAATGCACACGATTACGGTAACGCGAATTCGCCTTTATAAAATGATGTATATCCGCGTATACCGATTTTAAATGCTTTTATAAAATCGTTTTTTGTCAGACCGTCATCATGGGACAGCTAGTTCGTAATAAAAAACCGCGTACAGCTTTCCAATATGTTCAGTTTGGTTTAATAAGCGCTGATAATCCAATTAATACTTTCCAGCTACAAATAAAACCTTTTTATGTAGAAAATCTCGTAAATATACTAACTTAAAAGAATATAATTGAAGAAGAAGAAGGATTCTACATCTTCAACTACCAATTTTATTTTAGTAATTAATCACTGATTTTAATAAATTACTATAACTACTAATTTTAGGATTTTGCTGTCGAGAATATTCGAAATAATGATTGCATGTTCATGCATAAAGCGAATAAACAGAATGACAAAAGGACGTATGTACACATGCATGATAATCGTGACCAGTGTTTTTTTGTACTAGGTCCGTTTGGACATGGACAAAGATGGTCCCTAAAAGTCTGTACATTTTGTACACACAAAGTTCTGGGTATCAGTATAATATGATTCAGTAGCGATTTTAGTGTGGTAAAAACAGAGTTGTTCGACTTTTGGCTTTTGGTAGTGTATTTTTGCTAATTTCTGGGTCTTTGGGGGCAAAATCACTAAGAATCGTCTTAAAACGACGCGAAGTGCCGAAAAATTTTACATTCTTCCATTTGAAATGCAATTTCTGCCATTATAAAGATATATAGAAAAAAACAATTACTCATTTCGGCGCGAAGTGCCGGAAATTTTTTGCGAATTTCAGATCATTTTTTGCAATTTTTGTCTTCCCAAAAATCTTTGTACATGTACAAAGACGGCCCCGAAAAGTCTTTGTACATCGGGAAAAATCTTTGCCGAGTACAAAAACACTGATCGTGACGGGTAGTTTTGGTGTCGTGGGGTCGTCAGATTTTATGAAAACCAGTCTTCTTAGTTATAGTTATAGTTGCCTATTATCTAAGCTAAATTATACTTATATGCATGCAGTCATTTTTACTAATATTGTCTAGTACTACTTATACGCCTGAAATGTATATTAATCTAGTCTGCACAGTATTACGAGTCTTTTGTAGTCAAAGCTTCTATGACTTTTCAGAATAAGCACCAGTTCAAGGGCAGTTGTTAACCTTTCTACATGTTTTAAGGGCTTTGGGGAAGGTCACACTCCCGAAGTTAATTGTTTATCCAATAATTGGAAGTTTTACTTCTCCTCGACTTTTATAACTCATTTTTATGCCTCTTTAGGCGGGCGCTTCTCGCCATTTTGACAAAACAGAAATCGATTTTTATTTCTTCCTGTGGCTGACTATTCTCTCTCAAATTTTGCGACCCTTTCATCTTTGTTCATGAATATTCAACACATTTAACTGGATTATACGTTCACTGATTTTTAACCAACTAGCATTTCGAACGCTTTTAATATCTTGACACAAAGTATGGTACACACAAAAAAACAATGCACGAACAACTATAATTGATTATTTAAATTTTGAATATGAATTCGCGAAAACAGATATTTTTTTAGTATTCCTTTTTTTTAATTTTTAGCTTCTAGAAAGTGAGATCATTTAAGTCTTTGATTTAGCATCTTAGATGATAAGCACATTCAAGTTCAGCACTTAATGGTCATTAATAGACTAATAATAATAGGATTTAAAATACGAGTGCTATGATTATCCAATTATTAAGTACATGCATTTAGGTACCTAATTATGTATTTCTTATATGATCTATTTATGAAACTTCTAATATGTTATTTGTATTCTGCTATAATTCATGATGCCTTGCATATGGCAAGATGCAGATACTGTAGCACCGTATACTGCTAAAACATTGTAGCCGAGAAAATTTTTCTTAGTTGGCTGTCCCAGATTTGGTCAAGGCCGTTACCGATAGTGATATACTGATATTTGTTGTGCCTCATCAATTCGTCAGAAATTTATGCGAGCAAATGAAAGGACATGTCAAAAGTGGTGCGATTGGGATTTCTTTAATTAAAGTAACGTTTGAGCAATTAAAGTGCTGCTGAATAAATAAAAAAAATAAAAAAATAGGTCTCTACACAAAAAATGTTAAAAATATTTTAAACCTGAGAATCAGTCGAGCGAGTAGGTATTGCATATTATAGCCATTCAAATAAAAGTAATAAAAAATAATTTCAATAAAAAAATAATAAATGTAATAAAAAATGATCTTTAACAAAAAATCTGATTTTTAATCAAATTCGTAATAAGTTTATAAAATGGAACATTCAAGGCTGATTTTGAAGCATGCACCTGTGTACAAAAGAGTTCCTGCTTAAAATGCTCCGGGGTCTCCATCCTCAAAAAATTTTTTAGCAAAGTTGTCTAGTAGACCTTTGTTTAAAAGCAAACAAATTTTGTCATTGTGCTATATCAAAAAATAGGCTTTTTCACAATGTAAATTTTTCTATTATCCATAAACAAAAATTTTTCATTACTCCGCGGATCAAAAGCTCGCTGTACGCGAACGATTCTGAATTTTGGCAGATTGTCGGCCTTCTCCTTATTCGCTTACTTCTTAAAAAGAGCATGTTTATACAAAAGCATGTTTTTGCCCATAAATCAAGCCTTATTTTTAAAAAATGTTAATTTTTAAATAAATATGTGGACAACATACATGATCTTGGGGGAAGGGTTCCAGAAAAATTTTCACCGCCCCATAATTCGCGATTTTTCGAAAGTTCCCGGAAAATTTATAAAAATTTATTTGAAATATTCTTTTCTGAGCGTTTCTAGCTATTTATTTGGTCAAAAGTGTCAAATTTTCGACGCTTCGCGCCATTATACTCATGTTTTGCCTATATTTTGTTCAATTTATTCGACTTTTTTTCATTTTTTTAAAATTTTTTATGTTTTCATGTTCTAGAAAAATAGAGCATTGTCAGAATCGCCGAAAAACGATGCTTTTGACGCGTACATACCTACCATTTTTGGGCCCAAAAAGGCGCTTTATTATTTCACTCCCCCAGAAGTCCCTTACTTTGCATGTCTGGTGGACAACCGAATGACTTTGGCTGGGGAACTATGTATTTTAAATCCAAAAATTCGTTGTCGACGATCCTCAGTATATTTCATATCATTAAAATGACAGGACGGTTTGGGGTCGCCAACCAAGGTCGGCCATCCCTCATCCGCTCAAAAGCTGAGGTTTTTAACCCCCTCCGCTACTTATGACAAAAACTTGCGTTATAACCAATTTTTATATTTTTTTGCCATTTTAGGCCAAAAATAAAAGGCTATTTACCCCGAAATTTCCGACTTAGTCCATATTAAAAATTTTTAGACAGTGTAACGTAGCCATTGGCTTCGTTTTTAGGGCTTGGCGTCAAAAGACGACGATAACGTTATGCTTGTTTCGGAGGAAATAAGCACTATTCTTGGCATTCAAATGACCGTCTTGATGGGAGCCAATTTGGCGCCCGAAGTCGCCGCTGATAATTTCTGCGAGGCTACCATCGGTAAATATTTACATTAGTTGTGTCACCATCTTAGGTGGGCGGCACCAAAGTTTTGGGGGTTGCACGAGTTTTTCAAAGGTAAAAAATGGCCTTAAAAATGGTGGTATGGCAAAAAACACAATTTTTCAACGTTTCTCACCGAGCGCTATCCATTGGCATCAAAAAATTGCGAAAAAATCAAAAAATTCATCAAATTTAAACCAATTTTCATGAAATTATTTGCATATTATCCACAAGCATAGCACTTCTGTCAAACGTTGATTTAAAATGCAAGACTATTCACGGTTTTGTCACTTGAATTAACGTAAAAATTGTAAAGCTTTAAGGGAATGTTGCATAGTTCCTTTGAAATTCAAAGGCAGAATGTTTTATATTGTTTTGCTAATTCAATTTAACTTGTATTTCAATGTTGTAGGAACTAAACTGAAAATCTTAGTGCCACGTTATTTTATTTGTTTTTATATTATTCCGACTCGCTATAATTTCTTCAGTCCCTCGCTGTTCCTTCCCAGCGGCGGATTTGGGATTCCAAAAACAGTCGAGAATAGATCCAAAAAATTTGCCCTTCACTCGCGAAATTGCGTTTTCTTCGGCGTTTTGCGCTGTTTACTTTTATTTAAAATCGCTTATTTTTCGAAAAAAATTTAAATTTCTGACAACTCTGGTCGAAAAAATTATTAAATTTCTTTGATTTTAGCGAAAATCCGCGCGAAGCGCCGGAAAATTTTCGAAATGAATGCGGTAGAACCTTTAAAAGCTCGAATTACGCCTCAAACTCCCCGTATTTATAGCATTTGACGCAGAATGTCGAAAATTTTGAAAAGTTATGCCTGAAAGTAGAGGAAAACTATGCTGGAAAAGCTGTTTCTGCTCTTGCAATCGTCTAAAACCTATTCCCTGAGCAAACGTATGGCTCCCCGATCAGCAGTTTGAGATATATGATCAGTGATGTCCAAAAATCATTGCAAATCACACATCCGGCGCCAATTATTTTGGGCCAGTTGGGGGGGCGGTCCCCCCTTAAATCCGCCCACGTTTCTTCTTTATTCTCTTTTTTATTTTGTCCTTCTATTTTTTGTCATAGTATCTTTATTCTATTCCATCGTGATAGCGCAAAAAGTCGTGCTATGTACTTTAGGTGCCGCCGATCCCGAAATCGGTAACAATCTCAAAACGCTTTTTCACACGAAAAACTTTCGTGTCAACGTTGTTAAAGATTCTCATACCGTCGAGTTATGTGGCGCTCTAAAGGTTTTTGCAGTACTCTGCATAGTGATCGACCGGAGATCCGGCTCCGGCAAATCCGGCCATTTTTCCACTCCGGTGCTCCGGCCGGAGGACATGCAAAAATCGGCCGGAGGCCGGAGAATTTTTCGTTTTTTGCATAGTGACCGAACGTACTCATTGCTGACATTATGCTTATTAAATTTAGTCGGAGCACAATTTAATAGCAGAAAAAGGAAATAGCACCAAATAAAGTGTCTATCACCACCACAATCGTAAAATATTCAATTTTAGGAGGAAAGAAAATTACTCTACTGATTGATTCATGCAATCGCTGTGAAACAACAAGATTGCCGAGTAATTTTGAATAAAATTTTGCTGAATGTGCTGGTATGCAGTTGAGATGCATGTGCACTATGGTCTTGGTCTTGGTCACAAAGTTGTCCTATCTATCCACACGTGTAAAATAATATTTCTCCGGCTCCGGCCGGAGCTACATGGTCCAATCCGGCACCGGCCGGATCTCCGGCTCCGGTCACTTTGGCCGCTCCGGTCGATCACTTACTCTACAGACATTCAATTAAGAAGTGGACGGGAGCTAATTGAATATCATACCATCTCAAAAATCGTGAATATTATTTTAGGACTACAAAAATCAATTTAAGAGAAAAGGGGAAGGATGAAAAATTGTAAATTTGATAAAAATTTATAAAAGTAGATAAGTTTGCTTGAAAGAGCACATAAATCCTACTGCACTCGTTAAGGAAGGAACTTCTGGGCTCCTTTAGTTTGTTAGTATAGATAATTAAGTCTTCTTACTCCTTTTACTACGATTGAGCATACAATTAGGTATCAGACAATGGCAGGCCCGTATCCAGGATTTTATTTCGGGGGGGGGAATTTTTAAGGCCAGACATCTCGAAAACCATTAGAAGACAGGCGAAAATAAAGGCAGTTTTGAGCGTATCTCGGCGAGCTCTATACGATGGTGAAGAAAAATTTCAAAAGAAAATTCAAACATTTTTCACTCTATTTCATATTGATATACGGCAAATTTATCATTTAAGCTGATTTCTCATCACTTAATCGACGAATTATTTCTTATCTCTTGCCTTTGCACTTAATCATTGTACTTTACAGAGAAAAACAATGCAGATAATGAATAATTCGGCGCCAAGGGCCGAAAAAATTGACATATTCTGCATGTCAAGTTCAAATTTGAGCGGTTTTGAGCGGGCTAGAAGACAAAAAACATATATAAACAATAAATACGGCGCGAAGCGCCGGAAAAATTACATGTTTCCCATGTCAAACCTCAAATTTGAGCTGTTTTGAGTGAGCTAGAAGGCAAAAACTATAGCTGAACAATGAATCCGGCGCACAGCGCTGGAAAAAATTGACATGCTCTCTATGTCTAACTCAAATTTGAACGATTTTTAGCGGTTTAGAAGACAAAACTATACATAAACAATAAATCCGGCGCGAAGCGCCGGAAAATTTTGAGTTTACTTGCTCAAAAGTACGCTAAAAACCTGTTTTGGCGGTGTTTTAGACGCACTTCGCCAATTTTTAATTTTTCCCTTTGGGGGACCCTTGGGAAAAAAAAATTTTTCCCATTTCGGGGGGCAGGCCTTTCCCCGCCCCCCCTGGATACGGGCCTGGACAAGGGCATTCATGATCTAATAGGGTTTTGGAAGTTTTCATCCCCCAGATTATTTTTCACCCCCTATCCCCGACTTCGTTTATCCGAAATTTTTTTATCCCTCGGAATTCGCAATTTTCCGAAAAATTCGTACAAAAGGCACTGTTTTAAGCGTTTTCAAGTTATCGTTTGACTCAAGAGTGTCAAACTTTCGGCGCTTCGCCCCATATACTCATTTTTTGACTATATTTTGTTCAATTTATTCGATTCCTCTGTTTTTTCATGAAGTTTTTTATGTATCTACGTTTTAGAAAGATGGAGCACCGTCAGAAATGCCAAAAATGATGTTTCTCACGCGTATCAAGCGTTTTTCGAGCCCGGAAAGTAAACTTTAAAATTTCATCTCCCCCCCCGTTGAATTTCATGCTATGCATGTCTGGACAAGGATCGATTTTTCCCTCAGCCGAAGATTACTTACACGTAACACATTCATATTTAATTACATACAGAGACATGGGTTGAGGAGTTTTTCGAGTCAGTCAAGCACTATCAAGGAGAATGTGCAAATGGTTTTCTGCATAATGTATTGGCGAAGTAACAAGATTAATATTCTGCCCTGTATTAATGACTTGTTTACACGTTTACAATTGAATAGGAAAAGACAATACAAAAACAACTTTACGATTTTTATGGCGCAATAAACGCATTAGATTGTTGTCAGTCAGCCTACGATTATTTTTAGTTGTTTTTGCCAGTTCGCAAAAGGTCTTTGAACGATTTGTGCATATTAAATCGTAGTGCAGGTTGCCATGCGTAAATGAAATTTAATTTTGTGTCAAAATACATAAATATTCAAGCCTAGAAGGAGGAAATTAAATAAGTGGTAAATGTTACTAAAAATAGAATGTTGGGGGTCTGCGCCGCAGTGGGCATAGCTGTGGGGGTCGAAGGGGACTAGTCCCCCCAGAATTTTGAAGTACGAGTTTTTTACGAGGTTCCTTGAAGGAAAAAATGGAAAATTTTTGAAGATCATCTGGAAGACCGCTTGAGTAGATTTTAGCACACTTTAGGGCAAGAAAGACTGAAATTTTTGGACGCTTCGCACCTATTTATTTACATGAAGCATATTTTTAAATATAATTTGTATGAAGTGAAATTTTAAAAATTTTTAGTGCGTAATTCAAGCTGGGAAAAGCTCAAAAACACCATTATTTTTGCCTATCTACGAGAAGTAGTTGTTGAGGTATTCAACTTCGAAATTTTGGCCCCCTCCATACTGAATTCAGAAGGCCAGCTATGCCCCTGCTACGCTAAAGTGTGAGTGTAACCCTCGGTGCCCTGGTGATTTTTCATCCTTATCCGAGCCGGGGGTCAGAAAATTGCCGTGACCGAGCCTTTGCCCGATCCATACATACAATGTATCATTGGCTTTGTAAAGAACACTAACGCACCACTTATTTAAACAATATCTTGTGATCTTAATTGGTCGTTGGCGATTTTTATCGATTATGTAGTCGTTTTGGCGGATTGTTTAATGTCCGTGCACGAAGCCGCCAACCTATTTTTTCTTAAAAAATGTGTCATGAAATATCCCAATTTGTTTTTCTTCGTCAAAAAGTTTATTTATTACAACGAATGACAAATTCGTATTTTTGTTGTTTAGCGTTTTTTATTTCAAAACGAAACGACGAACGACGACCGAACTCAATGTTTTTTGTACAAGGTCCGTTTGTACATGTTCAAAGATAGTCCCAAAAGTCTTTGTCATTTTGTACATGCAAATTTTCGTGTACTTAAATATAGTACAGTAGCGTTTTTAGTGTGGTAAAACAGGATTTTCGATCTTAGGTAGTGTATTTCAGCTAAATTTTGGGTTCCTGTGACACTAAAAATTACTGAAAATTGTCTCAAAACGGCGTGAAGCGCTGAAAAATTTCACATTTTTCCATTCTAAATGCAAATTCTGCCATTTTAAAGATATATAGGACAATCAATTACTCATTTCGGCGCCAAGCGCCGAAATTTCCTAAGAGTTTTACACCTTTTACAGTTTCTGTTTTCCCAAAAATCTTTGTACATTTTGTACACACAAATTTTTCGGTACTATAATATGGTACAGTAGCGATTTTAGTGTGGTAAAAACGAGTCGTTCGACTTTTGGTAGTGTATTTTAGCCAATTTCTGGGTCTCTGAGGGCAAAAATCACTAAGAATCGTCTTAAAACGGCGCGAAGCGCCGAAAAGTTTGACATTTTTTCTTTTGAAATGCAATTTCTCCCATTATAAAGATATATAGAACACACCATTACTCATTTCGGCGCGAAACGCTGAAAATTTTTTCGAATTTCAGACCATTTTTTGCAATTTTTGTCTTCCCAAAAATCTTTGTACAAGTACAAAGACGGTCGCGAGAAGTCTTTGTACATCTGGAAAAATCTTTGCAGTGTACAAAAAAACACTGACCGAACTTTCGTAAATCGTTTCTTCGTCAAAAAGCCAAAACGGCGAACGAGAAACGAATTTCGTTCGTCGTTCGTCGTTTTGTATTCGTATTTATTAGAACGGCGAGCAAGACATATAGTTGTAGACAGGCGGCTGTAATTAGACTGGGGTTCACAAGTGCGGCATCAGGTCAAGCTAAAACGATACGAATCACATATGAGTGAGGGGTTTTCTGGGGGAGGTCTGGACGCCCCCGAGAATTGGACTGACCCCAGGATTAAGTTGGTGGTGAAACTTTTGGCGAATTAGCCGGACTGAAGCCCCAGAATTTGGTTGCTGTTCATGTATGACACGGATGCGTGATTTAATTTTTGCTCGACAACGCTCTGTTTAGACACTTTTGGTGTGCTTATCATTATGTATCTGGTGCATAACGCTTTGCACGGTTCGCATTTTTGACAGATAAGTAAGGATTAATAAAACGAGTTTTGGAATATGCGTAATGTGCACTACAGATTTTCGATAGCTAGAGCATCTACATTCCCTTCAACCCCTTCCCACAAGAACACGTATGGTCCAGACTTCCAGATCTCCCCACGCCTACATGTGGTTGTATACGAACGTCTTAAAAAACTACCTCTCATGTATTGGATTCCATTCCAAAACTACATAAAATTCCCTATAAATCTAGGTTTATCACTTCGGCTAAAATTTGTTCTACTTTCACATCGTCGCTAATTACCGATGGCCTCAAGTCAGTCCATCGTTTTTGGGAGAAATATTGTACAACTATGTTTAGAAATTCTCGAATTGACAGATTTCGGTCTATCAATAATTCATTTTCTTCCATTAAAAAATTAGAATCAATTTAAAACATTAAATCGATTAATACATTCGATTTTTCGACACTCTACACATCACTCCCTCAAAACGAACTTATTTCCGCTTCTTTTGATTTCCTAACGGTTTCAAATAATATTGGAGTTCTCCTTCAGACAAAAAGTCTTATTTCACTTTTGACATTGAAACTTTTACAAACAGTCTCAAATTTTCAATCCAAAATTCATTTGTCAATTTTGAAAAAAAAGTTTTCATCAAGAAAATTGGCAATCCCATGGGCTCTAATTATTTTCCACTTTTGGCCAATCTTTTTCTTTTTTTACTGTGAATATAAATTCCTATCATCGTCTAGAAATAAATACCTTGCTTATTATTTTAATAACGTGAATCGTTAAATCGATGATATAGTGGCTATACATATTTCAGATTTTCGTGATCACATCAAAGAGATTTTACTCTACATCCTTAAATGTCACGGAAACTCTTTTTGCTTCAAAAGTTAGTTATTTAGATGTTGAAGTTAATCTTCCTAAACCGATTTCTTACACGATTTTCGACAAAAGAGAACAGTTTCAATTTCCTATTGTCAATTTTCCTTTTTCAGACTCTAACGTATCTAAAGGTCTTTTGTATGCTGTTTTGTAAGCCAACTTCATCGTTTTGCGCGTCTTTGCTCTAAAGCAGAATTTTTCACAGCGCGCGTGAATCATTTGTCAGTTAAATTGCAAAAGCATGGTTATAACGTTAGAAAATTATGCGCCAAAAATACATCAAATTTTGCAATAGCAACCTTGCTGATTTTCCAGCGCATTCGTATATTCAAAATTGCTTAAGACCGTTTTGAAATTTGGAGTTTTCTGTATCCGCCTGAATAATCTGTCAATCAATCTGTGTAAACAAAGCCACTGTGTTAAAATTATGCGTCAAAAATATTTTAAATTATCCAATAACGACATTTTGAATTTTCTCTCGCGTTTGCACTGCGCCTCTTGTCTACATTTCCAGACGCGCTTCATAAGACTTCCGTATAAGTAAGTAGCTTCGATTTTTATTATAGTACGCTAATCATATGAGTATGTGGGTGCGGCGGCATGTTTTTATATTTTTTCGCCTTTGTTCAGTTATTCTCAATGTAGTTGCATTATTACCGATAATACAGAGTAGGCGCATATTGACTTAGATTTTTGTTTTCCGCGTACGCCTATCTAGCATTCCGAGAATACCAGAGTAGGTGCACACTGACTTATACTTTCTATTCCTGTCCAGCTCACGCTTTTTGTTTACTCGTTGTATTTCCTCACATGATTGAACAGGCCAGGTACGGCAGAAGATTTTTACTTTTATTTTTTTAGAATGTTGTTTTTGTTATTGATGTTATTATTATTATTATCATAGTATTTATAGTATTGGGGCACATCGATGTAGATTTTCTATTCCTGTCTCGCTCTCGTTATCTATTTACTCATTGTGTTTCCTCACGTGATTGAACAGGCCAGGTACGGCAGTATTTCACGTGTAGGTTTACAATGATTTTTATTTCTTTTTTTAGAATATTGTTTTTGTTATTATTGTTATTATTATTATCATAGTATTTATAGTATTGGGGCACATCGATGTAGATTTTCTATATCTGTCTTGCTCTCGCTGTTCATTTACTCATTGTATTTCCTCACGTGATTGAACAGGCCAGGCACAGCAGTATTTCACTTGTAGGTTTACAATGTTTTTATTTTTATTATTTATTTTTATTGCGTTTATTTATTTAATTATTTATATATTTTATATTAATATTCCTTTTTTATTATTAATATTAATATTATTATTATCATAATTATAATAATATTTATCGTATCTATAATTTTAATTCGTTTATTTATCTATTTATTTAATTAATTTTTCTTCTTTTTTATAATGAGAGACAGTCTAGCCGCCTAGACTGGTGCCGCTGGGTTGCAGCGACGTTCGAAGGATTAAAGGCACGAAACTGTAGCAACCTAGTTCCTCTCTGATGACCTCATCTGTTTATATGATTTTTTACGTTCCTTTTTTCCTTTTTCTTTTCTTTTTTATGTAAGTTTTCTGTTAATAATCCTGCCTACCTTTTCTGTTTCATTTAGACTTTTGCGCCTCATAAAACTTGTATTCTCTCGTGATATAATTTTTTAGGTACACTTGTGCTATTTAACGCGTCCTTTTTGTTTCTTTCTTACTAATAGCATGCTGCGCTTCTATATCTGTTTTTCTTTGCTTTTTTCGTGTTTTTGCTTTTTTCACTTCTCTTTTTATTTAGTATTTGCTTTTTTATTTATCTATTTATTTATTTACTTATTTATTTTTCCCCTCATTTTCTTTCTTCTTTTTTTGCTTCTTTCTCGTATTGATGACTTCTTACTACCTCAGCAAATTTTCGCTTCCCACAGATTTAATCTTTCTTATGGCGTTTCTAACATAAGAATATTTTGTTTTTACTGCTCGGATGACTGGGGCAACGTAGGCTAGGCCCCTCATAATCTGAAATATCCCCGAAAAAATCGACAGATCCTTAGATTTGAATTTTTCGTGCTATTTTATAGGATTTTATTCCATGGGACCCCCAGATTTTCGTTGCTGGTATAAACAGGGCCCCTTCGCTTCTAATATGCCCCAGTCATTAAAAAATTATAGTGTGCACTGTGTATATTCTCAAACTCATTTTTATTAATCTAGCCTCCAAATGCAAATCGTGCAAAGCATAAAGCACAGATACATAATGATGTGCACACAAAAAGTGCTTAAAATAGCACCTTAAAAGAGCGCTGTCAAGCAAAAATTAAATCACGCATTCGAATCATACATGAAAAGCAACCAAATCGTGGGGGGTTCAAGTGGGCATAATCGCCAAAAAATATAAGCATAAATTCAATTCTGGGGGTCAGAAAAATGCTCGGGGCGTCTAGAATCCCCGAAAAACCCCACGCCCATG
Source organism: Mermis nigrescens (assembly GCA_036768485.1). Taxonomy (NCBI): domain Eukaryota; kingdom Metazoa; phylum Nematoda; class Enoplea; order Mermithida; family Mermithidae; genus Mermis; species Mermis nigrescens. The sequence goes on along the minus strand of JAVLUZ010000143.1, from coordinate 2,956,441 downwards.
TGTGATTCCTATCGTTTTAGCTTGACCTGATGCCGCACTTGTGAACCCCAGTCTATTTCCGCCTGTCTACAAATACGTCTTCTTCGTCGTTTTAATAACCGTGAATATGAAACGACGAACGAAATTCGTTTCTCGTTCGCCATTTTGCTTTATGACAAGCGTAACGAAAAACAAAAATTCGTTCGTCGTTCTTCGTTTTGTTTTGAAATAAAAAACGCTTAACAACAAAAATGCGAATTCGTCATTCGTTGTACTAAATCAAACTTTTTGACGAACAAAAACAAATTTGGGTAAAATGTTTGTTTCATCACTCACTTTTTAGAAAAAAATGGGTTGGCGGCTTCGTGTACGGACAGTTTAATGATAGGCATACGTCATCTTTTTAAGTCAAAATTATATAAATTTCGCTAATGTGTCCGATTCGTTCGTTGAGCTATTTATTGTTATAATCTGTTTTACTTAAACTTTTGCCTGTAAAATAATATTTAATGCTGAAATATGGCTGAAAAATTGTTTCTAACGAACGGTACAGGAACCTTGTCTTAATCTAGTCTTCCGCAATCATTAATTAATTACTCACATGGACAGAGAACAAACGCAAGATTTTTGTAGACGTGCGTTATTGCAGAAAGACGCGATCTTTAGATCTTTTTTAAGTGTTTTCTCCCATTCTGGATTTTTTGTTGGTCGAAAAGCACAAAATCTTGAATGAAATCTAAAAAATCGATTACTTTGGCTTTGTACAAAAACTATTAGTTGACGCCAAATGCCGGAAAATTCTGACATTTTTGTCACTGTACATTAAATTTAATTACAAACGTGCATACATATTTAGGAGATTCTCTAACTGGTGCACAATACGACAAAAAATTTGGCAGTTATTAACGTTTTGATTTCTCACAATTAATGTGCAGGCGGAAAAATTTTCGCATAATCCGAATAAAAATACCCGTATCGATCGATTTTGATTTCTATCTAGAGAAAGCTAAAAAATTTTGCATTTATAATAAGAACGTGGTAGCTTGCGCAGCCGGGTTCTGCGACGGGTTGGGCTACGGCGATAACACTAAAGCGGCCGTTATTCGCTTGGGTCTCATGGAAATGATCAAATTTACCGAAAATTTTTATCCCGGTTCTCAATTATCAACATTTTTCGAAAGTTGCGGCATCGCTGATTTAGTTACGACGTGTTACGGAGGGCGAAACAGGCGTTGTGCTGAAGCATTCGTCAAAACTGGCAAAGTACGTGCGGCTTTGTAAAGTGAAAAGTGCATATATACGTGATCTGGGAGGTCCGGAGGGGGTTTCACTCATACATGTAGAAGGTGGATGGGGATTTCCCACCTAAAGTCGGCCGTCCCCCATCCCGCCAAAGCCAGAAAATTTTTAACCCCTACCCTGATTTTTTTGGAGAAAAACCGAATTTTTGGCCGTTTTAGGTGTTTTTTGGCCGTTTTAAGTGTTTTTTGGCCGTTCAAGTGTTTTTGGCTATGTTTGACCAGAAATTGAAGATCATTACCCCTCCTCCTATATTTCGAGCCGTTACATGTATGGTTTCACTCCCCAGAATTCGAGATTTTCCATAAATTGTCAAAAAGCGCGTAGAAAAGGTGTTGTTTTAAGCGTTTTTCGCTATCTGCTATCTGTCTGCGCAAAAGTCTCAAATTTTTGGCGGTTTTTGACTCATATCCACAGTTTTTAAGCCAAAAAAGGCACTTTAACCCCCGGAATTTTCATGCTAATGCATGTCTGGTAGAGTGTAATTTTGTATTGTAAACTGTAAATGACTAATTAACCCTGCTGCACTCCTCGCACTCCTTTTTTATGCAGCTGCATTTCTTCTTTATCGTTGCGATGACCAGACATGCGCGTGAGGTATTTGGGTCTGCGATAGAACAGAAAAACAAAAGACACAATGATTTGAGAAAATTCTTAAAATTTACCGGAAAGGAAGGATCAGTTACCGTAGATTTATGCTGTTTCAACCTTTATACACATTTTAAACATCATTTTAGCTCGAAAAATCTGCCCGGATGACCCCTAGACTGGCCATTTTGTGCACTTCGTTCATATAACTCAGAAAGCAGAAACGTGTGCAGGGAACTAAAAGTTTTGGGGAGAGGGTAGTTAATTAGTCGGCTATTTTTAGGGGAAGAAGTACATACATAAATGACTTTCAGTTCTGTCCATAAAGGGCAAAAAAGCTCCGAAAAATGGCTAAAAACGCAAGCTTTTGTCAAAAAGCGAGGGATGTGTAAAAAATTTCCGACTTTGGGTTGGATTGGGGCCGGCTGAATTTATGTATGGATCCCCATCCCACCCCCTCCTTGTTTTATGCCAGAATATATACACAGGCAACATTTTGTATATAAAATCATGCTAAATTATAGCCGAAATGGACAAAAAAATCAATTTTGCAAACTTGAAATTTACCTTAAGCTGCTAATTGACTTAATTTTCACGCCATGTTAATGTTTGGCTTTATTTAAGGCTATTTTAGTTCAGAAAAGCTCAGGCTAAGCCTCAAACGAGTAACCAGTTGATAAGTCGTATGCTACAATTATATCAGTGGCATATTTTTTGTTCAAAATTTTTGAAAAATGGTAATAAATTCTAGACCACGTAAAACTAATTAAGATTAAAATTTAAAATCCTAATAATATTTACAGAACAGTATTCGCGGAATCGGGCGGATGAAACCAGCATTATAGAAAGTCGATGTTAAAGCTATCTAACCACATCTGCTTAACCACTTAATAAAACTTCAAAAAACCATCCGATTAGAAAAAATTTGTAAAGCCTAATCTCATTTTTGTTAAACTAAAAAGACGTTTTATTTTTAATCAAAATTCGAGCAATATAAAAAATACTAGTTTTCCCAAAATTCAAGTTCATTGAAGAGAAATGCTTTTTTTAGAGTCTGAACGTACTAGAACAAGAATTGTTGGGTGGCCAGAGATTGCAAGGACCGCACACGGCTCATCAAGTAGTCCGCATGATAAAAAAGGCTAAGCTTTCGGAGAAGTGAGCCCAATACTAGCGTTTTGCACCAAACAATCGGTTTTTTTGGTTTAGATACCTATTTTTTCTCTATTCTAACTCGTAGTAAATAAATAAATTAATTAATTAATTAATTAAATTTAATTAATAAGAAATTTGTGGAATTAAATAAATCGAAATATTAAATCAAATTATATAGCCTGAGAAACGAGGCAAATATTTATTTTATGCTGCGGAATAAATCAAGATTCCTCCTTTTTATTCACTGTTTTATTGAAGGGGAATGAGCTTTGGCATATTTCAAATTTTTCCGGCCCTCTTTTGCGCGTAATCTTAGCTTAACCCATTAATTAAAAAATTAATCTAACATTATCAAGCTACATAGATCAGAAATTTCGGTAAACTAGACGTATTCAGATTTAGAATTGAAAATTTATATAATTTAATAACATTTTTTTGCTAGTTTAATCAAAAATTTTGAGATTGATTTATCATTGCCCAAATTTTTAGCTATTATGTGCATACCAATATATCATCTAATTGAATATCGTACGGTAATTTCCTTAAAGAAAATGTTTTTTTGTTTAAAAAGATATTAGTATAACGGAAATCACCATTTTGACGAAAATTTTCAAAAAATTTTCCGCGTGGAATCTAAAATCCATGTAGTTTTGGAAATAAAGCCTTGGATTTTTAGAAAAATGTTTTCCATAAGTTTAAACTGCCAATTTTAGGTTTATACCAAAATATACCTTACAAATTGCGGCACCATTGTTTTGAAACCGTGTATGAATTTTCGCATGAATTTTGCTGATTGGAGTGGTGAATACTATCATGTTATATTCTGAAAATATCTAAGCAGACATACACAGCATGGAAATTCTGAGGGGGGTGAAATTTTAAAGTGTTTTTGGTCTCTAAAAATGGCGTATACGCGTCAAAAACATCACTTTTTTTGCGTTTCTGACGATGCTTGATCTTCTGGTTCAGAAAATCACAAAAACTGGAATAAATCGAAGAAAATGAAGTCGGAAAATGAGTGAAGCGCCGAAAATTTGACATTTTTGAGCAAACAATTAGCTACAAACGCTTCAGCATTTTTTCTACGAACGTTTTAGAAAATCACAAATTCTGGAGGGGTGAAAAATTTATTTAAAGGCGGGGGTTAAAAACCACACCTGGGCGTGGAGGGTTTGGGGGGTATGCACCCCCAGAAACCAAAATACCCCCAGAAATCAAAATACCCCCCCAGAATTCAATTTTTGAAAATTTTTTTCGTTTTTTCGCAATTTTTTGATGCCAAGGGATAGTGCTTGATGAGAAACGTCGAAAAATGGTGTTTTTATCGCCATACCACCATTTTTAAGGCCATTTTTCGACCTTCAAAAAAATCTTGCACCCCCGCCCCAGAATTTTCTTGCTGCCCACGTATGTTAAAAACCCCAACTTTATGTATGCTCAAAATTAAATTTTCATCCACAGATTTCCGCTTTTTATCGCCGTTGACGACGTTTGTTCGGGCGTTATTAAGCCTGAAGAAATGATTCAATGTTTGAGGAGTCACCCGACGCATTTATGAAATTGCGGTCGAATTATTAATATAGTTCGTTTCCTTATATCAAAAACCGAAATTTCGATATACTTTTTTGATCGTTTCGAATTAATCGCTCACTAGTTTTTGTTGAATTCGCTCATTGCTCATTTCTTAGCCTATTACGGTGCGTTTACTTTACACGCTGTAAACAAAATTGTTAGATCGTTATTGTTTATCGGTAAACGTACAACTTGCTGTACGCATTTCTTCATTTATTATTCATCGCCGGCTCAATGCATTAAATCGATATTTCATTTAAAGTCTTAGAGTCGTGTTTTTGTAGACGTTCAAAAAATTCCCGATGTTCTTTAACATCTTCGACGGTTTGATTATCTTGCTCAGCCGTATTGTTTTTCTTTGTTATTATAGTGCATTTAATGCTTAGCATCGTTTAGAATTACATGCGTTGTTAGTCGAGTAGTATTTATTGATAAAATCTACCCGTGGCGATTATGTCATTATAATTAAAATATTTTAGGGTTTTCTGTTTCTGTACTACTAATGCTGTGCATGCCTGAGACTGGCGAATATTATGTAGGAGGTTAAAAATTGTTCAAGTAGACTAGGTTTTTTTATAAATGCATTAAGCGACAAATATTTTTTTATTGAGTAATAAGGATTAGTTTGAGATTCACTTTTTCCTATTGATATTAAGGGTAATGATGTTAGTTTAAAATACTCAAACATTTATTGACTGGGGGTAATTTTCGCTCGACTTCAGTTATATGCATTTTATGTGAATTACATGCCGCAGTCAACTTTGCAGTGGTTTTGTGCTAGGTACTATACACACGTACCAGTTTAGTACTTTCTACTAAAGGTATTGATTGGTACATGGAGTATGTACATAGGTACATAACTGATCAAGCAAGTTCTTCAGTTCATTTTTACATACACGATTATGAACTTGCAGAACAGAAAACTGGACCCCGTTTGTGCTTTTTACGCGCTCTGTTACTAAATTTACTTTTTCATCAAAAGACAGATTGCTCCCTTATGTTGCGCAATATCTAACTCGTACCTATGCCTAGTTTGCACATTATTGATTTAAGATCAAGATCAAAGCATTTATTACAACGTCCGGGAAAAAACATATGCAAAAACGGATGCAACTTTCGATAAAAAGGACGAGTTTTTAAATGACACTATGACAACATATATACGACTATAACGTTAGCAATAGGGCACGCAGTCACAAAAGTGACAAGTTACGCATGCCCCTTTAAAATAATAGACAGATCGAAAGTATTGAGTTCGCGTTTAAAAATTTCCAAGCAAGGTGAATTTACAACATCGTTTGGAAGCGAATTCCACAGATTTACATATCTTTGACTGAAATCATCTTTGAGAATATCGGAACGAGCAACAGGAACAATAAGCTTAAACTTATTAGCGGAGCGAGTTCAATTGTTATTGAAAGCGAAAAAATCGTCACGAAGAAAATGAAACTGTCCAGGGCCCGGTTGCTCGACTCGACCATTAACTAATGTTTACCTTAACGTTAATGGTCACCTTAACGCAACCATTAATTAATGGTCGCGTCAAGTCCGATTTCCACCTTAGCGGAACCATTAAAAACATCGAGTTGCTCGACTCAACCATTAAGCTCGACTTTAAGGGAAGTCTAATGGTCGATTTTGATTTCGGTTTCTGGACTCTACCTTAGTGCAGCCATTAATTAAGGGTTTTTTAATGTCTACCTTAAGACCGGTTGCTCGACTGAAGCCTTAACGCTCCCATTAAGCGTTTAATGGTTTCTTTAAGGCAAATTGGGTTTCTGGGTTTCACCTTTAGGACTTTAATGGTTTTGTTAAGGTAAATTTCTTAAGGTAGGTCGGGATCTACCTTAACGAACTCAATGATTACATTTCACACTTAAAAAGTAAAGCTTCTTTTATTATTCTTTTATTCAATAATATGATACATGCTCGTCGATCCACTGTCAAATGAAACCCATTGGTTCATTTTAATGACAATAAATTCTAATGAAGATTTTATTCGAGAAGGATTTTTTCAGTTGGCTTCTTCATTTTCTTTGGCTGATGCCGAAAATGCGCTAAAATCAAAATTGTATTTCCCTATTTTTATTTCTCTATTTTTTCAATTTCCATATCATCGCAAGCAACGAACTATGTTTTACCCAGATTAACGAGCGTTTTCATTTATTTTCCTCATCAAGTGTATCGCTGTCACTGCAATCCATTATCAGACGAATTCGAACCAACACCAGAAGTTAAAGGAAATTCGAATTTTCAATGACTATGGTTCTCAAAGTTTTATATCTATTTTAACCAAAACATTAAAATTCTCGTGCATTACGTGTGAACTTAACACAACCATTAAACTTCCCTTAACACAACCATTAAACTTCCCTTAACGCAACCATTAAACTTACCTTAACGCTACCATTAGATTTCCCTTGGCGCAGCCATTAGTGCTTTTTGTTAATGGTTTCTTAAGTGGTACCCTTAACTTCCCTTAACAAAAGCTCGACCGTTAATTAATGGCCAAGTCAAGCAACCCGATTTTTACGAACCTTAACAAAACCATTAGTCAAGGTTTTACCTTAAGGTTAATGGTTCCGTTAAGGGAATCTTAATGGTCGTTGGCGTTAAGGTGAAGTCGAGCAACTGGCCGACCATCAAAAGTTAATTTTTAATGGTTAGCCTTTATTAAGGTGAAGTCGAGCAACCGGGCCCAGTAGTAATTTGAAAATACAAGCACAAAGCAAAACGAATACAGCGTAATCCGAGGCGTTCTAAAGACAGTTTAATCAAACGATCGTTATAAGACAAACCACTCTTAAAGCCGAAAATGCTTCTCGTGAACTTGCGCTTAACTCTTTCGATGCGATCAATTTCTCGAATATGATGGACTCCAAATGGGAGAGCAGAAGAGCAGTATTTAAGTAATGGACGAACATATATCTTAAACGCACGAGACAAAATTTCATTATCACGAGAAAATAATAACTCCAGAATCAGATTGGAGCGTTGAGAAGCTTTTTAATTATTTCATGGTAATTCCGTTGAAATTTTAAATTTTGAGGTATTAGAACACCTAAATCACGGACACAATCGGAATCAGAAGGCAAAGGTTGATTTCCAATGAAATATTGATGTTTAGGATTTCGATAACCCACGTACAGAACTGAGCATTTATCGATTCTGAAGCTACTACCATTCACGCGACCACGTAAAGCTTATTAAGATAATTTTGAAGTATACCGTTACAAGAAGACGAATTATACAATTTGACATCATCGGCAAACAAACGTACACGACTATTGATATTATCGCAGTAATCATTTATATAAATTAAGAAAGAGGTTGGCCCTATCATGCTCCCTTGCGGGACACCGCTGGCGACATTTAAGCTATCTGAAAAAGAACAATTAAGAACTACGCATTGAGATCGAGCAGTTAAGAAAGATTTAAGCCAGTTGAATAGGAAACCATGTAAGCCATATGCAGAAAGTTTATGAAGTAATTTGGGGGATGGAATCAAAAGCTTTTTTGAAATCGACAAAAGTTACATCAATTTTAGTTTTTTTATCGATACATTTCGCTCATTCGTTTTAACATTTTAGCAGTTGTGTTTCACATGATTGACCTTTTAGAAAACCAAATTGAAGAGGAGAAAGCAAATTGTTTTTATTCAAGTACTCAAGAATCTTATTATTAACGATTTTTTCATAATTTTACAATGAGAGCAATACAAAGAAATCGGATGATAATTTTTAATACAACCAGAATCACTTATTTTTGAAAACATGAATCACATTTGCTTGACGCCACAATTTTGGGACTAAACCTGATCGAAAAGATGTTTCAAAAATAGAAGCAAGAGGAGAGGAGGGCACATAAGCTAATTCTTTGATAAAATAAGTGCAGAGGCCGTCAGGGCCTAATGCGGTGCTTGGTTTAGATTCGATGATAACTAAACTGGATAGTCAATAAGGATGAAAATGTACGAGCCTAAAAAAGAGGAAGAGTTTTATCATCATGAGTGAAAACAGAGACAAAGTACGAGTTAAAATGATAGCTTTTTCACGATCGTTATCTAATTCAACATCGTTACGAATTCAGCACTGTTTGTAACAACAACACCGTTACGAATTCAACACCGTTAGAATCCAACACCGTTTGTAACAAAAAAACATTTCGTATCACTTTAAATTGAAATTGAAGAACGGTTGATGTTACATACGTGTGCTCATTAAATGCTGGTGTTTCCATCTCTACTATCTTTTCTCGCTAACCAAAACAAGTTTTACAGCGCTTGCAAGAGTGCTGCTAAGTCTGGATCTTTTGTTCTTAAAACATTCCTCGATAAAATAAAGTTTGTGACCACAAGTTACGTACATAGATACCGATGTGACTTTCAGAAGTGTGAATTCAACATTTATGCATTGTTTTTTATAGAATTAATGAATTTTTGTCGAAAAGTAGGAGTTCGTATCATTCGGTGAAATGAAACGCTGCAGAGTAGCATCAACGAAGTTCGTGACAGAGTCCCCATCGTCCCAAAATGTATATACAGTGTACAAACAAATGGTGTAACTAATTTAATGAATTGTAATTGAATAGGTACATATTTTTATGATGACGTATTTATGATTATGGTATAGTTTAGACTAGAATATTACATAGGTACTTATGCAACACGTATAATTTGATTTTTGTCCGTTTTTGGTCCTATTTTGCTCAGAGTATACTTCCCTTTCCCCCTTGGATCCTAGGAACCTAGCTGGTCTTCTGATTTTGTGGGTATTAAATTTTGAAGTCAGATATCTCAACAACTATTTGAAGATAGACCTTGCGCCTTGTAAAACCCGTAGTTTCTTATAATATAATTTTATGTACTCTTTTATGTGTATGTGTACTATTTATCGCGTCTTTTTGTTTGTCTTATACTAACAGCATGCCTCATTTATTTACCTTTTATTTGTTTATTTATTTATTTATTTATTTATTTATTTATTTATTTATTTTTTAAAATCTTCTTTATCATATTGATGACTTTCTATTATCTCAGTATTATATCCATAGCTTGACCCTGCCGAAAAACTATTCCGCTTGATTTATACTCAATTCTGGTTTATCGCAAAAAAATTATATGGAAAATAAATGATTCTACAAGGAGCGTCAGAAAATTGTTATATACATATTCACCATGCTTACACAATTTTGGGCTGTTTGGAAGACTAATGTTATGCAAAAACGATGAATTCAGCGCGAAGCGCCCGAAAATTTTGGGTCTATTAGCTTCAAAAGTTGAAATCTATTCTGGCGGTCTTTCAAATATGCTTCGATAATTTTCAGTTTTTTCCTTTGGGGTCAATTACTCGTACTTTCACAATTATGGGGGACTATTCCCCCTATCCCCCACAGCTACGTGCGCGAGTCTCCTAAGTGAATCTTTAATGACTTCACGTGTTTGTCAACCTCATCCGTTAGATTGTAACGATGATATCAGTGGCGGATCTAGGATTTTCTAAGGGGGTGGCGGTATCCCAACTTTTCCAAAAACAGTCCAGAATAGGTCCAAAAGTTTGCTCTTAACGCGAGAAATAGCGTTTTTTCGGTGTTTTACATTGTATACTTTTACATAAAATCACTTTTGGCGCAATATTTTCCTTAAAATTTTAAAATTTTAGACGATTTTGTGCGAAAAACCATTAAATGTCTTTGACTTTAACAAAAACCTGGCGCGACGCGCCGGAAAATTTGTTAAATTAAGGCGGATAGACGTCTAGAAGCATAATTTACTGCTTGATTTCCTGTATTTATAGCATTTGATGCGAAACATCGAAATTTTTAATTTAAAATTGAAGAAAACAATGCAACAATAGCTGTTTCTGCTGTTAAAATTGTTTTGAAACCTACATGAACAGAAAATGGCTCCCAGGCAGTGTTTTTTTTGTACAAGGTCCCTTTGTACATGTACAAAGATGGTCTCTTAAAGTCTTTGTACATTTTGTACACACAAATTTTTGGGTACTATGATATAGTACGGTAGGGACTTTAGTTTGGTAAAAACAGAGTTGTTCGACCTTTGGTAGTGTACTTTAGCTAGTTTCTGGGTTTACTATGGCAAAAATGATTAAGAATCGTCTTAAAGGCCCTGCTATACTTCTCGCCGCGCGGCGCATCGCCGCGTTGACAAAATGTGCTGCTATACTTCCAAACGCGGCGCCGCGTGGCACCGCGCGCCCGCAACGCCGCGTGGCAGATAAATTGAAGTTTGAACACTGTTCAAACTTTTGCCACGCGGTGGGACGCGGCGGCCTATATTTATCATTTATTTATGAGGGAAAGCTTGATTTTAGCATTTTTTATGATGTACTGATGTTTATGCATACGTGAAAGCGTGAAAATTGAATATTTAATCGATTTTTAAGATGTCTGTGTGCAAAAAGTGTGTCTCTATTAGTGATGTAAAAGATCCAGATTTTTACCCAGATCCAGATCCAGATAAAGATACGGTTCAGATTTTCTGGCAGATCCAGATCCAGATCAGATAACCAGATCAGAAAATAACCAGATCCAGATTCAGATCGTTTTGCCAGATCAAAATTTAAAAAGATCCAGATACAGATCCAGATCCAGATAAAAATATATTTTTTGTGCAGCAATTTGTATTGCTAAAAAGGAAGGCGTAAAGCGCCCAAGCCCAGATTGATTGGGGGGTCTCGGCTGGCGGGACTAATATAACAGCCCCCAGAGGGGTCTGGGGCAGAGCCGAGGAAAATTTGCATTTTAGAGCTTTTACATAAAAATGATATCAGTAAAAATTGTCTAAAAAGTAAAAGCTCACAAGTTTAGACTTTTGAGTCAACCAAAAGACAGTGTAGTCTGCTTTTTACAAAAACGACATTAATCCAAATTACGAATGCAATTTTTTTAAACATTGCTGCTAAAATTATAATCACTCATGAATACTTATCGTACTATTTGAAAGTTCCTTTCTGTCTCACAGACATCAACAACAATTTTAATCAACAAATAATTCAAATTTAAATAAAATGTTGGTTAATTTTAAACAAGGTAATATTTTTTTAATTGGTGTCTTTCAATCTGTTCCGACGTCCTAAAGACGACAAAAAAATTCAAAATTTTCCCATTTTTAGGCAAAAAAGTCTCTCAAAGGTCAATTCTGATGATTATTTATGTCAAAAAACAACCTTTAATACATTTTTATCACTTAAGTTACTTTTCTGCAGAGCTTTAAAATATTTTTCTAAAACCAAAAAATTATGGGGGTCAGCGGCACTTTTTGGCCATTCTGAAGGGGGGAGTAGCACGGAACTGGGGGTCAAAGGTCAAAACCTCCAGCAGACGCCCCCCCACGTGCATGTAAGGCTAACCTACCCACATGAAATCGTAAAACAGAAAGGATACCATCGCTGAAAAATAACTTCCTGATCTGTTTAACCAGATATAACTTGACTAAACAGATCCAGATCCAGATAAAGATCAGGTTCTGAATTTCTGGCAGATACAGATCCAGATCAGATAACCAGATCAGAAAATAACCAGATCCAGATTCTAGATTATCTAGATCTGGATCTGAATCTGGATAAAAAGATCAGATCCAGATGATCTTTTACATCACTAGTCTCTATGCCTTTCAAAACTTGTTATCATGATGCTGAAACCGAAAATGAGTAGTTTTTAATGTGCACAATCGTTGACCTATACCCTTTTCACTTGTTTTCTTGACACAGAATACAGTATACAGTTTACACATGTTTTACTTTTTTGCTGTTTTACTGCACTTACAACATCAATAAATTTTTTTCTGCCGCGCGGCGCCGCCTGGAAGTATAGCAGCAACCCATGTCACGCGGCGCCACGTGGCGCCGCGCGGACCGCGTGGCGCCGCGTTGGAAGTATAGCAGCTACTTCGCCACGCGGCGCCACGCGGCGCCGTGCGGCGAAGTATAGCAAGAGCCTTAAAACGGCGAAAAGCGCCGAAAAATTTGACGTTTTTACTTTCGAAATGCGATTTCTGCTATTATAAAGATATATAGGACACACAATTTCTCATTTCGGCGCGGAGCGCCGAAAATTTTTGCGAATTTCAGACCTTTTTTGCAGTTTTTGTCTTCCCAAAAATCTTTGTACATGTACAAAGACGGTCCTTAAAAGTCTTTGTTCATCGGGAAAAATCTTTGCCGAATACAAAAAACGCGTGCTTCCAGGTCGCCAAGAAAGTAAATTAATGTCATTAATGCGTATCATCCGGCGCGTAGCGCCGTAAAAATCTGAGAAATTATAGTCACTGACGGCCAAAAATCATTGCAAATTGCATATCCATTCTTTATCTCGCCAAATATTGTTGGCCAATGGGGGCGGCCCCCTAAAATCCGTCCCTGAATGATATTGATCTTGTATCCCTTACTAACCAACGACAGAATTACAGTAGCTTCTGATTAAGCTTCAATAAGTAATACCAATGTATGTAAAATGTAATACAAGATTCTTACCCCCGCCCCCCAGCAGACCCCGCAGAGTTCCGTTTTTAATCATTTTTTGTCTTTCCACAACGTTTTAATGTAAAGCTTTAGTAGGTATCTTTGCTTTATGGTAGCTATCCTTACTTTTGGTAGGTATCTTTGTTTTTATCTTTTTATCTTTGTTTTTTAATGGTAGGTATCTTTGCACCTTTGGATATTTTTGGATCCCCAAACTCCAGAATTTTGACTCTTAGAACGAGATAAGGAATAAACGTATGATTATTAACGACGTAATCTGACTAAGATATGAGTCAAAAATTACGAAAAATTACTAAACTAAATAAAAAATAATATTGACGAATTCAAGACTAGTCTCTTATGATAATTTTTCTTAAAGACCACTTTGTATGACTTTTCATCGAATAATTATACTAGAGCCTTGCGACTTGTGGCCAACTGACAAATACGTAAAAGTCAAAGTCGCTATCATGCACGTTCACCAAAAGTGTTTGAGATTGATCAGAATTTGTGATTGAGACATTTTGCACGTCTTTGATTGTGTCTAATTTTCAGGATACCCACATAAGCCTAATAAAGCCCTCCCTGAAGCCACAATCTAGTTTGATTCTCCAGATCGGCCAAGCTGAGCACCCAGTGGTTGATCGTTACTAGACGTGCACATGATTTAAGGGTTTTTAGACCAGACACGCACATGAGGGGCATAGGATCTATAACCCAGAATAGAAAAATGTGAAATTTTGTCAGAAAATTAGGCAAAATGAGAGTCAAAGATGGATGAAAATCGAAAATTTTCTTCAAAATTGCATGGAATTGACCAGAAACTGCATGTTTCTACGCTGTTTTACCATTTGTAACCGTTTTTGCAATCATTTTCGCTCAAAAAAGCTTACGTAGATCCCCTAAACCGGCTGATCACTTAAACCGGTCATGTTGTGCATCTATGGTCGTTGCTACCCATTCGTATTACTTTCGTTTTTTAAATTAGTGTGTCCATTTTTTTCTAAACCAAATGACGAAAGGAAAATAAACCTTTATATTTAATCACGTCATTTAGGTGCTTGTAATTGCAAATCGATAAGTGCTAAAAGATTTGTGCCATGGTTTCAGTCGAGCGACGGCCTGCTTTTTCAAAATCCCATCAAATAAACGCCGCCGCAAAACAACAAGCAACTGGCGGCGTGACGCTTGTTGTGCCCTATTACAGATTACTAAGAAAAACTTGTCGCGGCCGCATCGACAAAAAAGTGCAAAATTTGTCGCAGGATATTCATGTAAAGCTCCGTGGTCAGTTTGGCAAAGAGGTAGGCTTATTAAGATTAAAAGAAGTGCTGGTTTGCATTTCATAACGAGGCTTAAGCTGTATCATTAAAAAAAATTAGTACTGGATATATTTTGGCATACTCGTCTGTACATAACGCACGAATCAACTGAAAACATTATTTTTTATGTAATTATATTTATATTAATCCGCATATTCGTGCCCAAAGGGTCTGAAATACACGAACGTGGGCATCTCGGACTATCCATGCACGGCATAGGAATTCTGGGGGTTTAAAACAAAAAATTTTTCTCAAGTGCCTATTTGGATTCAAAAAAGTAAAGTGGAGGAAACCACACGTTGGCGTGGGGGAGTTGGGGTTTACTTACAACCCTCGCAGAAGCTGAAAAACCGCCCTCAGATTACTGTGTAGATACCCAGAAATCTGTTTATAGTAACATTTTTAAATCTTCATTTGATGTGCTGAAATGATACAGGAACTGCTATAGCGAATTGTTCAATGGCCATGTTATGTAATATGCAGTAAAACTGATTCGTCAACCATGGCGTATGCGATGAAAATGAGAAAATAAAAATCGGTCAAAGTAATAAATATAATTAGTAAAGACGTAAAAGGAAGAAAATAATTGGAAATAAAATAAGAAGTTCCTCAATCTGAATCAGCATCAAATCGATGTTATCGCCTTTTGTAACTATGGTCGAAACAATTCGAGCTTTTAAAATTGTTTTGACCAATAGCGTAGGCACTGGTTTCTATATTTGCTCTAAATTTGAAACAGCTCTGATTAATTTTTGAGCTCAGCAGAATCAAAACATGTATGGCCAGTAATGCGATATGATAGACAACGCGAGATTTAACCCTGCTAGGAGCAGTGTTAAAAATCTCCGGTTAAATCGGCCATTTTTAACCCACCGTTGGTTTAACCCGCTTTCTGTCATCCCGATATTTAACCCGAGATGTTACCCGGCTTAATCCAAGGTTAAAGTTAACCCGCTTTCTGTCATACCAAAAGGAATTTAACCCGAGGTTTTAGCTGGATTTTACTCGAGTTTAACCTAACGTTACGTTTAACCCACGTTCTGTCATTCGGGCCTTAAACACTTCAAAATCAATCTTCTTTGTGCAATCTAAACGTTCATCTCGACTATTTGCTTGACGATTTCTGGCAAAAAAAACAATTATTTGTTGACAATTTTGCACTTTTTTCTCTTGTTTGAAAACGAAATTAGCA
Organism: Mermis nigrescens; assembly: GCA_036768485.1. Classification (NCBI taxonomy): domain Eukaryota; kingdom Metazoa; phylum Nematoda; class Enoplea; order Mermithida; family Mermithidae; genus Mermis; species Mermis nigrescens. The sequence continues at coordinate 2,940,854 of JAVLUZ010000143.1, read as the reverse complement.
TCTACATGTTTATTGATTATTAAATTAAACAGCGCAATGGCGTCTATTGTCAGATTAAATTATGGTAAACGATTATCATTTCTTTAGTTGTAATAGACACAAACTTTCTGAATTTATTGAGCATTAGGAAGTTAATAATTGTGACGTAGCATGAATTTCTTGATTTATTTATATCTAGCAAAAACATTGATCATAAATATTGATCCGCAGAATACCATGGCATTCTCAAACAGCTACGAGCATATTAAAAAGCGAAGAACTTGCAGTACGGACATCATAGTTATTATAGATGTAAAAAATAGCGCATCCCAGCTAATAGAAAAATTTTTTATTAGTATCTAGTGCTAATGAAAGTCATGCTAAAAAACGCTGTTGGCAAGTTTTAGACCCCATTAGCACGAAGGCGATCGACCATGCATGGACAGCAAACGAATTCTGGGGAGAGTTTGGATCGCGCAAAAATCGCAATAAAAGATGTCAGAAATTCAACTATGGTGGTCTAGCGTTTTTTTGTGCGATATTTTGGATTCTAGGGATCTAAACCCTTCCCAATTCTCTATACATGCCAAAATGTGCAACCTATCCCTTACTTGGCAAGAGTTGACGTGACAAAACTAAACGACGGTGATTTATTTGTCCGAAGTTAATCGGGTCATTTTTTGGAGATGCAAACGTCATTCGTTAATATTTATGTTTTTATTTCGATGACGTAGTACACATGCTAAAAAGTATATAACGAGTTTTCATTATTCAATCCCAGTAATTCCTTGCGTGTGAATAAATGTTTTCCAACTGGAGGATTCACTCTTCTGGCGACAACCACATCTTGTTTACTACGCACCTACGCATGTACCAAGAAATAACATCCAGCTGCGTACTCCAAATTCGTTTTAACCTCAGATATCAAACTAGATAACTGTTTGAATTTTTAAACTGAGTTTGTGCGACGAAAGCATGGAATTTCAGATCGAGGGTCTGCTAATGCAATTGGTCGTCCACTGACCTCCATTTACATTTTAAATCAGGAATGCAGAAAGTTTTGAAATGTTAAGAATTCCGAAATAACCATCAACAGCTCTGAGCATCTCATTGTTTTCCATATAAAATCATTTTCGGCAAGCAAAATTTTTCTAAAATCCATAACATAAAAATTAAAAATCAAATATAAATAATCTGTAAAAAATTAGTCAATTCTGTTTTACACTTAAGCTTTTTCAAATGAGAAATTCCAATCAACCTGCGTCTAGGATTTTATTCAATTTCGAGGAAGGAATGCGAAAATTTTGATGTCACATATCTCGAGAACCATACGTTGATTTCTATGTAATGCTGAAAAAATTTTCGAACAATACACTGAAAATTTACTTTAACGGTCAACAGTGCTTTTGAAAATTTTTCATTTTTTTCGGGACCTTTATGGAAAGACAAAATTTGGCATTTTGGGGGACGCCCCTTTGATATGGACCTGATTCTAATTTTTCTTACACACGGCACGAAGCACGGAAAATTCGCAAGTCAAGGCATAAGGATAACCGATATTCGCTCGTACTTTATATTCGCTGATCGTTTTGGTTTCCAGAGATGGGCGACCATCCTTGACAGCTCTTTAAACCGCGCTTAATCACCATCGTATCTGTTGCACTGCCTAATAATCATTTCAGTTTTTTAAACACGTGACTGGCTGTATTCATACAAAACTATTCACCAGTACACCAATGCAAACTGATTATATTCTTAAGCCTGTATTTAGAAGCATTTTATGTACAAAACTGGTTTTGCGCATTCGACCGACGCGTGCTTTCAATGTCGTATTTCGCCCGTAAAATACTTGTTAAATGACGTTGCGGAAAAACTTGCTTTTCTTCATTTAAAAATGTATGCAGATGAGAACTTTAGTTAGTTATAAATATACTCGCAAAGTTCGCAAAATTATATTCATGCGTGTAGTGTCAGATATTACTTTATCGTTTTTGAGCGCTTGCTAAGAGATGACGGGATCGCGAGGTGTAATCGTTTTATTGCTGGGGTTATTCCTCCAGATTTTCTCGATTTACGGCGACGAGACGACGGTTATTCTAAAATTCCAAGGCGAAACAGCCGAATTGCCCTGTCGTCACGGTATTTTTTAATTTAAACATTAATTTAAGACAAGAATAACAACGAACAGCTCCTCGTTAAAGCGCACAACCATAGCAGGCACGTAGCTGTCCTTATAAATTCGGGGGACTAAAAGTCTGAAGTCGAATATCTCAACAACCGCTGGTGTTTTTGAGCGTTTCTCAGCAAGCTCTACACATTGACGATGAAACTTCTTAAAAATTTCAATAATTTATCTTGATTTCAATCATATTCGAAAAGCATGTATATAATAGTCACAAAAATGATTTCCAAACATTGCATCCAAGCTTGACTGCCGAAAAATCGTTTAAGTTGTTTTGCACTGAATTCTGGTACATTGCAAAAAACAACAATCCAGAAAATGAATATATCTGCACGGAGTTCCTAAGGATTTCGACTTATTCACGATGTCACAATGAAACTTGAGCTCTTTGAAGGACAAAAGTTATGCAAAAACAATAAATCTGACGCGAAGCGCTAAAACATTTAGGGATTATAAGCTCAATTGTGTTCTAAAATCTATTCAGGCGATATTTCAAATGCGCTTTAAGAATTTAGACCCTCGTAAAATAATACTCCTGCTTCCAAAATTTTGAGGGACTAATCGGTTCCTCCTATCCGCCCACAGCTACGTGCTTGAACCATAGATGCGCAACTTGGATGGTCTCAGGAATAAGACGGTCTAGGGGTCAGTCTGAGAGCTTCTTTGACCCAAACTGGCCTCAAAAACTGGTATAAATGCTTAAATTGCGTGAAAACTATGTTAATCAACATTTTCTGATGATTCCAATGTGAAAAGATTTTGATTTTCATCAAATTGTGGCCTTCATTTTGTCTTATTTCCCGCAGAAATTCCCATTTTTCCATTTTGAAGGGGTTTAGACTTTCAAGTCCTCAATGTCTGGTCATAACCAAAGCGATTTTGAATAAAGTTAGACATGCATAGCTCATGCATACGTCATCAAATCAGTGATTTCTACGAACAGTATCTAAATCTTCTGATTTTTCGACTAATTTTTGCTATTATTTTTATTAAAAAGTAGATTACAAAGTCCTCGGCATACGTGCACAGCATGGAAATTCATGGGTGAAACCAAAAAAGCTTTCTGAGGTGCCTTTTTGGGCTCAAAAACGATGGATACACGACAAACACATCATTTTCTGGCTTTCCTGGCGATGTTCTTTCTTTCTAGTCGATAAAATATTAGAACTTTACAGAAAAGTTCAGCAAAATATAGTCAAGATCGATTTTTTGTTGGAAACCGCGAAACTTAGTTATTAGTGAGATACTCGTACTTTTTCTACTACGAGACTGATTGATTTATTGATTTTTTAAAAGGAATAATTTTTCGAAAAATGAGGGAATTAGATCTGAAACTGGATAAAATAGAAAGTTTTCTACGATATAATGGGAAATTGCGCGTCACACTTGATTTTTTCTTCTTTTCATGTCATTTTCAGGTATAAAACTTTTAAACACAGTTGTTTGTCATGATTACCCGTTCTGAGTTCCGCCTGACATAGGCAGCAGCCAAATTCTTGGGGTCTAGGTTGCGTAAAACTGGCAATAATTCCAAAAAACATACCAGAAATTTAATTCTGAGGGTCTATCGATTTTTGGGGGCTCCACCGGATTATCGGAGGAATCTATGGTCTGAACCCCTCAACCCCTCACGCCTATGGTTGGTCCTGCCTGACCTGACCTTTAATTTGTTTATAAAGGTGCATTCCTGGGCAACAAGCAGCTATGTGGAATATTCCGCGATTCTTCAATTTTCTTCCATTAATAAGTAATGAGGGATCTCTTCATCTAATGAAAATCGTATTTTGGCTCGAGCAATATCCTTATTCAGAGTATTTCACTGATATCACAGATATTTTTTTGTAGTTTAAGTTTTAGGGAAACAGCTTTTTCTCCTTAAATCTGATCGTATTAAGCTTGTTATGTGAGCATCTTTTCGCGCACATGCATGACCTATTTCATGAACTAAAACTAAATTAGTTAATGATTAGAACAAAATGCTTACGTAACGTTTTACCAGAGCAATTTCATGACAACAAGAATGTTTATTGCATTTTTTCGTTCAGCCGGAAGTCGTTCGTTGTTATGGGTCGGGCCTCAAACGACGGTAGTTGGCTCAGTATCCAGCCCATTTAACGACAGCAGGTAAAACGTCACTTTTTAATTGGATTGCTTATCTTCTATTTCTCTTTCATCTGACAGATGTACCAAAATTTATTAGACAAGATAGGAATAACTTATTCAAAATCCGTGTAATGAGATTTAGAATTTATAAAATTTTTTGAGGCCAGTTCATCTCAGAAAAGTTCTTTGATTGACCACCCCCGAGCGGCCATACTGCGCATATTTAATTTCGTTCCTTTTTGAACTCTAATTTTTTTCTCGTAGTTTTATGTACCCATCAGTCCTTAGGGCAATTCTCAACACTAACGATATCTATTATTTCTATTGTTGTTAAACATCTAACACAAGCGCATAGGAAACTCAAAAGATTAGTAGGTAAGTACATTTACGCATCCTCCTGACCATAAGGTGGGCAGCGCCATAATTCTGGGGGTGCAAGATTTTTCGAAGGTCAAAAAATGGCCTCAAAAATGGTGGTATGTCGAAAAAACACCATTTTTTCAACGTTTCTCATCAAGCACTATCCATTGACATTAAAAAATTATGGAAAAAAACAAAAAAAATTCAAAAATTCAATTATGGGGGTTTGGTTTCTCGGGGGCGGGGGTGCCTACCACACATGGGCGTGGGGGGTTTGGGGGTATACACCCCCCAGAAGTTGAAATATCCCCCCCAGAAATCAAAATACCCCCCCCCCCAGAAAAATTTTTTTTGCTTTTTTAGCAATTTTTTGATGCCATTGGATAGAGCTTGATGAGAAACGTCGAAAAATGGTGTTTTTTGCCATACGACCACTTTTAAGACCATTTTTTGACCTTTAAAATTTTTTCACCCCCTTCCCCCCAGAATTTTGGTGCTGCCCACCTATGGTGCCTACCCCCCAAGCCTCCCCTCCCAGGTGTGATTCTGATGGTCTGTTGCTGTCTATTGTATATTTGAAGTAGGTAAGATACCTAACATGCATTTAACTAAAATTAGTGAATGAAGTCCCTAAATGATCGAAAATTCGGACGCCACAAGTAGTAGCGGTAAAAAATCCTGGATATGTAATTAAACTACTCTTTTGACAAAAAAATAAGATTTTTAGAGCGCCGCCAAAAAAGTCAATAAATGTCATTCATGACACGCGTACTAACCGGCGCGATGCGCTGAAAAAATTCGAAAAATCACGATAAAAAGATGGTTAGAATCATTTTGAAAAAATTCGCATTGTTTTATATTGCGCCCAACTATTTTTTGACGATTGGGGGCGGCCCCCGCCGTCCTCTAAATCTGACCTCGGCTTCAATAAGTTAAAAATGTTTTTTAAATAAAAGTTTTATGCCAGGATCAATCTAAGAACCAATGGCACGTTAGTAATCGAAGACCTGCAAACCACGGACGCGGGTAAATACGTTTGCATGGGCTCCAAATTGGACGCGCCGGAAATTTACGACGAATACTCGTTGCCTGTCATTTTCGTGCGCAAAGATCATATTCGTTCGTTGTACACGGCTTTGGCCGTGTCCGGTTGCTTCTTCCTGATCACGATGACCCTCTACTTGTTGTCCGAGTACAAAAGTGGCACTTTTTCGTCAACCGGCGCCCTGGAAGATACCCCGCAGAAAAAACAGAGTCCGCAGCTACAGCAAGAGCATTTTCAGCATTGGTACGACCACAAGAACGGCGTGGTCGACGTCACCACTCCTTCTGTTCCATCTGTGGTCAAGTTTCAAGTGCCTCGATCGTCCATGGGATCTTCTCAACGGGGTTCGGTCGATTCCAGGCAGCTGGAAATCTTAACCGACGCACCGCCCGGGCCTAATCAGGACGCCGATGGCAAGGGCGGTTACGTAAATAAGATTTATATTCGCGACACTAAGTTTTGATCGCAGAATACCTAAGTATGAAGAGCGTACGTGTTCTTAGGGGAGGGGGAGTTAGGAGGTTTAGACCACACATGGGCGTGGAGGTTTGAAAGAGCCCCAAATCAGTAGACCTGCGGAATTGAATTTTTGGTGCTATTTTTAGCGATTTTGGGCTTTGTGCATCTTTGGACCCTCGGAATTTGGCTGCTGCCGACTTACGATTTTGATCTCCCCCCGACCCCTTAGAATGGCTACTGAGAAATGAACCCCCGGAAAATGGCTGTGCTGGGACCCCTAATTGTCAAATTTTCCGAAAAAATTGTAGAAAATGTATCTTTTGAGTGGTTTTAGTTAATGTTCAGCTCAGGAGTGCTACATTTTTAACGCTTCGCGCTATGTACTCCTTTTTCAAGTATAATTTGTTAAATCTACTCGAATTTTTCCGTTTGTTTGTGAAATTTTTAATTGTTTCTTTCTTTCTGGGAAGGATGAGCATCGTCGCAAAGGTAAAAACCAGTCATTTTAACGTTTACGTATAGTTTTTGCCAAAAATACAATTTTAAAATTTTTTCGGGCTAATTCCAGAATTCCCATGATATACATGTATAATGAAGCACAAATCAACTGCGAGTGCGATATTTTCGCTATGAGTTTTCCCTAATTAACTTTTCATAAAAAAAGCCAAAAACAGCCAAATTGCATAGTTTATGTGCATAGTGGCGTTTCTCGTCTATTTTTCGTAAGGACTTATTTTGGTTAAAAATCATTTGCGTAGGTACGTATTTTCAAAAAAAATTAATTTTAACATATCTTGCCTTTTGTACGCAGAAATGGACGACTATTAGTAGGTACACTGTAGAAATTTTACTAACATTTGCTCAAGAAAATTCAACGCGCGCTCTGATGCGGCCGGAAAATTTGGGAGATTTGGCTAAGGATTTGGCAGCTTCCTTAATACATGCTTTTAGCGTGCTAATGTAGATAAACTATGTAAAACTCATTGTTTCCGGCCTAGGAAAATTTCAAAAAGCGATAATATCTTCGTTTCGTATAAAACCTATCTTTTTTGCAAAAAAACAATTGTAGTCTATTTCATGAAAGCTTGTGCTTGGAAATGAATTTTCAGCGCTCAAGTGAGTAGCTATTTCAGGCGGCTACAATAGCACGATTTTGCATAGCAAAACTTCATATGCTTCTTATCAATCGCTATTCGCAGTATCGTGATTATACACGGGCAGCAGCCGAATTCTGGGGGGTTCGATGGGGCAAAATTGCCAAAAATAGCACCAAAAATTCAATTTTGGGGGTCTATCGATTTTTGGAGAGTCCGCCGAATTCTGAGGGTCCCCCTACGCCATATGTGCTTGTGATCGTTGCTTCAGTCTAAACGGCCTTTGTTATCGATTCACATAGACTCTAAAGTTGACATCATAGATGGGCGGCTTTGAAGTTCTGGGGGGTGCAATGGTGGTATGCGTAGGTGGGCGGTACCAAAGTTCTGGGGGTGCGAGATTCTTTCAAAGGTCTAAAAATGGCCTTGAAAATTGTGGTATGGCGAAAAAACACCATTTTTCAACGTTTCTCATCGAGCTCTATCCATTGGCATCAAAAATTGCGAGAAGAACCAAAAACAAATTTCAAAAATTGAATTCTGGGGGGAGGTATTTTGGTTTCTCGGGGGATGCATACCCCCACACCCCCACCCCCCACGCTCAGGTATGGTGGTATGGCGATAAAAGCACCATTTTTCAACGATTCTCATCGGGCACTATCCATTGGCATCAAAAAATTGCTGGAAAAATCTTAAAAAAATAATGAGTTCTGGGGGTATTTTGGTTTCTGAAGGTGCATACCACACTTGGGCATGGGGGTTGGGGGTATGCCCCCGTGAAACCAAAATACTCCCCAGAAATCAAAATACCCCCAGAATTCAATTTTTGAAAATTTGTTTTGTTTTTTTTGCATTTTTTGATGCCAATGGATAGTGCTCGATGAGAAACGTTGAAAAATGGTGTTTTTTCGCCATACCACCATTTTGAAGGCCATTTTTTAACTCTGAAAATTCTCGCACCCCCTAGAATTTTGGTGCTGCCCACATATGGTGCATATCCCTTCCCACGCCCAGGTATGGTTGTCATCGTAGGTGGGCAGCATCGATGGCGAAAAACACCATTTTTCCGACGTTCCTCATCGAGCACTATCCAATGGCATCAAAAAATCGCTAAAAAAGCAAGAAAAAATTTCAAAAATTGAATTATGGGGGTATTTTGATTTCTGGGGGAAGGGGTATTCCAGCTTCTTGGGGTGCATACCCCCCAACCCCCCCCTTCCCACGCCTACGTGTGGTTGTGATCCGTACACAAGGTTTCATGAAATAGACTACAGTCGAAAAGTCTAGCACATGTCGTATGACCACTGACTAGCACAAAATATGTACGCACCTACCGGTTAATCTGCATAAATTGCGAAACGATGGATAAAAATTATTACGAAATGCATTCCATCATTGTCTTGTCAATTTTAGTGATAAACAATGCGTCTATCGGTTTTGGGGGATTCACTTAATGCCCATCGCAGGTGTGGTTTCAACCAGCCCTTTCCGCCCTTGAATGCTGCTAATCTTTATCGCACATGACTGTTAATCATAACCTAATAGTCGAATTTACACGAATCATTTTTAGTTGCGTACGATACCATTTGCAGGACATTGTTAGGATTTCATTGTTCAGTTTTCGACTCAATCATTATTTGTGTACTTTTGTAGATATTCTAATACATGTCAATGGCGCATCCAGGACTTTCTGGGGGCGGGGGCCGCGAAACCCCAAATATTCGAATAGTTTCTAAAATTGTCAAAAAAAATCGTCCATTATGCTTAAAGTATCGATTTTTTGCCGTCTTTCGATAGATAGAATCATCTGTGGTCTGAAAAATGTTAGAAATTAAATTTTCGAAAAATTTCTGGGAAAAAAACGCGCAAAATCAGTTCAAAAATCTGTGCAAAGCGCTGAAAAAACTTGAGAAATCATTTTAAAAACTAAAAAATCCTTGTGCTGGTGGACATAAGCAACTCTAATAACGTGAAAGTTACGCTTTTAGAGCGCCAAGAAAGTCAGTCAATGTCAAATAATCATTACGGTGCGAAGCGTCGGAAAAATTAGAAAAATCGTGATAAAAAATGAATAAAATTATCAAAAAATACACATCATTCTCTATTGCGCCCAAATATTTTTTGAGAACATGGGGGCGGCCGTCCCCCCACTACTCTTAATCCGCACTTGCACCATGTACATACTGGATTTTATTGTGTGAAAATCGAATGAATTGTGATAAAAGTTCGCATTGTGTCGTTCGATGGACATTATTTTTTTCTCAAATCGTCAGAATGAATTTTTCGTGATAATTAATCAAATATTACAATCACACAAGTGTGGGGAGAGGGACTGAAGGGGATTTGGCTCCCGAATTCAACATTATTTTCTTATACAAAGGTTCCATTGCACTCTGCAGATCCTCTGAATAAATGTTTTGTCGTTTTTTCAGGATTGTTGACCCGCCACCAAATGTGTTCTTGGGGGGTTTAACCATACGTAGGCAGCACCAAAATTTTGGGGTGAAAGCTTTTTCAAAGGTCAAAAATAGCCTTTAAAATGGTGGGATGGCGAAAAACACCATTTTTTCAACGTTTCTCATCGAGCACTATCCATTGGCATAACAAAATTGCGAAAAAACCAAAAAAGTTCAAAAATTGAATTTTGGGGTGCATACCCCCAAACCCCCTCCATGCCCAGGTATGGGTTTGACCCCCCTCAAAAAGGCTGCCAAGTGCCAACCCTAGAATTGTAAATTTTTCGAAAAAAAAATCGCAGAAAGTTGCTTAAGAGTTTTAAGCTCTTTTGGCTCAAGAGAGTCAAATTTTCTGCCATATACTCTTGTTCAATTTACTCAAATTTTTTTGTAATTTTTTCGAAATTTTCATATCTTTTTATGTTTTAGAAAGAACGAGCTATGTCTAAAACGTAAACAAACCGTGTTTTAACGTGTATCCATGGTTTTGAAGCCCTTTAAAGGCACCTTTCAAAAAATTTTGGCTGCTGAATGCTGACCATTGGGTACAGCAGGCAAATTCTGGGTGGGGTCCGATAGGGCGAAATTGCAAAAAACGGTATCTACCAAATATTAAATCCGGAAATTCTGTGGATCTTTCGATTTCTGGGGGTCTGTCAGATTCTCGAGGAGGGGGCAAACCCCTCCAACGTCCATGTGTAGTGTTGAGCTGATCTCCTTGAATACCCATGCTGTACATGAAAACCCGCCACGCCACCCCTCTCAGAGTTTGGACGCTGAAGCCTAGGAAAAGATTCACTGAAAAAAGCTATCGGATAAATGAAACAGTGGACCAGCTTCTATCCAGGAAGTACTGTTCTCAAGCTTTTGCTCGCTCGCGCGTGCTTTCATGTACCTACTTTTGAATTAATGGTGGGCGACTATGTATGAAGCGAAGCAGGATTGCCTATAGCAATAAAATCCGAGCAGAACGATGAAACGCCTTGTGGCAGCATTTTTGTTCTTATTAAAGCATAAGGTATTTATCTACTACATACCTTGTATAAGTGTAAATCATATGTAGGTAGTCTATTTCGCGAAACCTTGTGCACGGAGTCAATTTTAAGTGATCTAGCGAGCAGCTACAAAAGTGGTTCACGCAGATTACTGTAATACAATTTCGCATAGTAGAACTTCATCTGCTTGTATTAATACTGATACTTTATTCGGAATAAACGCGTAGATAAAATGTCGCATGGAAAAAACAGAATATAAAACGCGTAATGTACTGGATACGCAAACAGCTGATTACGCTCTCGTGTGCCCCATCAAAAACTTACTGAAATTAACCCCTTTCAAATTTCTCTTAATTGTCTCATCATTTGGAGAATTTCCAATATATTGTGGTGAAATGTCTCAACATTCGGAGAATTTCGAATATATTGTGGAAGATCGTTTCAAATTCTAGTCCGTTTCATTAAACTTTGAGGTTTTCGAATATACATATTTAAAGTGCCTACAAAGTGGTCTAAACTAACAGTATAATTGTAATGTTCTACAGTATATCGAGTTATAGTGAGACGCTTGCTATTGCCAAAGCGTATTACTGCATCAAAAATTTAAACCACATTTGTGGCCTGATTCATGCGGATTAAATTCATAAAGAACCTCAAAGTTAAATGAAAGAGACTATAGTAGCAAAACAATAATTTTTGCAATCAAGTCGAAATTTGCCTATAGTCCGTTTCATTTAGCTTTGAGGTTTTAAAAAATTTTAAGTGCCTACAAAAGTGTTTTAAACTAATACAGTAAATATGATATTCTACAGTATATCGAGTCATATGGAGACGTATGTATTTGCTAAGCCACATTACTGTAGCAAAATTTTAAAGCGCTTTTGTAGCCTGATTCTTACGGAAAAATTTGAAAGAAAACCGCAAAGTTAAATGAAACAGACTATAGATAGATCTGATCCGCAAATGCATTTCTAGTAGGTACGCGAATGACCATAAAAGTGATAAAAATCTTCAGAAGGTAAGAGATTATTATGAATAATATATTAAATCCACAGGATAGCTCACGCTGCATACCTCTCGGAGAACGTATGTGACTTGCTTGTGAGACCAATCAGCGCGGAGTGGCTAAGTCGCCACGGCGCTTCTTACTATCAGCGTCACGGTCTGATAGCGAACATCCGCGCTAGAGCGCCGATTATGTATCTCGGTGAATAATTGACCAAAATCGATGCGGTCAACAACGTTCCCTTTCGTAGCGCGAAACGCGTGTAGATACACCATCTACAGTATGCTCAACAGCTTCAACGAAATCATTTACAAACAAAACAGAAACAAGGAGTATCGTAATTGCTGCTTCAGTTTTAAACGCTTTTGTAATCGATTTACATCGACTCAAGACTTGCGATCCACGCACAAGGTTTCGTGGATCAGGTATGTTATAGGCACAACTGGGCGTGGGGGAGTATGCACCCCCTCGAGAGACCAAAATATCCCCTCCAGAAACTAAATTACCCCAGAATTCAATTTTTGAATGTTTTTTTTGTTTTTTATCGCAAATTTTTGATGCCAATAGATAGTGCTCGATGAGAAACGATGAAAATGGTGTTTTTTCGCCATATCACCATTTTTAAGGCTATTTTTTGACCTTTGAAAAATATTGCGCCCCCAGAATTTTGGTGCCGCCTACCTATGGCTATAGGTATCTACTTACTTCACTTCATAAATTCTATTTATTATCAAGATAGTCCTATCCCTACGTTAATTTTTTGCCCATTATTAAATTTTTCAGTCGATAAGCTTTACAAGCAGGTAATCCTTCCTGCAAACTTAGAACTAAGTTTGACATTACTGTGCTTAGAGTGTTTTCTAAGGACCTGCTGACAGACTGGCGCGCTACGGACGCTACATAAACTAAACATTGAAAGTGGAAGTAAAATTATATTGCAAAAGCGAAAATACGCCAGCCACTCGTTTTCACTATACAGTGAAATAATTTGGCTAAACTTTACTTTATGGTGTGAACGGAAAACTTGCAGATGTACGTGGAAAGGAACGATATTGATTGAAATGAGGAGGGCATGCAAAAAGAAGGCGCGGAAAAAAATTTATGAAAAACGGACCAATATTGGTGAAGATAGAGTTATTCAAAATATAGCTACATTAAACTGAGGTTTTGACAGTTTACCAAAAATGTTCCGAATTTGGGCATAAAACATATTTATCTGACATTTTTAAGGTCGCTGATTACGAAAAAATAACTTTTATTGCACGAAAAAAAAATTTTGTTTAAAAATTTTTAAATTTGAAAAAAAAACAATTCTGAAAATTCAAGTTTCTGCTTAAATGATGCTTAGGCTTAGGCTTAGTTTATCTAAGAAGGTTTTTTCGGCTGCTTAGGTCGAGGTCGCTCCCGCTTAGGTCGAGGTATAGATGCTTAGGTCAACGTATAGATGCTTAGGTCGATGTATAGATGCTCAGGTCGATGTATAGATGCTGAGACCTAAGTTGGGTACATGTTATTCTGCATTCCACTGTTTGAATCTTCAAATGGTTGGAACTTTAAGATAATCCAAAAATGCTGTTTGAATCGTATTTAAGTTGAAATATTTAACTGGATGTAAACAATGCTAAAAATAGTGAAATTTAAAAAATTACATGAAAATTTGGGCAAAAAATTACAAAAAAATTTTTCTTTAATCTTGGTTTGCGCGCACTATAACTTAATTTTTTGTAATCTGCGACCTTGAAAATGGCAGGAAAATATTGATTGGTAAAAATTGGAAACTTTTGATAAACTGCTGAAATTCCTTAAAGTGGCTCAAAATGGTGAATGTCGAAGTATGATGTTTGAAGTACCGTAACTCTGTGAGTTTTTTATGGATTTGGTTTATTATTTTTTTCCGCGTCTTTTAGTGACACAAAGTATCGTTTCTGCGCAATTGTATGGCAGTTCTGCCGGAATGGCGCAAAATCGGTTCACACCATATTCTTCAAAAACTCCAATAATTTTGAGGTTTTTTTAACTTTCCCGAACGAATTAGAAGGATTCAGAACATGAGACATAGCTCATTAGGATGAGCATTAAATTTTTTAGCTATTTACTGAAAAATTAAAATACGTCAGAAATTCACAAAATTATAGCTGAAAGCATCAAAAGTTACAATATGATAGCCTTTCTGTCGGCCATATTGAAAAACTGGAATTCTTTACTAAATCAAATAAATAGGATCGAAATTTATTACCTACTAATAAACCAAACTGATAAAAGAATACCATTCGTAAGAGCTTTTCTGGGCTTTCCAAAATGTGTCTAAACATAAAAAATATGAAGCAGAGCGCTAGTAAAATGCATACTTTATGAGGGCAGCAATTTTGGAAAAAAATTAAATTGAAATTTCAGGGCGAACTATTCAGAAACACGAAAACAAAAAGGAGTAAAATTTAGAGCACAAAAATATCCAATTATTTTGCCATTTTCCAAAATATGAAACAAAACCCGTATACTGTAGGAACCATGCAAAGTTTGAGCATTTATAGAGCCTAGCATACTGTAGACATAAGCTATTACAACTATTTTTTGGCAAAATAGTTTCATTCTAAAATTATCTACCGAGAACACTCTATTTTATTGAAATCCATACAGCTGTTCTTGTGTTAATCTCAAAAATAGCCATTTCACTAAACAGCATTATTCGACGATGAGGAGGTATACTTGCTTTGGCCTGTAACAGTACTGTAGTTGCATGGTATAATATAATTTGTATTACTTTTTATGAAAGTTCAATCAATGACATTTATTCATTGTTCTTAATTTTTCCATAAGTATCAAGGAATCAAAAGCTCAGAGCGCAAATGCCTCAAATTTTTCAATTTGTGTGAAAATGGCGTGTAACAGAAACATTTGAAATGGTAAATTGGTAAATTATTTTAAATTCTAAGTAAATTATTTCAAATGGTAAAGCCGTTAGTTTCTATTTTCACTGTATCTTTTCTGTCTGGAAATATTCCCGAGCTTTGGAGCATGGCACATGTTATTCCCATTTTGAAAAAGGGGGACCCAGCATTAGTTGAAAATTACAGGCCCATCTCTCTTTGTTGTTCTATTGCAAAAATAATGGAGAGAATTATTAATAGTCAATTGTTAAACTTTCTTAAGGTTAATAAACTAATATCTCCTTTTCAATTTGGTTTTCAAAAGAATAAATCGTGTGAAACGCAGTTGTTAAAATGTAAGTTTTCATGGATTCAGTCCTTAGCTAAAAAAGAAACTGTCGATATAATATACTTAGATTTTTCAAAAGCATTTGATAAAGTAAATAGTGAAAAACTTCTCATTAAGTTAAACGGATATGGAATAAAGGGCAATTTGTTTACATGGTTAAAGGCCTATTTGTTCAATCGTTCTCAGTGTGTTCGCATTAATCAGTCTTTTTCAGGTTACGTGCCTGTTACTAGCGGTGTCGTCCAAGGAAGTGTCCTTGGACCTACGCTCTTTTCGATTTTTATCAATGACATATGTGATAATATTTATTGCACGGTTTATATGTTTGCTGATGATATCAAAATTTTCAATATTAGTCGTAACTATAGATTATTACAGTCTGATTAAGATAAGATTTTTGACTGGGCAATTACATGGGATTTACCTATTTCACGAACCAAAAGTCAAGTTCTATATTTGGGTAATAATAATCAAAAAGTTATTTATAGACTAAATGGGGAAATTATTCCTAGTGATTTGTTTGTCCGTGATTTAGGAGTTTTGATTTCCCGAAATTTAAAATTCAAGGAACATTATAATTCTTTGATTAAAAAAAGCTTTCTCTAGATGTATTTTAATACGCAAATCATTTTTCTCGCGTGATAAATGTAACCTTGTTAAAGCTTATAGTTGTTATGTTAGACCTTTATTAGAGTACTGTTGTAGTGTATGGGACCCCTCTTATATTAGTGATATAGATCGACTGGAAGCTGTTCAACGTAGATTTACTAAATATATTTTCGGTTATAATAATATTCTTTCTTACGAGGATCGTTTAATACAACTTAAATTGTGCAGACTTGAATTAAGACGCTTGCAAATTTGTCTGTGTATGATGTATCAGATTATTTGTCACAAATCATGTTTGGAAGCTGATGATTTTTTTGTATTTAATCATAATATTACCCGCAGCATTAATAGATTTAAATTAGTTATACCTGTTGTACATTATAATTTAGAAAAGTTTGATTTCTTTTACAAATACATCGCAGTTTGGAACAATCTACCTGACTTCATTGTTTCTTCCCCTAACCTAAACATATTTAAATCTAGATTAGCAAACTTTGATTTATCTAGATATCTTGTGGGGCGCGCGTAAAACTTGTCATTCCATTGACTCGCATGTCCCGTTACTAATTCGTAATGTGTATTATGTATTTTGTCATTTTGCATTTTATCAGTTGGTGTATTAGTAATAAAATTTCTTTCTTTCTTTCTTTCAAAGAAAAAATGTACAGTTGCGGAAAATGTAAAATGTAAAATACAGAATGAAGCACATTAAAGCAATAATACAAATACAGCTCATACCAAGAAGAAACATCGCTGCGTAAATAAGGTCATAAAGGCAGTGCTCTTACTTATTACCATAGGCGTAGTCAGGATTTTCGCCTTTCAACTAAAAAGCCAAAAACAAAACGGGCGGAGGTCGCTAGGCTCTTCACATCGACCTGCACTATTTAATCGATAAGAAATTTTTTCAAATTTGTTTGCGTTTTTGACGAAAAAATGCTCACAGTGCGCACGAAATGCTGATTTCTAACTTTTCCTACAATAAATGATATAAACTGCCTAAAGATAGAAGTAATCGGCGCGAAGCGCCGAATTTTTCGGTTTTACGTCGCAGAACAGCATCATGCAACTAGTGATCGACCGGGCGACTTTTTTGGCCGGGGCCGGGGCTGGCCGGGTCAGACAAGGAAAATATTATTGCATGACACGTACTTGAGATGGGCATAGGAAAAGAAATAATGAGCGACTGCTCCATTCAGTAGTAAATGGCAAGCGCAAAGTTAGGTGCGCCTTTTAATATCAAGTTTATTACTATTTATGTCACAAGAAATAATTTAGTCCAGTGTTTCATTGTCTGAATCATCAATAGTGTCTATGTCGCTGCTTATTAGCACACTCTACATCATTTGAATCTTCGCTACTGCTACTGCTGCTGTAGCGATTGGATGCAATAGGTATTGGATGTAATAAATGAGGCATCACACATTCCCATAAGGGGGAGGGGTACTACTCCCCAGGGTCCAAGACACAAGTCACTGTCAGATGATTTTCGGTGAAAACCTTTTGAATTTTTTGAACTTGATTATTTAGTATGGCAAAAGTGTACCTGACCATTAGAATTTCACGAAGTGATACATTATTTTAGAATGTGAGCTAGAGTAAATAGATAAACTATCACTATAAAACATGCATGTCATCGCTTAAAATTTTATGAGGGTAAATCGGTATACATGTAACGGCTGGAAATCTAGGGTAGGGGTCCCTCGCCATTTTCAGAAGGAGGGGGTTAGCGACTAGATCAAAAATGGTAAAAACACAAAAACAGTCAAAAAAGCGCAGGTTTTCGCCAAAAAATGGGGAGGGTGGTCAAATACTTCTCTGACTTTCAAAGAAGTTCGGGGCTTCAAAGCGTGGATGGGGGATGGCCCAAACCCCCTGTCACATGTATATTTCTCGGCCATTTTCAGGGGAAGGGGGTAAGCGGCTCCATTTTTGCAGCCGCTTACCCCTTCCCCCTGAAAATCTTTAAAATGGTAGAATTTGCAATAAGAAATTCTACACCTTTTACAGATTTTGTTCTTCAAAAATCTTTGTACATGTATATACAAAGACGGTCCTGAAACGTCTTTGTACACCAGTAAAAATCTTCGCCGAATACAGAAAGATTGTGCTTCTGAATGTGATAATTCGGCCTGAATTTTGTTGATAATATTAGTTCGGCGCGAAGTGCCGAAATTTTTATGAGCTTTTGATGGAATTCACACATAAAACTCGACTGAGAAAGCTAAAACAATTTGTACTACAAAATCAGAAATATTACAAAAAATTGTAATATGCGAATTAAATCTTGTAATAAGCAACACTGCGCTTAGAATGGAAAAATTGAAAAATGTCAAATATTCAGAAACCCAAAAATTAGCCAAACACTACTAAAGGTCGAAAAACTATGTTCTACCACACTGAAATCGTTACTGTACCATATTAAAATAAACAAAAATTTGCATGTACAAAACTGTGTTTTTTGTATTCGCGAAAGATTTTCTCAATGTACAAAGACTTTTTCAGGACTATCTTTGTACATGTACAAAGATTTTGGGAAGATAAAAACTGTAAAAAGGTGTAAATTCCAAAAATTTTTCGGCGCTTCGCTCCGATATGAAAAATTGTCTGTCCTATATATCTTTAAAATGGCAAAATTTGTATTTAGAATGGAAAAACGTCAAATTTTTAGGCGCTTCGCGCCGTTTTGAGACAATTTTAGTAATTTTTGGCGTTAGAAACCCAGAAATTAGCTAAAATATACAATCAAAAGTCAAAAGACCCTGTTTTACCACACTAAAATCGCTACTGTACCATATTATAGTAACCAAAAATTTGTGTGTACCTCTGGAAAACTTCAGTTGTCATCCAACCTTTGCTGCTTAAGCCGTACCACGTGCCAGGAATTGTGAATTGCTGGTCGCCAGCCCATTCTGGAGGTATCGACGAAAGGCTAGCAGCTTTTGAAGAGTAAACAATCAATGGAGGCAAAGCTACTCCAGCTGCATTACAGGCCGCAAGAACAGTGATATTTTCTCTTCCAGTTCCAGCAATAACTTTAACAACTTTCTGGCCTTGACGTGATACAGTTTCTATGTTGTTGGGATCTGTTGGAAAACCAGATTCGTCAAGATTCCAGATACACTTGGCCGACCTGCCAAATTGAGCTTCTCATTTGGCTACCTAGCAACTCATAGAAACCGTTGATAAGGAATGGATTCTTTATGTTATTGAATCTTCCAATGTGCATGCCCTTGGTGCGTTTTTTGGCAGTTATTGCGATCCATGAAACGCCTGAGCCAGCGCCAAGTTGGGCGCCAGATTGGGTTCTTCTGATGTCTTTTTGATGGAGAAATTCTTGGATTGAAGCCAGGATTTTGTATTTCATTGACCTCGGCATATTCCACAGCGATGCTAAGCACTTGCTTAGGTGTTGGGGCAAAGCCAGCATCTGCCATATCCTTGATCACTGTTGCAAGTTCGGCTTCTTTCTCGGCATCGAGCATGTTCTTGCGCCCTAAAATTATTACTAACTCAATTATTATTATTACGCTTTGCATCAATGTAGTTATGGAAAGAGGTCTATTTCTATAAAATACCAAGTTATTTGAATATAAAAAATCTTGATAAATAGTCTATTTCTAGTCATTCTTGGAACCTTTATTTATGTACACCACCCGTCCAAATCCACGGCATCCACCAATATATATATATATATATATATATATATATATATATATATATATATACATGCATGTTTCTGATCATTCTGCTTTATTTAAAATGGAAATTTGAGATAACTGAAGTGAATAGAATTAAAGAAAAATCTCAAATATGAACACTATTATTTTACTAATATATAAAAGCTGCCTTTTGAATCTGTGGGCTGTTATATTTGTGAATTTACCTTGCTTTTTTAGTTGCTGATCGCCTTTGAGATCCATAATTTTCGCCGAATAACCTGCCGTCCAATCCCGGTATCCTTTGATATTTTTCGATCGGAAATTTCCTTGCTTATAACACGCTCAGCAGCTCTAGTCACATCATCCTCGGTGTAGCGCCTTGCTTTTTTCGTATAATTAGACATAACTAGAATAGCTTTAATCAGCTAAGTAATAAGTAAGTGGCTAAAAATACAAAAAAATCATTGTTAATAGCATAGCATACATATAAAATACTCAAATACGATTATATATGCGCATGAAACATATGAAACATAGTAGATATATGAGCAATAATACGCAGGATGGTCAAATAATGCAGGTAAAGATGACATAAGATGAAGCTAATGAGAGGTAAAATAGATCACCAGCACAATAGACAGGTAGAATGTTGACGAATTATTCAGTTTTTAGCGTGGGTTTTTTTTAGGGCCCAATGGGTTTTTTTTAGGTACACACATTTCAGGTTCATTTATTTTAGAAACCAATTAAGATTCTGAAAAATTAATGACATAGACATGTAGTTTGATCTCTATTCTTCACTCTGTGAAGTTTTGAACAAATTTGGAGGTGGGCTTTTTTTAGAGGACATGTGGGTTTTTTTTTAGGTTAGACTTCAGTGGATTACTGTAGGTCAGGGGTCATGGCTGTGACCATGACACTTGTTTTCCAAGCAGAGTAAGATAAGGCCTAAAATGTAGACATGTTGAAAATGGATGCGAATCTTCCCTTCCGGCGTCAAATTGACTCAAAATCCTGCAAAAAACAAACAATTTTGACGCATTTCTAGAGAAAGTTTCAACAAAATTATCCTCATTGTTGGAACTTGCTCAATTTTTTTTTGCCGATGTATTTTGTGTATATATAGAGTGCTTATGATGCATGCAAAAAATTAGCTCTTGATTGTCAATACAAGCTGAGATATGAGGTGGGTTTTTTTTATGTACCACTTTCGAGTGGGTTTTTTTTAGAGGCCACAGCAATAAATGTATATATACTGCCCTAGAAATAACGCGCTGATGCAGTTTAGTATTTATATTTCTGGTCTCCTCAATTTCTGGAAACGATGGATGCCCTCTGTCTGTACATTCAATAGGGGGATAGGGATATCGGATCCCTCACCCGAAGATGGACGTTCATCCCCCTATCCCCCTAAAGCCAGAAAATTTTGACCATCCCCCAGATTTTTGGGAAAAATTGAATTTTTTTCCGTTTTTGGCCAAAAGTTGGATGTCATTCACCCCCCTGAAAATGACCGGTACACCCCTCCCAATTTCGAGCCGTTACATGTATGCCTTCGTCATAATTCTTACTTTTCATCTGACTTTTAGAATTCTTCACGTCAGCACTGCAACGGTTTCATAAACAATTCGTATTTCCGTACTCATTCGGCAAATTATGAGTACATATGATTAATATTGATTTTCTTCTTTATAGTAGATAGATATGCGCCGCTTACGCCTTTTTAAAGTATTATCATCGTGCAGTCGAAAACTATGTACGATCCATTGTAGCAGTAGAGTAGGCTCTGCTTGTTATGCCCGCTATTGGCCCTTGGGCAACTTCAGCGGCAATTCGGTGCAAGGTACGTTAGGTCATTTCTTAACGTGTTCCCTTTACACAAAGTCAGCTAAGTCGAGTGCCTTGTGGTACTGTGAAACCGCTTCTCGATTCTATTCTACGAGCAATGAAAACAAGAACACGCTAAATGGCCTAAAAAGGCCAGATGGTTCTAGCGAATTGCCTGAAGCAACGGATAGCCCGAGTACAAGCAAAGATCAAGCTGATACGAAAGTCCAAGCCACTACAGTATCTGGCGAGATGAAAGGAGCCGGCAAAACTTCTTCCGTCATTGATAATATAAAAGGATCGGATGTTATCGGCATAACTCAGCAAGGGACGAAAAGTAGTAATGTAAAGCGCGTTGTAAAAGTTGTTCCAACGACTACGAAGATATCCGGTGAGTTTAGATTAAAATAGTTGATGTACACAAGATATTATATTATATGTCTTAGTTAGTCTCTTTGTTTGTAATTTTTATTCCTTTTAAATTTTTCAGTCAGTCGTCATCTTTTTTCCTCGCTCGTTTACGATGAAAAAATATTCTTGTGAAAAATTATAGTTGCAAAGAAGGTTTCAGTCCTTTCTTTTTCTTCAATTATTAAGAAAAGTCGTTGATCTTTCTTTATTCTTTAAGTAATAAAAAACTAAAATTTGTCCCTAAAATCGACTTATTTTGATTAAAACAAATTGATAATTCGTTAAAATGGAAAATTCTTAAATTCATTTTTGAATTAAAAGTTTCTTCCTTTTGCTTTGCAACAAAAGATCTTGAAACGTACATCGTATCGATCAAATCATACCTTTTGTTGATCGACAAGTGCATCGTAGACGAGATAATCGAATACCTATGTAGATTTTATATGCTGTTAAGCATTTTATACTCAACTTATTAAACTAGACTTTTTGTGATCTTTTAACTAGTGTTTGGTGCTAATAGAACTAACGCTTTTAAATGCTCATATGTATATGCAAATAAGACCAGGAATTTTGGTTCATTCAGCATCCGCCCTCGATTCACCCGCTCTTCCAGCTGAAAGTTTTGCTGCCTGTCCTGTCCTTCTTCTAATAACCTTGTGACTTTATTCAATTTTTGAAGAGAACTGAAGAATAATTTCATTTAAAAGCTAGAAGATTGAAATACTAACTAAAACGTCGTTACACGTTGTTGGATTATTTCATCTTGTCCTACTGTAATTCGCACTACCTAAGATATTTATCACGTTGAATTTTTATATATTTTTCGCACGTTGCTTGGTTTGAATTCGCGCGAAATCGTTTAGAAATGCCGGGTGGCGCGGATAAAACGGGAACAAAGAGAAGTTCCAAATTGATAACTGCTCTTAGAGCAATGAATGAATATTGTTTAGACGAAAAACATTTAGAGGCGTTGCCTCGATTTGAGCGTCGCAGTGCCTATTTCGGAGAACTGCCAACCATTATGTATACCGAAGCTGACGTAGAACGCTTGGCAATCAAGATTCAATTGATTTTTTCAAATTTTAAATCTGAAATATGTTCTGAATAATCAGCAATTACCCGGATTTTATCTGTTACTTCACTGTGCTCTTGCATTTAAAGCTTAGATGTGTAAATAACGTGACCATACATGTAACAGGTTGGGTTTGGTGGTTGGGTGACCTTCCCATCTAAAGTTGAACGTCCGCCGTCCCCCTATCATCCCAGAGTCAGAGAATTTTTGGCCCCCTTACCGATTTTTGGAAAAAAGTTGGGTCTTTTCAGCCATTTTTACGTGTTTTTTAGAGTTTTCGGCCAAAAATTGGAAGTCATTAATTACCTCCCCTCCCCGAAAATGGCCGGAGACCCCTAATCAAAATTTCGAGCCGTCACATATTAGAGTCTAACATTTCGGGTGCCTTTTCAGGCATAGCAGCTCTTAACAAGAAAGCGTTGAACTGAAGAGCATACAATTAGATGGGTAAATAAATAAAACTATAATTTATTAGTGATTAAATATCAATTACCTGCGTTTCTTGATTACATAACTTGCTTAAAATCAAGGCTGCTTACTTTTTGCAAATAAGTCGAAAATTACGATAATCAATAATAGAATGTGGTTTTTTATTTTAGATTTCCTGAATTAGATTTCATAAACTCAGCTTAAAGTTTTTAACATAAAGCCGTAAATTATTTGCAGAGCGGGTTAAGTTGTTTTGCAGATTGTCGATTATAAGCTTCAAAAATCCTAATGAGTAAAAATAACTTAGTATTATATAATATAAAAGAAGAGTATTACTATTTCAATGTATGCAACAGAAAAATTTCGTGTAAATATTGGATTATTTAACTAAATTTATCACTGAAATTACTAATTAGTTCTAACTCAGGCACGTTGCCGGCCGTCCTATTTTGGGGGGACCAACACCAATTTAGGGGGACTAAGCCCAAAAAGGCCAAAAATAGCATAGAATAACGTTCAAAAAGTCCTATTATTCCGATTTTTCTGAATTTTGTAAACTATTAGATTCATGGAAGCAAGGCGAAACAACGGCGTCTAAGTTATCAAGCGGCGCTCTTGTCGCAGTCTAACAATATTTTCGGCTTAGGTGCAGGCGACGAAGAGCAAAGCCAATTCAAGCGTTTGCCTCTGAAATTTAAAAGCAAAGTTAGTTAATTATTGACTGTTTAATCCGAATTTGATACTCTGGAAGCATAGTTGCGCAAGGTCAAACTTTCAGGCAAAGGTCAAACTTTCAGGTAGGGGTGAAAATCAAAAACTCGGAGACAACCAAGTGCTTTGTAAAAAACGACTCTTCGACAAAGAATGATGTCGCTTTAAAAACACCATTTTTGAGCATTTGTGGCAAATATATAACCTTTTTCGACTTTCAAACATTGCTATATTGCCTTTTCGGACTAAAAAATAACTATTAAGACCTTTTTGAATACGGGAAAATTGATATAAATCTTTTTGAAACTGAGAAAAACAACCATGTAGCATTTTTAAATTAACACAGTATGTTTCTGAGTCCAAAAAGGGCTATATTGGCAGTGTTTTTTTGTATTCGGCAAAGATTTTTCTCGATGTACAAAGACTTTTGGGGACCGTCTTTGTACTTGTACAAAGATTTTCGGGAAGACAAAAACTGCAGAAAAGGTTTAAAATTCGCAAAATTTTCGGCGCTTCGCGCCGAAATGAGTAATTATGTGTTCTATTTATCTTTATAATGTCAGAAATTGCATTTTGAAAGGGAAAATGTCAAATTTTCAGCGCTTCGCGCCGTTTTGAGACGATTATTAGTGGTTTTCGCCCGCAAAAGCCTATAAATCAGCTAAAATACACTACCAAAGGTGGAACAACTGTTTTTGCCTCACTAAAATCGCTACTGTACCATTTCGTAGTACCCAAAAATTTGTGTGTACGAAATGTACAAAGACATTTAGGGACCATCTTTGTACATGTATAAACGGGCTTTGTACGAGAAAAAATACTGTATATACATAGTTGGTTAATTTAAATTAAAAATAATGAATAAACAACATATATGTATAATTTCAGGGATACACATATGTTAGTTCAGAAATGTGAATGTTTGACAAAATTTGAAAAAAACATTGTTTTTAGAAAATAAAGCATTGATTCGAAAATGGAAAAAAATAATTTTCTTATAAATTTAGAAAAATGTTTAAATTATGAAAGAAGATGAATTGATGTACATTTTTGGAAAAATTTTAGAGACTTTAAATTCCTAATCTAGTTCGTAAGGAGTCTTATTTCCTTTGTGAATGCTGTTTGGCTAAGTTATTATTTTCTTGTTTTATCTCGCCGATAACATCGTTTTTGAATTTCGATTCTTTTTTCGCTACTGTTGGTCGTCGGAAGATTTCGTTGACACGTTTTAAAGATTTATGTTTGTAACTTTTTAGCTGAATCCTTTTTTGAAAAAGTAACAACATTCAAGAAGTGGTTTTTTTGATTTTCAGGAAATCACATTCTTTCAGTCTCGATACGCTGACAAATTAGTCGTATCATGCACAATATTGTTTCCAGGATCCAGATTTGAACGGAGGATAAAAGTCCCCGAATTTGGTCCAATAAATTTAGAGTTTGGGTCTTTTTTCGCAAGTCAAACGCGAAAATGATGCAAATACGTGTGTAGTCTACATTAAATGCTTTGATGGGGTATGAGCGCATTCTATGGTGCTTTCTAGCCCATTTTGACTCGTTTAATTTTTTTATCGATGAAAAAATACAAAAATTCAGAAAAAAACAAAAATTATAAAAAAATATAAAAATTTAAAAATATAACAGACATAATATAAAACATGAAAAAATACAAAAATTATACAAAAATTATAAAAATTTAAGATCAATTAATTAATCGAAATTGATTTAGGAACGTGTTTGGGAAGAAAGTAGATTAAAGCGAGAGTCTTTATTCGCCGGCTCAGGTTTGGTGGTATTGCTCGCCATAGCGGTCAATGCCACCAATGCTGCCCTGAAATTCGTAGCCTGGTTTTACACCGGTTCGCATTCCATGTTCGCTGAAAGTGTTCACTCGTTGGCCGATACGGCTAATCAAGTATGGAGACTGTTTTTTCAAAATTTTTTCGAGATGGCCTAAAATGCAATAGGGGATGGGGATCCTCATCCAAAATCGGCCGCCCTCATCCTCAAATGATCGAGACTGTTCCTCCCGATTTTGGGAAAAAACTTTATTTTTAGGCCGTTTTTAGGTGCTTTTTTGCCATTTTTTGACTATAGAGACTTTTTTTCAAAATTTTTTCAGATGGCCTAAAATGCAATATGCATGCGGTTGGCCTTTTCTTCGATCTAAATCTTATAAAATTTGAAAAGAACGTGAATGTGAAATTTACCTACATTTTTATCTTTGTTAATTTATCTCTTGTTCTCTTTTAGCTTTTTTCAGTCCCGTTCGTTAAACGTGTTACGCTGATACTTTGAAAGCATTTGGTTTTGTTGGCAATTTTCTGTAAAAAGATCACGTATTCTTATTCTTCAAATTTGTGACTTTTTGCCGTCATCTTAGAATTTGTGCAACGTCTTCTGATTCTTTTTGAGTTTCTTTTAAGTATTTTCATTTTTCGAGGTTACCTTGAATTTTTTTTTATAGATTATATTAGCCGTTGGTATACACCAGAGCATAAAGAAGCCGGACCCTATCCATCCGTAAGCTTGTATTAATGTCAAACATGTAACAGAGGGGATGGGGGATCCCTCCACCCAAAGTTGGTTGTCCCGCCATCCCTCAAAGTCAGAAAAATTCTGACCCCCTCCCCGATTTTTGGAAATACTTGCGATTTTTCGCTGTTTCCTTCGGTGGTTTTTTGCCCGTTTTTGGTCAAAAATTGAAGGTCATTTATCAATCTCCCCTTAAAATGGCCGAGGACCTTCTCCCAAAATTTCGAGCCGTATGATTGATGTTATTATTCATTGTTTTCAATCTCCTACATACACAAATCCACTTAAAAAACGATCAAATTAAAACCAACCAACTAAACAATTCTTTCGAATTTTTTGTGACGATTTTGACCGTAAATGTAACCGGCCTCAGAATTTCGGTCATATTTAGGGGAGGAGTAAAAGGGTAAAGGACCTTCAGTTTTTGGCCAAAAACGACCAAAAAGCACCTAAAAATGGCAGAGCAAAACGCAAGTTTTTCCAAAACTAAGGGGGTGGGATTGAAAATTTTATGGCTTCGGGGACAACCAACCTTGGATTGGGGATCCCTCATCCCCCTGTTGCATGTTTGATTTCGACTCACTACGTGTTTAGTTTGCTTTAATCAATAGTCTGTCTTGCTTATTTACATAGGTACACGAGATTGTAACTATTTCAATGCACCGTTTATAGTGCTTTTAGCACACATAGGCGCGGAGGTCTGGACCATACATGATCTTGGAGGGGGTTTGGGGGTTTTCACACCGCCGGAAAAATTTTCACCGCCCCCTCCCCGCAAAAATTTTCTCACCCCCCAGTGTTTTTTTTTGTATACGGCAAAGATTGTTCCCGATGTACAAAGACTTTTGGGGACCGTATTTGTAAACGTACAAAGATTTTCGGGAAGAGAAAAACTGCAAAAAAGGTTCAAAATTCGCAAAAATTTCCGGCGCTTCGCGCCTAAATGAGTAGTAATTCTGTGTTCTATATATCTTTGCAATATCAGAAATTACGTTTTGAAAGGAAAAATATCAAATTTTCGTTTTGAGACGATTATTAGTGATTTTTGCCCTCATAAATCTAGAAATGAGCTAAAATACACTACCAAAGGTCGAACAACTGTTTTTGCCGCACTAAAATCGCTACTGTACCTTATTATAGTACCAAAAAATTTGTGTGTACAAAATGTACAATGACTTTTTAGGGACCATCTTTGTACGTTTACAAACAATTCTTGTACAAAAAACACTGCCCTCCTCCCCCAGAATTGGCGATTTTTTGAAATTCCCAAAAAATTTTCCAAGAATTTGTCGCAAAGATGCTTTCCTAAGTGTGTGCAGGTAATTATTTGCTCAAAAGTGCGAAATTTCCGGCGCTTCGCGTCATTATACTCATGTTTTGGCTATATTTTGTTCAGCTTGTTCCGACTTTTTAGAATTTATTTCTTTTTATGCTCTAGAAAGATAGAGCATCGTCAGAAACTCTGTTGACGCGACCCGAAAAATGCACTTTATAATTTCACCCCTTCCCCCATAATTCCCATGCTGTGCATGTATGGTCTGGCTGGACTCCCCAGAATCTGATAGACCCCCGAAAATCGATAAACCCGAGTATCGAATTTTCGGTGCTATTTTTGGCAATTGGGCCTTATCGTACTCTTTCCCCAGAATTTTGTTGAAGCCCATGTACTCCTTCGTAGTGCTGAAGTATATATAATTACGGTTCGCACCTTGACATTGATTAAAGTATCCCAAGAAATGGTAGTTATTGGTCCAAATCTAGCTTACATATGTACATCTATCCAAATGTAATTATTGATGATTTAAAATTTAAAAAAAAACGAAATAATTAGTTGTCGAGGATTAAGTTAAAAATAAAGTAAAAGATTGATTAAGTCATAATATAACACGATTTTTTATTAAAATCTAAAGCAAATGTTGACTTCAAATAAATTAAAAATTTAATGATTACAAAAACGCTTTAATGGGCTAATAAGTAACTCTGTCTCATAATTTGTGATCAGATTCGAAAGATGCATAATTTTTTATTAAAATAAGGGAGCTGAATTTTTCACCAAATTACACAAATGCACACTAAGGATAGGGGGTGTCCCCCTGACAGGACTTTTGGGCGGCATACCCCTCAGGCCATTTTATACCGGAACCGATTGCTTGAACCATGAAAAAGCGTCAAAGGGCATCTAGCAGTGTAATTTCAAGCAGGCCATTATTCAGGGGAGTCACCCGAAGGAAGAAATGAAAAATTCTCGAAGATGGTGTAAAACACCACCAAAACATGTTTTAGCGTATTTTTAGGCTAGTAAACTCAAAATTCTCATGCCGGATTTATCGTTTGTCTATAGTTTTTGTCTTCTAGCCCGCCCGAAACCACTCAAATTTGAGTTAGATATGTATAATCATGTCAAATTTTTTCGGTACTACGCACCGAATTAATCATTTTCTGTATTGTTTTACTTTTTAAATCACAAAAATTAAGTACAAAGACAGAAGTTAGGAGATTATTCGTCGATTGAATGATGAGAAATCACTTGTGTAGATTGTTTAAACCGTAGATTTGTGTAATATAAGTATGAAATAAAGTGAAAATTTTTTAAATTCTTTCTTGTAATTTTTCTCCACCTATTGCATAGAGCTCGTTGAGAAACGCTCAAAAATGCGTTTATTTTTGCTTATCTCCTAATGGTTCTCGAGTATCTGACCTCGAAATTTTCGCCTCTCCCCCGAAATAAAATACTGGATACAGGCCTGATTTGCCAAGTGCATACACTTGTTTTCGAGCAGTAGACTCTTCAGTTCATTCATCCAGACATTTTTCTTCCATTATTTTGTATAAATTTGATGTTGAGGTCATGTCATTGTTTTTATTCTTATTGTCTTCATCAAATTTAATCATAAATATTCATTAAAAAATCAAATACAATTATGTAATTAAGTACGAAAATTTGTCATAAATTAGTTGAAAAATTTACCATTTATTTATTTATTTACCTCATTTACCCCCAGGAGATTCGGGTTTTATCCCTTCCCAGAGCTTTTAATCGTGTGCGTGTATGCCAAATTATTATAAAAACTTTGCCCAATGAAGGGAAACAATCGCTTATTCCACTTGTTGTTTACTTTACACTTAGATACGGTTATTCAAATTTACGTCACGTGACTAGCCTTATTTCCGGCGTTGGTATATTTTTTCTTGGTACGGGTCTATCAGTTTACAACGGCATACATGGTTTAATGTACCCGCTAGAAATGCATCCGATGTACTGGGTATGAATCGTTAGCCAGCAATTTTCTTTCTCGCTCACCTTGTTTATAGCGATCATCAATTCTATTTTCAGACTTTCGTATTATTAGGCGGCTCGTTCCTATCTGAAGGAGGTAAGTAACTATAAGATTAGATTACACTTTTGCATGGGTTTTGCAGTGATATGACTTTAGTGCATTTGTCTTACTACGAACTTATATAATTTTTATGTGAAAATTCACTTCCTGTAAAAAGTACCTAAAAATGAAGTATTAAAAATAAATAAAAGCGTATAAAATTGTAAAAATGCTCATACGTACGGAATTGCATTAATTATACATTCAATAGACCTCGCTATGTACATGCGTATAATGATGCAACAGTCAACATACATAATAAGTAGAGAAGTCAAAATTTGTTGATGCACAATTTTTTTACATTCTATGAGATTCGGGATGTTGAAAAATGTCGAAAAACACATTTTCAGCACTCAGCATTTTCTTGCACCAAATTCGCACATTTTCCAATATTTGCTTCAAATGAAGAAAAATCAAGTTCAAACTTTCACAAATGATTGAAAAATACGAGCGGTTTTTTCACTGCACCAAATTTTGCACCGAATCGTGTGCAATTCCGCTTCAAGGTTTGCACCAAATCAGTGATTTGTTTTTGCACCATGTGCTAATAAGTTAATTTTAGCCGGCCACTTTCACGAGACAGCTGTATAATTTTCTGAATTTCGGTTGACCATTGATACATACGACGAGTCTCTGATTTCTGTCGTCAAATTCAATGCATCTTCGTTTTTCTTACCAGAATATGAAGTATTAGCCTAATTTTTGTTAACTTGAAGGAAATTCTAAAATATGTTGGAACAGCACATATTAATGTGCTTGAATTTAGCTTAAGGAGCAATAAATTATAGATTTTTTAAATGTCAGGTTTTCGTGATGGGTGGCGAGCAGATATGCACAGCATGGGAATTCTGGGGGGGGTGAAATCTTAAGGTGCCTTTCTTGAGCCCAAAAATGGTGGTTACGCGTCAAACACATAGTTTTTGGCGTTTCTGACGATGCTTTATCTTTCTAGAGTATAAAAACAAAAATTTTTATAAAAAATGGGAAAGTCGAATAAATTGAACAAAATATAGTTAAAACATGAGTATATGGCGTGAAGTACCGAAAATTGGGCACTTTTGTGCAAATAGATAGCAAAAAACGCTAAAAAAAGCACCTTTTTTACGAATTTTTAAGAATTTTTTCGAAACTTCGAATAATCTGTAATTCTGGGGAGGGAGAATTTTTCTGGGGGATGAATACCCTTCCAAGATCATGTACCGTTGCGAGTCGACTTTACATGATATTTTCTCCCCATCATGGCGAACTTTTCCATTCTAAAATACTGTTTATGTATGGAATATATTAAATCTCAACACGACTACATCAAAATATAAAACAGCTAGAAATAATTTTTGTAAGCGTTAGATTTGCAATTTTGCTTGAGAGTATTACTTTTAAAAGTCCAGACGGTGAAACAGACTGTGCATTATTTTATCGTTTATTTTTGTAAAATTTTGTCGCTTTTACTATCGTTTCTGCTTTCAAAATTACTTCGGTCATTTTGAGTTCATCTTGCATATATATATATATATATATATATATGTATATATATATATATATATATATATATATATATATATATATATATATATATATATATATATATATATATATATATATATATATATATATATACACAATACCTGTAAACAGGGGCGTAGGCAGGATTTTTTCAAGGAGGGCGGTCCAAAATTTGTGACCCTATATTTAGGGATATGTTCGCCGGGGCGCCAAATAAAGTGCATTTTCTGACGTTTGCGAACATGCTCTATCCGTTAAGCTCATAAAATTCAAACTGATTTTATTTTCTCTTAATAAGCTATAAAAAATGACATTTTTTGGCCGCGCTTGAGCCTAAATTAACGAAAATATTGATTCTACGGCATGATGCGCCGAAAATTTTGAGAATTTTTGATAAAATGATGCTAATTTTCATGCATTTCCTTACCTTTCCAAAATTATTTTTAGGCTAAGGGGGGGCGGCCGCCCCCTGCCTACGCCCATGCCTGTAAAGTATAAAAGCGTTTCGTATTTTCATACTTTTGCACTAGTTTTTTTGTAATTTTACAGCTACTCTGCTATTCGCCTATCATAACATCCGTAAAAAGGCGCTGGAACATCATATGACGATTAGGCAATTTGGTAAGCTTTACTTTGTTAATTTCGGTTTTGCATGCAATGGGACTTAAAAATTCAAATCTGGGCAATTTTAGATTAAGCCGAAAAAAGAATTTCAAACGTTTAAAAATTATGACGTCGTCGATTAGCATTTTTTTATTTTCCTTTTTATCCGTTTTTATAATCTATTACACGAACTTGTACGTGGAAAGAATTTTCATCGCTCAAGCGAGTAGCTATAAAAGTATTTCTGAGGAGCCTACAGTAATAAAATTTCTTCGCCTA
The DNA here is from genome assembly GCA_036768485.1 of Mermis nigrescens. Taxonomy (NCBI): domain Eukaryota; kingdom Metazoa; phylum Nematoda; class Enoplea; order Mermithida; family Mermithidae; genus Mermis; species Mermis nigrescens. Next base: position 2,908,944 of record JAVLUZ010000143.1, on the reverse strand, counting down.
TTAAAAACTTCATGCTCTTCAATTGTTATGCGCGGTATCGTAACCACACCTGGGCGTGGGGCGTATGAATTTTCCCCCTGAGAAGCCAAAATACCCCCAGAATTCAATTTTTGTAAATTTTTTTGTTTTTTTCGCAATTTTTTGATGTTAATGGATAGTAGCTCTATGAGAAACGTTAAAAGTTGTGTTTTTTCGCCATACCACCATTTTAAAGGCCATTTTTTGACTTTTGAAAAATTCTTGCATCCCCCCAGAACTTTGGTGCCGCCCACCTATGATCGTAATGTGTAGTTGCTTTATTTTAACCTGCCTTTGTGATCGGTTTAGTCTTATTTAATTTTTTTAATTTTTTGCACATTTTTGTACAGTTTGGGAAAGCCAGGAGCCAGGATTGAATGTTGTCCTGTTGGAAGACTGTGCTTCGGTTCTGGGCGTTTCGATAGCAGCCATGAGCATAGCTTTATCGCAAGTGTTAAATTCGACCGTCCCCGACGCTATTGGCTCGTTAACTATCGGCACCCTTTTGGGTGTTGTAGCCAGTTTTATTATTTACACCAATTCGGCTCACCTCGTAGGCAAGTAATGGTCTTTTATATCGTAAATTTAAATTATGGCGATTTGCGATGTCTAGTTAGTTATTTAATTATAATATATTCTTTTAAATACCCCCTTCCCGATTTTGGAAAAAAATGCGATTTTTGCTTATTTTTGATAGGCTGATTTTGAAAAAATGTGAGAAAAAAGTGGAAAATCAAACTAAATTGTCTCCTTTAACCCGTTTTCAGCGGGACCAACCGATATTTGTGCATCCAGAGCAGTTTTTTTGTATTCGGCAAAGATTTTTCCCCATGTACAAAGACTTTTGGGGACCGTCTTTGTATATGTGCAAAGATTTTTGGGAAGACTGCAAAAAAGGTATGAAATTCGCGAAAAATTTCGGCGCTTCGCGCCGAAATGAGTAATTGTGTGTTCTATATATCTTTATAATGCCAGAAATTGCATTTTGAAAGGAAAAATGTCAAATTTTTCGGCGCTTCGCGCCGTTTTGAGACGATTATTAGTGATTTTTGCCCTCAGAAACCCAGAAATAAGCTAAAATACTCCATTAAAGGTCGAACAACTCTGTTTTCGCCACACTGAAATTGCTACTGTACCATATGATAGTACTTAAAAATTTGTGTACAAAATGTACAAAGACTTTTAGGGACCATCTTTGTACATGTAAAAACGGACCTCGTACAAAAAAACACTGATATAGAGTTGGACGGACTGAAGCTTTGGCTATTGCCCAGGATTCAATATAGTGAAAAACGCTGTTTGGCGCGAAAACCGAAAAATTGGCACTTTCAAACTAAAAAATCACTAAAAAGGTTCAAAACAGAATGTTTTCTACGATTTTTTTAGAAAATCAAAAATTATGGGAGTGATAAATGTTCTGCCCTCGGATCATAAATAGTGTCGAGCAGCATGTTTCAATTTTTTCAATCCGTGAATTTTGGATAATTGTAAAATTATTATTTATAATTTGGTTGATCTTTTTTACGTCCCTTACTCGCATACTCTTTATGATGATATATGTAGAATTAGCGGTCAGAATGTTCGCATTTAACTTTTGCTAATTTTGCCTCAGCAGATGGTTTTTGCGTAAGTTATCGTTAATTGACTTTTAATACGACGTTACTACGTGGCTTGCATTAAAATAAAAGACATTTATTGCTGCGTTGACAGAATACTTTATAACGAAGTGCCAAATTTCGCCATAAAAGTCACTGCAAATCTCTTGACTAATCTTCAGCAATAGCGAAAATTTTGAACTTGATTTTTTAATATAAACTTTTTGAATAAAAGTCATTATTTCCAATTTAGTGTAATTTTGTCATGTTTAAAGAGGGATATGATTTTCTAAATTCATACAATAGGAATTGAAAGGACCAAGGGCGGATTTGAGGGGGCGCGGTGGCCAAAAATATTTGGCGAGATAAAGAATAGATATGCAATTTGCTATGATTTTTGGCCGTCAGTGACCAAAATTTTTCAATTTTTCCGGCGCTACGCGCCGGATGATACCTAATAATGACATTTATTTCCTTTCTTGGCAACCTGGAAGCCATTTTCTGTTCATGTAGGTTTCCAAGCAATTTTAACAGCAGAAACAGCTATTTTTTTGCTTAGTTTTCTTCTATTTTCAATCAAAAATTTCGAAGTTTCAGATCAAATGCTATAAATACAGAAAATCAAGCAGTAAATCATGCTTCTAGACGTCTATCCGCCTTAATTTCACAAATTTTCCGGCGCTTCGCGCCAGATTTTTGTTGAAGACAAAGAAATTTAATGATTTTTACGCACATAATTGTCGAAAGTTTCAAAATTTTCAGAGAAAATATTGCGTCAAAAGTATTTTTATGTAAAAGTATACAATGTAAAACAACGAAAAAAACGCTATTTAGCGCGTTAAGGGCAAATTTTTGGACCTATTTTTGACTGTTTTTGGAAAAGTTGGGATACCGCCCCCCCCTTAGAAAAATCCTAGATCCTCCACTGAAAGGGGCGCAACTTTTATTCGTACATTTTTTGATAAAAGCTTGCTCAAAACTGATTTACATCGCAGTTTCATCGCAAGAAATGAGAAGAATGGAATAGTGATCATGACTGCCTGTGGCTTATGTATTTATCCTACCCTCCTCTATTTTTCTATTAGCGTATTCAACGAGGGAGAAAGTTTAATCTGAATTTTAGGGTAATCTAACTTTAAGAATTTAATCTAGATTAGGTCAAAATTTAATCAATTCATGTCTTAGTGATTAGACTGATAAAAATTCAAGAATGATTTTGACGTTTAATCAATCAGTTTTCTTAATATTTGGAGTCAGACGTAGGAACATTTTCCTTGAATAATTTTTTTAGCCTTTTCCGGACGATTTCTACGCTCTCAAAAATATTATTTTAATAACATTTTTTGCGCATTTTACATTTTTAAGGTCTATGCCTCAGGACGAAGTTATTCAGATTATTCGAGAGCTCGAAACTGATTCAATCATCAGGTTAATACCCTTTTTCTTTGCGTTTTCGCGTCATATTCATAGTTGGGCGGCACCATTGTTCTGGGGGGTGCAAGATTTTTTCAAAGGTCAAAAAATGGCCTTACAAATGGTGGTCTGGCGAAAAATTACCATTTGTCAACGTTTCTCATCGAGCACTATCCATTAGCATCAAAAAATTGCGAAAAAACGAAAAATTTCAAAAATTGAATTCTGGGGGTATTTTGGTTTCTGGGGGGTACATACCCCCAAAGCCCCCACGCCCAGATATGGTCATATCTCTTTTGCTTCTACGCCTAGATCAAAATTTTGATATGCAGAAAGGCTGAAGGGAAATTGCATGTGCTACAATTTTTTTTGTAATTATTGCAATTTCTCATTCACTGCCGGCTACTTTTGGAATTGACGCAATTCCTGGCTATAAGCTGGAAAAAGTGTTCTAGATGGGTAGCCAAATGTTTTAGTTGCATAAAAATGTGTGAAAAACTTGAAAAAATGATTCTTTCCTAATAAATAGATCAGAAACTTATTTGAGCATTTAGAACATGGATCATTTGTTACTATTGTTAAGTTGGTTTTTTGGCGTACATGATTTTTTTAACATTTTGTGACGACTGTTTGTATAAAAAGCTTCATCTTATTATTTCATTTGAAAGATAACGGTACTTTAGGAGTTTACTGACTGAAATTTTGAAGTCGGATTTTTCAACAAATTATTTATAGATAGACAAAAATAATGGTGCTTCTAAGCGTTCCTCGGTTTAGCCGAAAATTTTGAAAAGTTTAAAAAATTAATTTCGATTCTTATTGTCTTTAAAAAGTAAACCCTATTAAATGGTCACACCAATGATTTTTCAACATTATGTTCAAGCTCTACCGCGCTGAAAAATTGTTTGACTTGCTCAAATTTGAATGTTTGACGACATATGCATGCGATTTTTCCATTTTTCCGTGCATTTTTCAAAATTTTTTCCGGCCAAGGGGGAGCGGCTGCCCCCCCCTCAAATACGGCCCTGATATTAATCTTGTTTAAGTGAACTTAGGCGCGGTCGTTCAAATACGTTCACGAATTTTCAAATGTGTCTTCTGGGGGCTCTTGTGAAAAACAATTGTACTTTCGAAATTTTTGGGGACTGGTCCATTCGTGGGCAGCAAGAAAATTCTGGGGGTCAGGATGGGTGAAATTGCCAAAAATGTTACTAAAAATAGAATTCTGGGGGTCCGCAGTAATATGGGGGAAGGTTTCAACATCTGGATGGTGGGAACAAACGAACTCCCTCATGCCCGTGTGTGGACTACTCCCCTACCCTTCTACCCCCGCAACTACCATTCTTTATTTTCTCAAAATTCCTATTTTTGAATAGATGATTGACTGATTTAAATTGCTAGGCCATATTATAAAGTGATCGTAGTAATACTGAATTTATACAAAATTAATAAACCAATCAAAATTTGTAATTCATGATTAAATACGTATTCATGTGATCAATGCGTCTTAGTATAGTCAAAGAGCCCAAGTAGTGTTTATTAAATTTTAATCGGTCTACCGCAGATAGTTTTAAAAACTCCAAAATTTGTCTGCTCTTTTTTCTGTCAGCCAAACTTGTATGCTTTTTTGTTAAAAATGCAGGAAAATTTCTCAGGGAAATTGGTGAAAAATTATGATCAGAAATGAATGGAAACCAAAAATTTCGTTATACGGCTTGAAATCAACAATAAACTGTGTTAATTGATGTAGTTTTTATGTCATTCTAACGTTTCCACGGATTTTCAAGGCCATTTTCTTTATTTTCCTTCGGTACTATTGACTATTCTATTTCCAATTGGTCCTCCTTTGCGTATATTCTTTATTTTTTTGTGAATGAAAGCATTTTGAAAAAAATGACCTTTTTGAATTTTTTTCATTCCTGATATCTTATTTACCAACTTGTTTCGCTCAGGTCGGTTCAAGATGTGAAAACGACTGAGTTAGGCGGTGATCAAATACGCTTTAAGGCTGAGGTTGATTTAGACGGATATCAAATGACCAAAGCTTATTTGAAAACACAAGATTTAGCTAAAATTTTGGAAGTGAGCTTACATCATTCTTTCTTTTAAACTGTAGTTGCAATTCGTTTCCTTTAATTTTATGCGTCGTATGCAGCAAGTTCACTTTATGACAGTTTTTTGGTGCTTCTAAGCTCATGATACTCGTATCATGACTGTTATTTCGGATTTATTGAACGAATAATGAAAAAAGTAAACTCAATAGTGCGAATTAGCAGCTTCGATCTCGCCGCGATAGCTCAGTTGGGAGAGCGTTAGACTGAAGATCTAAAGGTCGCTGGTTCAATCCCGGCTCGCGGCATTATTTTTTCCAAGGAGACTGATTCTTTTTGCTCAAAATACCGTTGAGATCCTTTAATAGAATAAGCGCATCGAAAGCGACAAATCGATTTATTAAAATAAAAAATGGGTTCTTATAGTAGGTGGGCAGCAACAAAATTCTGGGGTGGTGTGCAAGATTTTTCAAATGTCAAAAAATGGTCATACAAATAGTGGTATGAAGAAAAAACACAATTTTTCAACGCTTCTCATTTAGCGCTATCCATTAGCTCATTTAGCGCTATCCATTAGCAAAAAATAATTTCAAAAATTGAATTCTGGGGGTACCCCTCACGCCTACGTGTGATCTGGGCATTATTCGATGCATAACTTAAATTCCAAATTACACAGAAACTATAGAGCTTTTGTTAGTCTATTTTCAAGACAATATGATCCATACGTCGGTATGTACATAAGACTGCGCGGAGGTAGACATGCACGGGGGTTTGGGGTCTAAACTACCCAGAATTTAAAAATAGGTAATTTTCTCCAGAAAAATGAGACAAAAGGAAAAAAGACGGATGAAAATTGAAAATTCATTTTGGCCCAAAAATGCTTAATTATTGATCCCTCAGACCGGTTGACCTTTCCCAGATCGGCCATGCTATGCATCTCTGATTATGACCACATATAGGCGTGGGGGTTTCAGACCCCTGAGAATCCGATAGACCCCTGAAAATCCATATACTTCCAGAAATGAATTTCCGGCATGTTTTTCATGGAATTTTTGCCGGCTTTACACCACCATGGAGTGTAGATGTTAATGTACTGTCTATCTTTCGCTACGTTCTTCTCATTTTAATACTAGATTTTCTCCAAGTCATTTCTCAGTTTCTTGATCAAAAATTGGCAGTGATGCAATTTCCAATCGAACTTTTATCAATAATTGCCTTCCTCCATACATGCACATAGGAGGTAGGGGGTTATACATACCCCTTGAAGGGTCAGCCGGATAGGTACTGTCCGGCGATTTAGAGCAGATGGAAAGGTTTTTGCATCATTCTGAGGTCAAAAGCAGTAAAAATGTCAAAATTTTTCAGTACTCTTAAGTGCTTTTTACTCAAAAAGCGCCCGAAATTGGTAAATTTTTGCTATTTTTCAGTGCTAAAAGTGTTATAATGCAGTCAAAATGGACTAAAACTGCTTCTAAAACGCTATATTAGCGCGAAAAAACGTTTTATAGGCTATTTTAAGCTATTTTGATCGTTAAAACAGCAAAAAATCGTGAATGTTAAATTCACTGTTTTGGATTTTTGGGATTTCACCCCCTGCCGACCGACCATACGTGAGCGGCACCAAAATTTGGAGGGGGTGCAAGATTTTTCAAAGGTAAAAAAATGGCCTTAAAAATGATGGTATGGTGGAAAGAACCCCATTTGTCATTGTTTCTCATCCAGCACTATCCATTGGCTTCAAAAAATTGCAAAAAAAAAATTAAAAAATTTTTGAATTCTAGGGGTATTTTGGTTCTTCAGGGGAGGGGATGCATACCCCCAAACTCCCCACGCCCAGCAGGTGCTGCCGACCCTTACCTTTGTGCACCTATGCTCTCCTCCTGAACGTAGACAAATGCTTTATGCTTTTAGGTACTACTGCTTAAATGAATGCCAATGATCAAACTTAATGCGCAAAAATTTGTTTCGTTCGTAGCTGCTGGCTTTATGAAGTTTTTTCAAAATTTGGTTACGTTTGATTGTAAAGAGACAAAATAATATTATAACGTTTTGTATAATAGTCGTAACCTAATATAATTCTCGAATAACATCAGCCGTAAAGCTTTAGTTCAATTCAGTTTATTAGTTTGATTAATTTTGAAAAATGAGCTTGCTAAGCGAGAGTTGTAAACCAAGAGAAACTTAAAGTTCAAACCTACCATTAAATTATGAAGAGAATAATAAAAGGAATAATAAATAATAATAATAATAAAAATAATAAATGATAATAAAATAATAATAATAATAAAATAATAAATAATAATAATAAAAATAATTAAAATCTTTTATTATTCTCTTCATAATTTAATGGTAGGTTTAAACTTTAAGTTTCCCTTGATTTACATCTCTCGCTATTTCATACAGATTAGTTTGATTAAGTTATTCATCCGCATCAAATGTCAGTTATACGCTATCACACAAATCTAGAAAAATTAGCTGATTCAGGAGGTGCAATCGTTCGAGAAAACGGCGGATTTAGAAAAATTTCTCCTATGTCATGGAGAACAGATTGTGGATAGGGTTGGCGCGGAAATCGATAGGATTGAACAAGTTCTCAAGGTATTCCATTCGTTTATACTTTTTTTAAATTTTTCCTTCCATTCTATCGTATTTCCATTTCTTATCCCACTTAACCATTCCGTAATTCACTCCACAATCTTTCCTTCTTGTTGAAAACTAACTTTTCTTCAACAAGTATGGATTGATTCTAAGCTTGTGAATCGCAGTCTTAAATATTCGTGCGGCATATCGTTCTAAGGACAATCGCGCTTAAGTTATGCAAAAACCTTTAAGCGGTCGCAATTTAAAATTTTGCTTAAATCTTACTCGGTTTATGATCTGAGCAAATGCACGGTTTTGACATGAAAAAACAACTTGAATCGCAGTAAGTGGTCCAGAGCATACCTGGGCGTCGGGGGTATGCATCGTCACAGAAACCAAAATACCCCCCAGAATTCAATTTTTGAAATTTTTTCTGTTTTTTTCGCCATTTTCTGATGCCAATGGATAGTGCTCGATGAAAAACAAAGAAAAATGGTGTTTTTTCGCATACCATCATTTTTAAGGCCATTTTTCGACCTTTGAAAAAAGTCTCGCCCCCCCAGAACCCAGAACTGGTGCCGCCCACTCTATGGTCCAGAGATGAATTGTACATTTCAGCTTCAACTCGGTACTATTATTTTCATTTGGATATCAGCAGTTGCCAACATATATGGGCAGCGATTATAGTCTGTTTCACACAACTTCGGTCATGGATTTTAAAACCTTTTCCGACACATAAGCTGACAGATTGCGATTATATCATTGATCTGATATATGATTATCGTAACCCTCGGCTTACTTGTCGATGAAAATTCTTAGAATTTATGCACAAAGTTATGTTAAACAGATTAATAATTCTGGGGGTTGTTCGATGGGGCCAAATTGCCGAAAATAGCACCGAAAATTCTATTCTGGGGGTCTATCGCTTTTGGGAGGGAGTCCGCCAGATTCTGGGGTTCCCAGCCAGTGTTTTTTTTGTATTCGGCAAAGATTTTTCCCGCTGTACAACGACTTTTCGGGACCGTCTTTGTACATGTACAAAGATTTTTGGGAAGACTAAAATTGCAAAAAAGGTCTGTATAATTCGCAAAAATTTTCTGTTCATCGCGCAAATGAGTAACTGTGTGTTCTATATATATATCTTTATAATGGCAAAAATTGCATTCCAAAAGGAAAAATATCAAATTTTTCAGCGCTTCGCGCCGTTTTAAGACGATTCTTAGTGATTTTCGCCCTGTAGAGACCCAAAAATTAGCTAAAATACACTACCAAAAGTCGAACAACTCTGTTTTTACTACACTAAAATCGCTACTGTACCATATTATAGTACCCAAAAAATGTGTGTATACAAAATGCAGAAAGATTTTTGTGAAGACAAAGACTGTAAGTTCCCAAAAATTTTCAACGCTTCGCGCCGATATGAGTAATTGTCTGCCCTTTATATCTTTAAAACGGCAGAATAAAACACTGTTTTACCACACTAAAACCGCTACTATACCATATTATAGTACACGAAAATTTGCATGTACAAAATGTACAAAGACTTTCGGGACCATCTTTGTACATGTACAATCGGACCTTGTACAAAAAAACACTGGGTCCAGCCAGACCCTATAGATCCCCCTCCTGTCCACGCCCATATGTGGTCGCCAATCTTACTATGCAAGTCTCCTGAGCAGGTTTTAAAATTTATAACAGAACTTTATGAAGTCATTTCAAAAGAATTTAGGTGTTTTCAAAATGTACTTTAGAGTACATTTGTGGTCAGACATGCACTTTGAGTTCTAGACCCGACAGTGGAAGAATGGTGGAAAATATAGCAAAATGAAGAACAAAAATGGGCGCAAATTGAAAGTTCTCTTCAAGAGTGCTTGAAAATGATCAGAAATTGTTGGATTAATATAGCTTTTACGCTATTTTACGTTGATACCACTTATTGAGACAATTTTAGCTCAAAAAAGCCTTCTGGCTGACCCGTTGGGGGTATGCAATGCACCCCCAGAAACCTAAATGCCCCCTAAATTCAATTTTTGAAATTTTTTTGTTTTTTCAGGAATTTTTTGATGCCAATGGATAGTGCTCGATGAGAAACGTTGAAAAATGGTGTTTTTTCGCCATACTACCATTTTTAAGGTCATTTTTTGACCTTTAAAAAAATCTTGCACCCCCCTCCCAGAACATTGGTGCCGCCCACCTATGTGGCTGACCCCCACGTTGGCCGTTTGTGACAATATGATTCTTGCTTTAGGTACATGAGAAACTTTTTCCACGAGATTGAAAAAAATCAAAAATTGAATAGTGAATCGCTCTAAAAGCATTATGAGTTTTGCTATTTTGTGTAAATTGAATCCGGTCTGCAATAACAGCCAGAAGAGGCTAATTTTTATATTTAGTTTGGTTGAACCAATTTCCTTAAAATCGGCTTTCATCAACTGCTACTGACAGAATGTTGCTTTTCTGCAAAATATCATTCGCCGTAGGAAAGTTCACAAGAGTTACTGCAAAAATTGAGAGAATTTTTTTTCAAATTTTTGCATAAAATTTGTATCTCTCTCCGAAAAACAACTTTTTTCTATTATTCTGCTGAATTATTCTATGTACGAGTAATCCGCGTCCTTTTCAGCAAAAACATCCCGATTTGCGGCACGTCGACCTGGAAGTATTATAACTGTGCCAAGATATGTTGAAAACTGCCTTTAGTGTCAATTGCGATACAATAGGCTTATTGTACCATTTGTTACCTACATATTGTGTACTTGTATGCACATAACTGTCATAGTCAGGGCCGTATTTAGGGGGCGCCCCCTCTTGGCCTAGAAAAATTTCGAAAGGTAAGATATTGCACGAAAGATGGAAATAATTGCACATTTCTGACGTAGAATATTCTAATTACCGGCGTTCGCGCCAAATCTGAAGTATTTTCCATAATTTTGGCTGAAGCGCGACCAAAAAAACGAATGTATTTGGAAAAATAGGAAATTTTCTCGGAAAATTCGAATTTTATCTCAAATGTCGAAAAACGTCCAAAAAAGTGGTTTTGCGAGCTCTTTCGACGAGTTTTCCGAAATGTAGGCCCCTCCCTCCCCCTTGGCCGAATCCTTGATACAGGCCTGGTCAGTGATTTTTATTTACACGACTGTACATATGTACGTGATCCGAATCTTCTGTTTTATCCGTTGCCTATAGTCTGTTTCATTTCGCTTTGCGATTTTCTTTCGAATTTTCCCGCAAGAATCGGGCTACAAAAATGGTTTAAAATATTCACACAGTAATGCGGCTTAACAATGGCATTGGCATACATATTCACATGACCCGATATACTGTACAGTATCGTGTTTACAGTGTTACTTTAAAACACTTGTAGCCGCTTTGAATTTTTTTTAAAACTTAAAGGCTAAACGAAACCTACTATATGTACATTGTGGCTTGCCTAATAAAATGATTTAACGTTTATGTACATACCGACGTATGGATCATATTGTCTTGAAAATAGACTATAAAAGCTCTATAGCTTCTTTGTAATTTGGAATTTAAGTTATGCATCGATTAATGACCACATGTGGGCGTGGGGTATGCTCATTGTACCCCCCAGAATTCAATTTTTCAGATTTTTTTTCGACATTCTTTGATATAGTGCTCGATGAGAAACGTCGAAAAATTGTGGTGGGCGGCACAAAAGTTCTGGGGATGCAAGATTTTTCAAAGGTCAAAAAATGGCCTTAAAAATATTGATATGGCGAAAAACACCATTTTTCAACATTTCTCATCGAGCACTATCCACTGGCATCAAAAAAAGCTAGAAAAAACAAGAAAAATTTCAAAAATTGAATTCTGGGGGTATTTGGGTTTTTGGAGGGTGCATACCCCCACGCTCAGGTGTGCGTACCACCATTTTTAAGACCATTTTTTGACCTTTGAAAAATCATGCACACTACTTCAGAATCTTGGTGCTGCTCAGTCCACCTATGATAATGACCTTTTTTTATTTAAATAAATCGATTTGTCGCTTTCGATTCGCTTATTTTATTAAAGATTTCTATTTTGAGCAAAAAAATGATTCAGCTTCAATAGAAAAAATATTGCCGCGAGCCGGGATTGAACCAGCGACCTTTAGATCTTCAGTCTAACGCTCTCCCAACTGAGCTATCGCGGCGAAGTCATGGCATTGGTCATTGGTCAATAGCGAGTTCTAGAAAAATTGAATTTATACATACATATGTACAGTCCGTCTTATATATGACTGGTCTCGAAGCTTACATATACAGGTGCAAGAGGAAAGGTCTAATTCGGAAATAGAAATTGATCAAAATCCGGGAATGAAAAATTGTCCATTTTCGAATTTTCCCGTTGAAAATGTATATTCTTTAGCAAAAATTACATCATGGATGTTTTGATGCCCTTCGCTGAAATTTTGTCCGTATTCATTCATGGCCAAGGGAAAAATCGCCGCCAATGGAACAATACATAGGCAAAATCTGGAAAATGAAAAATTGAAACAGAAATAGGAAAATGTTTCTATGTATTTAATTTTTAGATTGAAAATGATTATTTTAGGAAACAAAGCAAAAATCATGGACACTCGATTAACTTAATTGAAATTTTTCGTTTATGGCTAAGATGAAAAAATGGAAAGCATGGGTCAAACCCGAAAATGGAACTATTGGACAGAAACACGTTTAACACCCAATGTTTGACTTTACATCTTTCGAAAAAGCTAAATATTGATGTAAATAAGTTCAATTCGCTGTGACGTGTACCCCTACAAAGCACTTTATTTTTACTTTGTTCGTCCTATCCCGACTTCTAACCGGAGAACGTGGCAAACAAAAAAACGGACAGAAACGCATTTTCCAACATCCAACTTATTGTAAACTTTGAAAATCTGAACCTTAACTCCCCATTGAGTGTAAAGAAATTCGGTTTGTGTAAGTTTGTAGCCTTTGAATCGTAGTACGTTTGTATATGGAAAACTTCTGTTCTTCAAAATATTTTTTAGATATTTATGTACCAACCAAAATAGCGGAAAAAAACGTGTTTTTTTCGCCTATTCTACATCCCTGATTTAGAACTTTACACCTCTATTAATGACTCAATATTGCGTTTTTTCAAACGCAGTTTGCTGCGACGTGTAACCCTTAGAAGGTACTTGATTTCTATATTATTCAATTTGCCCTGACTTATGACAGCTAAAGTTAGCAGAGAAATCTCAGACAAAATCTTTTTTTACACTATCCACTAGAGTGTTAAGTTTAGACCCGTAGATCTAATTCCGTATTGAGTGTACAAAAGTTTACTGGTAAGCAGAAAGTAGCCCTCATGCCGTAATACATTTCTATCAGAAAAAATTTCTTGGGACTCATGACCAGAGTTGTTGGCAGACATTACAAGTCGAAAACTCGACCAAAATTTGTTCCCCTCAGATTTTCATATTTTAAACTCCCATTGGAGAACTAATGCCAAATTCAAAAAACAAAAAATTGGCATCTGGAGCGATTCTTCCTTTACAATTCAAAGCCATTAAATTGTTTTCGGCGTTAATACTGAGTTGTTCACAAGCCGTGTAAAAAAACGACCAAAGTGTGTCATGAAATTCTCTAAAAACGGTATTTTTGTTTTTGAATTTCGCATTATTTCTTGAGGTTATGAGTCCCAAAAATATTTTTCTGATAGAAATTTACTATGTATAGTCTGCTCCATTCCAAATGGCTCATGTTTTGCTGAAGTCTTATTACTGTACTAGATTTTCACTGCAAACTGGCATCTTCAATTATGCTCTCGTAGCGGTTGGTTGCTTTAAACAGAGCATAAAAAACGGGCTTGTCTCAGATTTTCACACCAACTTCTCCGCTTGTAAGTCGGGACAAGTTAAATAGAATAAAAATTACGTTCAAAGCCTACTCGTCGCAGCAAACCGCGTTTAAAAGCTCACTATTGAGTTATTTGTGAAAGTGTAAAGTTCGAAATTTGTGTGTAACATTGAACGAAAAAATCTATTTTCCCCTCTTTCGATTGGTCAATATATCAAATCGGGTGGAACAGAAGTTTTTCATACACAAACCTAATACGATTCAAATGCTACAAACTGGCCTAAACCGAATTTATTTACACTCAATGTGGACTTAGGTACAGACTTTTAAGAAGTATACATTGTGATGGATATGTTGAAGTGGAAAAATACGTTTTTGCCCCTATTTGTCCGGCTTCGGAGTCGAATCGAATAAAAATAAAGTACTTTCTTAGGGGTACATGTAACAGCAAATTGGTCTTTATTTACATCAATATTGAGCTTTTTCGGGAAGTGTAAAGTCAAAAATAGGGGGTGTTAAGCGTGTTTCTGTCTTGTTTATTTTTGCCAACTTCTCCGGTTATGAGTCTGGACATAATCACAAGTCTAAAAATGTACCAGGGTCAAACGTTATACGTCAGTAGGGCGCGTATCTTTACACTCAACAGTGGTGCAAAGTGATTTACATCTAATATTCATTTGTCTTCTGACCATTGTGAAGGGTTAATTTTTTCTATAAATGTCGATCGTAATATCAGAGTAGTATCAGAATAACGAATCCGACTAAAAAAAATCTTTACAATTGGTGGTTGTGTGTTTTATTGTGAAGACCCGGCTTTCGAATAAGTGCTAATGTTTTATTATAGTTAAGTGTTAAAATAAGTAAACAAGTTCGAAAATGGCAGTAAGCGAATGGTAATCGAATAATGAACCGAATCGTCGAATGATACGTGAATACGAAATAAAAGCTAAGAATCACAAGCCACTTTTTATGCTATTAAATTAGTTAAAACATGACGAATATTATAATTTTGGAATGGAAGATGATTGAGGAGTATGCAATGACGCGCGAAGTAAGTTATGTTAGTTTTTCTGATGACCAATCTTATGATTTTTAGATTCAGATTCGCGATATGCCATAAAAACGCCGAAAAATATATCTAATAGAAATAAAACATTTTCTCAGTGCAAAGTACAATGTTATAAATAAAGCAAACTGATGAATAATCATCAGTTAAGACTGTCATTCGTTACATTACACTGAAAATTAACTTTAGTTCTAGAGCGTTGCAAAAGCTTTTTTTCAAAACGTTCTATGTAACGTCAGAATTACGAATCTGAGTGTTAGTTTTCCCTAAACCCTGTAGTTATGTAAAGTTTGTACTTCAATTATTGTTGATGTGTAAACTTTACACTACAAATTTATTTTACTTCCAGAGCATTGCAAAACTTAAATTTTTTCAAAATTTGTTCCGTAAGATCAGGATTAAGAATCCGACTGCATGCTTTCTTTACACCCTGTAGTTATACTAAGTTTACACTGAAAATTAATTTTAGTCCTAAAGCGTTACGAAAGCTCAATTTTTTAAAATGTTCCATGTAACGCTAGGGTTGCGAATCTGAGTGTCTGAAAAAAAAGCCTCTGAAAAAAGAAGGCGTCCTCTCAAAACACTTTTACTGCTGTTTGGTGAACAGCTTGGAAGGAAACCTTAGCATGTGTAAAGTAGCCGATTTAACATGAGATGAGTATCACATTTTCCTGACAATTTTTAATCAAATTTTAATGTGAAATAAATGACTACATATAGTCTGTTTCACATAACTTTGTGCGTAAATTCTAAGAATTTCCAACGAGAGTAAGCCGTGGGGTTACGATAATTATATATCAGTTCAATGCTATAATCGCAATCTGTCAGCTTATTGTCGGAGATCGGTTTAAAATTTATAACTGAAGTTGTGTGAAACAGACTATCAGTTGAGGAATTGAAAATTGAGCAAAACGGCTAAAATTTGATATTTTTACAGAAATTTATACGAGGAATTTGAATCTGAAAACCGCTTTCCTTCATTGTTCTTAGATCAAAAGTTATGACCATTTACTCATACCATTTTAGGCTCTGAAGCATAAAAAAC
The DNA here is from genome assembly GCA_036768485.1 of Mermis nigrescens. Lineage (NCBI taxonomy): Eukaryota > Metazoa > Nematoda > Enoplea > Mermithida > Mermithidae > Mermis > Mermis nigrescens. Next base: position 2,893,369 of record JAVLUZ010000143.1, on the reverse strand, counting down.
TGAGTCAGTCGCGAAAGTGACGTCATGTTTGCTCGGTAAAGTTTTTTATGTTGCCGAACAGTTCTTTGCTATGTTCAACGTAGTATGCTGAAAAGATAGGCGCTATGCGCCCATGGTTAGGCTAGATGGGCGACTATTACTACTACCTACCCCTTACGCCTACGTGTAGTCTGGACCCCGAGAACCCGAGAATCTGGCGGACCTCTTCCCCTTAAAGTCATTAACCCCCAGATTCGGAATTTTTCACAATCTCGCCCAATACCCCTAGAATTTGGCCGCTGCCCACCTGCATATGACGTACTTACATACCTTAGGTTTTGTGGAACTTAATGCCTGATTGCGAAGTGCGTTTAAGAAGAGAAGAAGTGTTTTTTGTTGACTCGGCATAAACTTCGAAGTTTTTATCTTTTTTATTTAAGTGCCGTTTTGCCCTGTCTGTGTAAGTAGAAATGCTTAAGTCATTTATAAACTCTTTTCAGAAATCCCGCTAATATTCAGCTGAACTTTAGCGATAAAATGTGTGGGTCATCTTATAGCCAGGCCAAAGGTTCAACCATAAACTGCATGCATTATATAAAGCTGTTTTAATTATGAAGTTAGGGCATGAATTTTAAGAATTTTTACCGACAATAGGTACTACATAAACCAGCAATTACGGTAATTATGTATCAATGCGATACAGTTACGTACCAGCAATGCAGGTGAAAATTCGTCTTGTTCAAACTTAGACTACATATGTATTTGAAACTGATTTATAAAAACTTTGAAAACTACGAGTAAGTTCAATTCTATCTACGAAATTATTGTGTACGCCAAGATACAAATTATTCACAAATAATGTCGTTTCGTGGATGTACATAAAGTTTGTTGAAAAATGTACAATAAATTCCATTTTGACACTATCCATATCATCATGGTGCTGAGTTCGACGAATATTTAGCCGGTCCATCGAAGTTTTGCTTAATGGCCAAGGACCATTCCAAATCCTTCGAAAGCATAGCGTATCGCTTGGGTTTTTGGTCCTCCAACGAACAATCGATGTGCAACCAAACGAAGCTCCACACAGCCGACATTAACGACAAATATACGACGGACGATTTGTCAACGGCGGCCAAATAAGCTTGATTTTTCAGAAGAAACGGAACAAAATTGGCCACGGATCCGACTACGATGGCGAAAGCGGGCAAAAACAGGGCCAAATTAAGAACGGTCAAATAACGGAGGCCGAGTTTGCGAAATCGACAAAATGTGTCGAAAATTCGGCGATCGCTGCAGGCATCGAATATGCAAATTTTTTCGACCAACGAGCAACGAATCGTCTTAGCCAGCAACAGAGTCAGGCTGATAAGATAGAGCGTCGAAAAGGCAATAGCGACGGCTATAATTGAAGCAGGTAGCTAAAGGGGGACTGGGGGAGGACGACCTCAAAATTTCGGAAGTATATGTACATACAAATATTCTTTACAAGGGTCTCACAAACAAAAAAAGAATCGAAAAATCTTCGCATTTGATTGACACTACCAGAAAATATTTTATTACACGTTCTGAGCTAAAGACGAAGATTGTCGTTTTTGTAAAATTTTTATCCTCAAAACAGCCCAAGTACGACCTTTATGGGGGATCCCCCACCAAAAACTGGCTTTCCTCCATCCCATAAAGCCAGAAAATTTTTGAATCCACCCCGATTTTAGAAAAAAATCGAATTTTTTGGCCGTTTTTAGGCGTTTTTGACCAAAAACTGGAGGTCATCATTATCCGTAAAAATAGTCGAGGACCCCACTCCCGAAATTTCGAGTCGTTATGGTTGGTGTGATAAATATGTGTGCACGTAAGTTAAATTTTCTAACGCTTCCCGTCCCGCATAATTCATTTTCTGATTGCTTTTCCTAATGCTACCAGAGCTGACTGTAGAACAAGTCAAAAACTTTTTAGCAGAGTCGAACGTGCTGACAGAATCGAAAAATCATTTATATGGCTATTTTAAACGACTCATTTTTGTACACGAATAGGTTAGAATGAAATTTTTCAATTATTTGAGAGCACTTTAAGAAACGCTCAATTATTTTTGCTTTGTCAAGATAACAAATCTGAATTCAAAATGTTCGTCCTTCAAATTTAAAAGGTCACCAACCATAAACGGGCAGCGGCCAAATTCTGGGGGTGGGTCAAAACCGGCTGAAAAATCCCTATAAACATGCTAAAAATTCAGTTCTCGGGGTTATCGATTTTTGCGGAGGTTTTTCAGATTTTGAAGGCGTGTAACCCCCAAACCCCCCTCCACACGCCCGTTTGTGTCAGCCATACTTGCCTGCATCGAAATCGACGACGATATAAGCCGCATCGGAGTAGGACGGTTCGGCGACGCAAAGCGAAATGAGGGCCACGTAGCAAATCGAAGCGATCCAAATAATCACAGAAACGAAAATATTTCGGCAGTCGAATCGCTGCGAAGCGCCGGCGAATTTGTCCTCGTAATCGTCGAACAGCGTTTTTACGGAAAAATAGAATTGAAGCAAAATCAAGTAACCGTAAACGCAAGTGGTCATTCGACAGATATCCATCACCGAATCGACGACGTCCCTGACGAACAAAGTATGCATATACTGGGCGAAAAGCGAGTTGGATTTATCGAAATCGAATTTTGATGAAATCATCGAGGTCGAATTCGTCGAATTCGAACTCCTCGGAAAAATGTCGACGTTGGTCGAAAATAGGATCATTTTTTCCCACAAAAATCCGTGCACAAAAACGGCCGCGTTTCGCATCATTTCGCTGATGGCGAAATTGCACAGGTACCAATGAATGTTAAGGTTTAGCTTGAAAGGACGGCAAAATAGGAGCAAGTAGAAGAAGCAATTGGCCAAAAAACTGAAGCTGGAACCGGACCTCAGAGTCCATATCATGATTTTTTCCAAACGCAAATTCCAGTAGAGCATTCTTGCGATTAATCTCATTATTCGGTAGCGGTCGTTCGCGATTTCTCACTTTAGAATAACATGGCAAATCAGGCGATTAATTCGAAAGTGTCAAATTTCATAACGAACCTTGTGAGCACACGCATGACGAGTGTATACGTAACCTAATAGCTGGGCAAATTTTTTTATTGCTGCATTCATAATTTTGGGAATAATGTCAAGCATTAGGCGTCCGTTTGGACAATCACGAGCGGAAATACTGCATGACATTTGTGCAAATACAAGGTATACATCATGGGTAAATAATCGTGCAATGCAGCTTACAAGTATGTAAGGACATGCGTTGTTTCATAAAATCTTATAAAATTGCCGGAAGAAGTCCGGGCCCCAGGGGTCGATTTAAGGGGCGGGGGAAGCACACCTGGGCGTGGGGGTTTCGGGGGCTACCCCAGAGAAACCGAAATACCCCTCAGAAACCAACATATCCCCTCAGAATTCAATTTTTTGAAATTTTTTTTGTTTTTCTCGCAAGTTTTTGATGCCAAGGGCTTAATGAGAAACGTTAAAAATGGTATTTTTCGCCATACCACAATTTTTAAGGCCATTTTTTAACCTTTTAAAACTCTTGCACCCCTCTCCCCCAGAATTTTGGTGCTACCCACGTATAGGGGAAGCGGTCGCCCCTCATTGGCCCAAAATAGTTCGATATGTAAAGGCTTGCAGTTTTCTCTCATGTTTAATCCACATAAGTAGGGTCATCTTTGCCACGTTGCAGCTGAAGGATCTGCTGAGCATCATCGCTAGGAAAGGACGTTCTAGAACCAGAATCGTCGGAAACGTTAAAAATTTGTAGTTTTATCGACGCACACCTACCACACGTTGGCGTGCGTGGGGGTTTGCTCCTTCTCCCAGAAGTTGAAAAATCTCCCTCAGATCCCCAGAATTCTATTTTTAGTGATATTTTTGGTGATTTCACCCAACCAAAATTTTTCTTGCTGCCCATGTATGATGACCACACCTGGGCGTGGGGGATGGTTTGGTGGTATGCAACCATACGTGGGCAGCACCAAAATTCTGGGGGTGCACGATTTTTTAAAGGTCAAAAAATGGTCTTAAAAATGGTGGTATGGCAAAAAACACCATTTTTCTACGTTTCTCATCGAGCACTATTCATTGGCATCAAAATCTTGCGGAAAAACAAAAATATACCAACCCCCAAACCCCTCACGCCCAGATGTGTATGCGACCACACCTGGGCGTGGGGGTTTGGAGTATCACCCCAGAAACCAAAATACCCCCAGAAATCAAAATACCCCCCAGAATTCAATTTTTGAAAATTCTTTTCGTTTTTTTCGCAATTTTTTGATGCCAATGGATAGTGCTTGATGAGAAACGTCGAAAAATGGTGTTTTCATCGCCATACCACGATTTTTAAGGCCATTTTTCGACCTTCAAAAAAATCTTGCACCCCCCCCAGAATTTTCTTGCTGCCCACGTATGAATGGGACTAGGACGAGTTTATAAAAGTGCTTGAGGTGAGACAAGGTGTCCTTGAATTGGGGGAGGGGGTTGGGGTACCCTGAATAGACCTAAAATCAAAATATTTCATGAACCAGTGGCTCGATTGAGCTGAAATTTCGGATGTAGGACAGATGTATACAAACCATGGACATCCTCTGCAAGGATGCAGTCGGATTACTGTAGCCATCTTATAACACGTAAATATACATTTCACGATCCAAGTGTCTAATTGAAACTAAATTTTGGGGAAATGATTGATATATGCCATATATATTATACACACGATGACTATGCGTCAGGTTTATTGTAGCTGTGTTATAACGCATAAGCTTTGTATCATATCACCAGTTTTGACTATTATTAATTTTATAATTTATTAAATTTTTTTTATAATCAACTCTTCATTAATCAAAGTTTAATTATCAAATTTTAAGGATTACATAATTTTTATAAATTTTCAATTAATTTTAGATTTCATATTTTTTAATAAATTTCAATTTAGAATCGGATAATTTTTGAAAATTATTTTAAATTCTTTTTGTATTTTAATTATTTGTATTCGAAAATCATTACCTATTCTGACCACACCTGGGCGTGGGGAATTAGGGGGTATGCACCCCCAGAAACCAAAATACCCCCTTCCCAGAAATCAAAATAACCCCCCAGAATTCAATTTTAAATTTTTTTGCCCACGTATGATTCCTGACCCTTTATCAATTAATCAAAATTAAATAAATTATTGCTCAATTAAATAAACTCGTTAATCAACTCTTGAAAATAAATTAATCAAATGAGCTCTTAATCAATTAAGTCTTAAATTACTGTCAATTAAATAATCAAAATAATGAAATAACTATTAATCAACTTGTTAATCAAGTAATTAATTAGTTAAGTCTTGATTAATTAATTAATAAAAATTGATTAGTTAATTAATTAAACATTACATAAACCCTCCATTAATTAATCTTGATCATTTTATTAAAAAATCCCAATTATTTAATTATGTAGGCACTCTTTAATAAAAATTATTGTAAGGTGTATTCGGAATATTTCGATCATTTTTCCGAAATTGAAGCTGAAGTGAACTACGAGATACAGGCTTACGTGTTATAACATAGATACAGTAATCCGGTTGCATCCGTGCTAAAGAGATCACATGCCAAGCACATATCTGTACTAATCCAAAATTGCAGTCCACTGGTTTATAATATATTTGATTTTAGCTGTTACTCCACCCTCCATATTCAGGGTCACCCTCACACCTGGGCGTGGGGGTTTTGGGTGGTATGCACCCCCAGAAACCAAAATACCCCCAGAAATCAAAATACCCCCAGAATTTAATTTTTGAAAATTTTTTTTTCGGTTTTTTCGCAATTTTTTGATGCAAATGGATAGTGCTTGATGAGAAACGTCGAAAAATGGTGTTTTTATCGCCATACCACGATTTTTAAGGCCATTTTTCGACCTTCAAAAAAATCTTGCACCCCCCCTCCCAGAATTTTCTTGCTGCTTACATATGTATGCGACCCCCGATAAACCAAAATACCGCCTCCACCCAAAATATCCCCGAAATTCAGTTTTTTGGAATTTTTTATGTTTTTTCCTCGGAATTTTTTTGATGCCAATGGATAGTGCTCGATGAGATACGTTGAAAATTGTGTTTTTTTCGCCATACCACCATTTCTAAGACCATTTTTTGACCTTTAAAAAATCTCGCACCACCAGAATTCTCAGCAATAAATTATTTCAGTTCAGTTCACTTATTTAGAAGGGTTTTCTTCACTCCCTTGACAAAAATATTTTCTCCCCTCAGAATAAATCACAGACGACGTCAGTTTAGTAATCATTTCCTTCTCAACTACCTAATTTTTCGACGCTTCGCACCAAACGGCCACGTTGTACTATTATTTCTGGAATTTTATTAAACTTTTCTCAAAATTTTTTGTTTTTTATCATTCATGAAGGAAGAGCATTATCATAAGCGCCACAAATGATGTTTTTGAGGTATTTACATCGTTAAAAAATTTTTTTTTGGTTCGGACCCCGAAATTTTCATGCTGTGCATATGATCCATAGGTGGGCAACACCGGTGAAAAACTTTCTGGGAGGGGAGGGGGTGAAAAAATTTGCAAAGGTCAAAAAATGGTCTTAAAAGTGGTCATTTGGCGAAAAAACACCATTTTTCGATGTTTCTCATCGAGCACTATTCAGGGCATCAAAAAAAAATCGCTAAGAAAGCAAAAAAATTTTTCAAAAATTGATTTCTGGGGGGAGGGGGTATACAACTTCTGGGGGAGCACACCCCCTCCCAAACCCCCTCACGCCCACGTGTGATAAGATCCCATCTAACTATTCAACTTTTTTGTAATAACTCCGCTTTTGTATTTTCATTGAGATATAGCACTAAGGTTGAATTGAAAACTGATTGGCAAGCTTCAGTGGCTTGTTCAGGGCCCAGTTGCAATATGGCAGATTAGCGCAAGCTCGGCATTATCTCAAACTTTAATTGGGAACTCGGTTGCAAATGTCGTGCTTATCTCGAGCTCAAGCTAATCGTGAGTTCGCGATTATCTCCAGCACGAGATAATCGCGTCGCGACGCGAAGTGAGTTGCAATAAACTTTTGCCAGTTTTCAATCCCAAGCTCGCGATTAAATCGTATGGTAAAGTTGTTCATGAGCAGTATTGAAACATACAAAAGATGGAGCGTTTTGCGAATTTAAAATGAGCGTTCATCGACTTTTCATTCGTGCTTATGATTAGTTCGTAAGAAACACTGCACCGTTTTTCCAATGGTTATGTTAAGAAACTATTGTCCTAAGATTGCACACTGCACATAAACACGAAAAAGTTTGAAGGTTCACGATTAAACTTCGAGATTAGCTGAGCGCGACATCGAGATTTATATTGCAATCGGTTTAATATAATCACGAGCTCGCGCTCAATTAATACTTAATCATTGTAAACTTTAAAAATCCGAATCTAAGTCCCCATTGAATGTAAAGAAATTCGGTTTGGGACAGTTTGTAGCCTTCGGATTGTAGTACGTTTTTATGTAAAAAAATCTGTCCCGCAAAATATTTGAGATATTTACCAAACAAAATAGAGACAAATGTGTTTTTTCGCCTGTTTTGCACCTAATTTCGAACTTTACACCCCTAAATAACTCAATATTGCGTTTTTTGAACGCGGTTCACTGCAACGTGTAGCCCTTAGAAGGTACCTAATTTCTACTTTATTCAATTTATCCCGACTTATAAGCGGAAAAACTAGCAGGGACATCTTAGACGAAATCTATTTTTTATACCATCCACTAGAGTGTAAAGTTTATACCTCTAGATCTAACTCAAAATTAAGTGCACAAACGTTCGCTGGTAAGCAGAAAGTAGGCCATATGCCGTATTACATTTCGGTTTGAAAAAATTTCTTGGAACTCATAATCGGACTTAATGGCAGACATAAATAAGTCGAAATGTCGACCAAAATGTGTTTTTTACTGCCAGATTTTCACAATCTTTATACTCCCATTTGAGAACTAATGCGAAATTCAGAAAACAAAAAACGTCATCTGGAGGATTTCGTCCTCCACATATCAAAACCATTAAATTGTTTGAGTTTTAATATTGCGTTTTATACAAGCAGTGGAAAAAACCACCTAAATTCGCTAAATGTTTTAAAGTTACGCCAAAACTTTACATCTTCTTTACACAGCCAGTATTGAGCGTAAAAAAATAAAAAAGAGCGCATAATCTTTTTCATTTTCTATCGATCAAAAATACCGAACCACTCAGATGTGTCCCGTTATAGCTATAGGGGGTGCACGGGTGTTAGGGGTATGCTATAGTCTGTTTCATTTATCCGAGAGCTTTTTAGTAAATGTTTTCGGAGGCTACAGTAACCCCTTCTTTCTTATTTACTGTAGTTCGCTAGATCTCACTGTAGTTACGTAGCAGAGAAGGGTTTTTCAATAAAATTTTTGCGACATAATTTATTCTCGTCTTCCAACAGATAAATCAACTTACAGATAAAAATCGCGCATTCAGCTTATCCTAAGTTGAAACTTTAAACACAATAGACTGAAGTGTTAAGAAACGCCGCGAACTCCCTCATAGCTCAGTGATAAAACGTCTGCTTGTTGTGTCGAAGCAACCGGGTTCGATTCCACCCGATACCTTTTTATTTAGCGCACTTACTGTAGTATGTCCCAGTACTGATTATACTGTAGTATGTCCCAGTACTGATTAAATGCCTAAATTAAATTTATATAGGCGAATTAGTGCATTAAAAATGGAAGAATTCCAGCCACTCGCCCTCACTGAGCTGATCTGCCGAATTACAGTAATTCGTCTTGTTTCGCTTACTGTAGCCCTTAAAAGAATTGACTAAAAAGCTCTCGAATAAATGAAACAGACTATAGGTATGATAGGTACGATATGTATGATAGGTACGATACCTATGTATGACGTAAAAAACTTTTTAAGTGATTATGTTTTAGTTGAATAACAAATTTTTAGACAGGTTTATCGCTGTCAAAAGTCAGTGGCGACATCGTTTTCGCATTTGTTAGCTCCATAAAAGTGCTTTAGTTTACACAGTATGTAATACCGGATCTGCCAAACATTGCCAGTCGATCGATGGACTGTTGGAAACCCTGCATATAGTCGACTTAAAAATTTCTGAAAAAATATTGATTTTTTTACTTTTTGCGGAATAGCCACTTTGATAATTACACTACGTATGAAGTTCGGGGAACGCTGTATTTTTGGTAGACGCATACATACATTTCATCTAATTTTGCAACAGCTGTATACACATATAATTTTCATCGGATTTTTTTACAATCCATCCGATCTTATCATGCTGGTTATCTAATATCTATTCTTCTTTGAAGACATCTGACCTGGAGGTTTTTCCATCAAAATCAACTTGGTAATGACGCACCATGCCAGACCACCTGTTGGAATTACGAGAGCGTGGACGGTTTTCTGAGCAAAAAATCTTCTTCGCACAGAATTCAGGTCTGTGTGATAGTGATAGTGATAAAGGGGTGGGCGCAAGCCCTTCACGCAGGCTAAGAAGCCCATTGTGTACCCCACGGAAACTTTTGAGAGCTAGTCGCACAAACGTTTTGAGGCTTTAATGAACCCCAAAAGTTGAGCAACAGGCTCCTGTAAAACGGCCGAGGGTTCAATATGTGGAGCATGGAAGAACCTAGCTCTCAACTTATCAAACCCAGGGCAGTGACAAAGGAAGTGGATAGAATCCTCTTCTGTGAGCAGACATTTTGCGCATTTGGGGTTGTCAGAATCCCAATAGTACATAGGTGTCTGTTGAGGGGACAGTGTCCAGTTAAGAGACCAGTTACTGTCTTAAGCAGCTTACGACCTAAGCTGATCAAGGAGCTGGCTATTTTCTTGCATGGCCTCTCCATAAAGGATCTTGCCTGACGGCAAGTCTTTTGCTCACTCCAATATTGAACATGCTGTTCCCTGACCCAGCTGTTCATGTCATGCCTTAGTAACAGCTCTGGAGACAGCAACTACCGGTTCTGGGCCAACATGTTTTACGTGCTGATCCCATTTTTGCATCATGATCCGCAAATTCATTGCCCTCAATGCCGCAGTGACCTGGGACCCATAATAATTTGACATTGTTATCCTGCGACACTCAAGAACTAACTTTGAAGACACTTGCAGATTGAGTGTCAGAGCAAATAAAGATGTTCTTATTTCTAAGGGCCATCAATCTCTGCAACGGCAGCATTGTAAAATAGCGAGTATTTCTGCCTGAAAGACAGTACACATACTGCCTAAGGTAAAATACCGCATCTGTTTTAACTTCTGGAAATAGATGCCCGCGCCTGAGGTATTCATAAAACGTGATCCATCAGTGTAGCAGACAATTCCAGGAGGCGAGAGAATATTCACTCTAGATTTTTCCCAGTCATCCATAGTGGGAAACTGAATTGTATAAAGTCTACCAAAAATAAATTTTGGTACAATAAAGTCACTTGGCATTTTGAGTACTGGCCTAATGGCCTTAGCCCAAACAGCATTGTGACCTACAACCTTGTCTTTTGCATTCCAACTGCCAGATATGTTTAGTCGATACGCAGCTGCCCTAGCACAACCCTCCACAAAGATATGCAGGGGAGGCAGGTCCAGCAAGACTTCCATGGCTGCAGTCGGTGTGGTGCACATGGCACTACAAATGCTGAGGCAAGCCATTCTATGTAAATGACTAAGCTGACATTTCACAGTAGACAAGTGTGCACGAGGCCACCAGATTAGTGAACCATAGGTGATCACAAAAAGCCATCGCATGACCTGTGGTGATAGACCCCAGGATTTCCCTACAGCTCTACGACATTGCCAGAATGCATTAACAGCCTTCTGACATTTGACCTCTACATGATTGCGCCAGTTTAATTTTTGGTCCAAAATAAGTCCCAGAAATTTGACCTGGTCTGCACGTTGTAGTGGCATACCATAGAAAATTGGTGGTTTAAATCCATCAAGCTTCCGTTTATGAGTGAATAGCACCATTTCGGTTTTCTGTGGGTTCACAGATAGACCATTATGGGGACACCACTGTTCCACCTTGGCTAAACCACTTTCCATAAGTGAGGAAATGGTGTCAAGGAACCTTCCAGTAACAAGGATTGCCAAATCATCAGCATATCCTTGACTGTAGAGGCCAGACTTTTGCAAATTCTGCAAAAGTTCATCTATTACAAGGCACCACAGGAAAGGAGATAGTACACCTCCTTGTGGACAGCCTTTTGTGGTAGTAAAGATCATGCTGTCTCCACAAGAGTCAGTCATGATATGGCGAAATCTTAGCACAGCATCAATCCATTTAACAATGGTCTGATGTACGCCATGATTGGATGCTGCTTTGCAGATAGCATTGAAGGTTGTATTGTCAAATGCCCCTTCAATGTCCAGAAAAACGCCCAGTGTTAATTGTTTGTTGTCTAATGCCCGTTCAATCATAGAAACTAGTTCATGAAGGGCCATATCAACAGACTTTCCACACTGATACGCATGTTGTGTAACACGTAAAGGATGTTCCAGCAAGGGACCATCTCTTATAAAGCGATCGATTAATCTTTCCATACACTTCAGTAAGAAGGAGGAAAGACTAATTGGTCTGAAGGATTTTGCCAGGTCATAGGAACTACGCCCTGGCTTAGGAATAAAGATGACCTTTACTTGTCGCCAGGCTATTGGAACATAGCCAAGTGCTAGGCATCTTCGATAAATATTCACTAGGGTCCTCACCAGCATGTCCAATCCTTCCTGCAAAAGAGCTGAAAAAATGCCATCAACCCCTGGAGTCTTGTAGGGTTCAAAAGACTTTACAGCCCAGCGAACCTTATCAGGTGTTATCACCCTGCAGGCCAGAACTTGGTCACCAAAGCCAGAAAAACTGGTTGGGCCCAATGTGTCCGGATATGTCTCATTTACAACTGCAAAGCTGCCAGAAAATGAGTGTTAAGAAGGTGAAGCAAGGTTTCCCTTCGGTTGAGTGTATACTGAATCGAAGGTAGTTTTGATGAGCCAAGTTCACCTACTCATGGTTTACATAAAATGCGGCGAAGCCTAGCAGCATCCGACATTTTATCAATGTTGGAGCAGTAAACCTGCCAGCACAAATGCTTTCTAAGGCGTTTAAGATGCTTATACTCCTGTCGAACCTTGCAATAATCAGCCCCATCGGAAACTGATTGAGATAATTTCGCTTGAATCCAAGCTCTCCTACTTTTCTTACAGAGGTCTTGGAGCTCCCTATTCCACCAGGGAATAGGTTTGCTCTTTTCCCTCTGTAAACTGCAGGAGTTCTCATAAGAGGATGTAAGAGCTTGCTGTACAAAGTCAACAGCACCCTCTACGTCCTCCTTTGTTGGGCAACTAGGAGCCCAAGGACCCAAGCGACTTCTAAGGTGCTGCTTAAAAAGAGCCCAATTAGTGGACCTTGGATTCCTGTACAACCTAGAAGAAAGGAATCAGCATGTAAAGAGAAGCGTATCTGTCTATGGTCAGATAGAGACTCCTCTTGTGATACATGCCAATTTCTTATATCATTAGCGAGGTCGAGAGAACATAAGGTTAGATCAATAACCTCTTGTCTCTTTGCCACAACAAATGTAGGTTCACTTCCCCTATTTAATGAAATTAAATTGGTGGAGGCTAAATATTCAGCAAGTGCAGTCCCACGTTTATTGGTATCGCTGCTGCCCCACAAGGTGTGGTGAGCATTGGCGTCACACCCAATAATTAGTGGTATCTGCTTTTTACTGCAGTAGTCAACCAGAAGAAAAAAACTCTACCTGGAGATAAATGAGGAGAGTCAAAAGGCAGGTATGCTGATGTAACAATAATGTTATGCCAGTGCCCTGCACTTTTATAACTTAACTCGACAGACACCATGTCACGGTTGCTAAATTGTTGGAGGAGCACTGGGTTAAGTTTCCGTGAGGCAAGCACGCAAGCCCTTGGTCCTTGTACCACAATCCCTACTAACACAGTATATAATTTATCATTTAATCCACATACCCTGTTCTTATAGATCCAAGGCTCCTGGATCAACGCTAGTTTTGTCTGCAGTTTTCCTAGGCAGTGACTAAGTACACCAGTTGCACCTTGGCTATGCTGCAAGTTAATCTGGAATAATTCCAGTACTGATTGGGATGGGAGAATACTAGTACCAACCATCCTAATCTATGCACGAAGGCTTAGGAGTTGGGTGTGCAACAGCAATTGCTTGCTGTGCTCCCCCACTACTAAATGCCCTAGATTTGGAGGGAGCTGGGTCCTCCTGAGCAGTATTCTGCCCGGTGCCCCTGCTCGAATCAGAACCTGTAACTTCGGCAGGTCAGTGCCAGATCCCTGGAGGGCTCTAGCAGCACGAGCCTGCTTACGAAGTTTTCGTTTCTGGGCCCCGCTAGGTTGCTTGCGCAAATTTATGGAGCCCAGTTTCTCCAAAAGGTTCTCCAAGGGAGTCCCTTTTGTAAGTGTTCCAGTAGCATTGCCCTCAACTGCCACCTGGTTCCCTATGGCAACTTCAGAAGCCACAAGTAGCTCGGCCACCAGTGATGCCCTAGTTGGGTTGCAAGTAGCATGACCACCAACATTGCCTTGCAACGACACAGTGCTGGCTGGGTCTCCGGAGATTTTAGAACCCTCGTCTGCCGGATACTGAGGGCCGGTTTCTGATAACTCCATGGTCATAGAACGGTGAGTTGGTTCATGGCTGATAAACTCAGCAAGTTGACAGTTAGGGTCCCAGCAGGGCCCCTAGTGATCCCTTAATGGGCTCACCCTGCCAACTTCTAACGGCCACCAACCACCAGACATGTCCAGTAGCCACTCAAGCCCTGGGGAGCAGCTCTTAGTCTGGTCTCTCAGTTAGCTTCATTGAGGCACACAAACCCCTCCACTACGTTAAAGTGGCTGCTCATCGGAGGGGGAATTCAGGTCTGAGTTCGCCATAAAAGTATGGCTGAATGCTCGATCTAGCAGAAGCGCTGATAAAATACAAAATGGCTTACATCGCTGATTAGCTAATATTACACCTTGCTGACATCAGTCACTTTTGTCATTATCAACACACATCCACGTCGACACAGGATGGGAGAGGTCAGAGAGGTTTTGTACTTCCCTTTAAATTTTGAAAAATAAAATGGCGATTTTGAGATTGACGAATAAGCCCATGAAAAATTTTCGATCATAATGCAGGAAATTTAAATCGACGTCAACTGCAAAATTATTGATTTTCATGTAAAATTTGTGTTTCTTTACAATCAAGTCGACTACCAGAAACTTTGGACTGTAATAACACGGTCACAAACAGGCATTTTCCTCGGAAAAATGTACTCTGAAATTGAATTTAATCACCTTATGTTATTAAAAGTGGCGCTTTAAAAGACTGAAAAAAGGCCTTTTGTGGTATAAAAGGTTGTAGCAAAATTCATACTATAATCATTACATATGTGCTACAACTAAAAATTGTGGGTTGGGTCCCCAGCGATTTTTGGAAAGGGGGGGGGTGAATGAAATCCAATTTTCGGCCAAAAACGCATACAAACGGTCAAAAATTCAATTTTTCACAAAAATGGGGGAGGGGGACAAAAATTTACTGGCTCTAGGGGAATAGGAGGAACGACCAAATTTGGGTGGGGGATCCCCATAATTCCTTCTGTTACATGTATGATGCTAAATGACCGTCCCCAGATTTCGCTTCACTTTCTCTGGCCTCATATGTACATAGTACCTCCATAAGCTATGCTTATTATGCGCCACAGGTTGTATTGTATATTATTGAATGTTAATGCTCAATTTGAAAAGAGTGTGAAGTGAGCTCTTGAATGATTACCTCACTCGTCTAATTTGATCAAGAATTCGCATTTTTAATTTTAGGCCATGCAGGTAGCATCGGAAAACTACTGTAGTTTTGGACGCTTTTATCCACAATTCTTTGTGCTTTCAAGATGTTTCGAAATTTTTTTTGTAAATAGATAGAGAATTTTATGCTCTATTTGTAGAGATCGCTCTACACCCTGTTTCGCCGCGTTGGTTCAACGCGAAATTCCATTTGTTTTGTGCTACGTTGTACCTACATTCCGATGACTGTTTGACCCAGCCTGTGCATTTTCGTGCTTAATTTCCATACGCACGTATGCGACCACTAAGCGCAACGCATATAGTGTGTCGCCCGGGACCACCTTCCCTCCAAAATTATCATATCTTCATTTCCTTTCCCATACATATTTTCAATAAAAATCCGGGATAGGAAAATGGGCACTCAGGCTTAATGCGACTTGAGTACGAATTGGTATATGTGCTATCATATCATACGTGTGTTAAAACTCTATATGTGTGTGTCTCATATTTGTGCCTATTCCGTTTGTACATTCTTTACCGTAAGCTTTGCCCATAGGCCTATTGTTATTCTCGTAGATCCATTCCGCGTTTCTTTGTCCGCGTTGATACGCCTCTTTTTTGTATTGTTTAAAACTGCGTGCGAGCGCAGTTTTGACGACATTACGATCATTCCGGCACTTTAAGACTTTTTCATTTTACATTGAGCTCTTGAGCCTTCTTTACGCCAGCTTGTACGCTGTGCGTCGTTTTTCTTTTCGGTGCGTCGAGTAGTCTCCGCATGTTGTCCCTGTTGTTTTTCCCCTGCGTGGCTGCAGGGAAATCTCGTCGTTTTCGTCGCATAGTGGGCAGGTTTCTTTTCGCCCCTACGCATTTGTTATTTTATTTGTGTGCCACACCGGCATTTTGTTGTATGCCGTTGGCGGGCTACGTGCCCTCGTAATTACATTGTTTGTTTTAACCGATTAGCGTAACACGACAGTCGGCAGCATGCATCTTCATGCTGTCGCGTTTTTCATTGCTTCATAATTTTCTGTCCAAAAATATTGTAAAAATTAATTATTTAATTAACGATGTTGGGCTCGGTTGAATTTCCGTGCTGTTGAATTCTGTCCTTGTGCTACACTATACTTAGGAACCTTCAATATTTTCAAGCACCGGAATTCGGTCCCAAAACAAGTTAAATAATAATCTTTTTGAGCCCTCAATTAGGTTTCCGGGGAACTTACATTATTTAGGTACTTAATCTCAAAAGGGGTTAAGTAAGTAAGTTTCACTAGGTGCGTGCCTAGAGGGCCGGGCTATCTTGATAGGCTGGGCCACTTACCCCCAAGTCGCCGGTTGGTGATTGTCCCCCTAAAAGGGCAATTACCGCCAGTGCGAGCGCATGAGCTTAAGCTAGGGTGTAAGTAAGCTTGTGAGCGTAGCGTCCAGCTACATTTACATTGGAGGTCATTCACGACGACCGGCCGAGCTAACATCATTTCAGTTTTCTGCCTAAAAAATTTCAAAAATATTTCCACTTTGCGTAACCATATTGTGTTCATGTGCATTCTTAACATTTCACTGTTCGTGTGCATTTTTGACTCTATTGTGTTTGTGTGCATATTTTTCTTGGTCGAGATTGGGGTTGTGACATAAATTTCTTGTCCTGATCTTAATCTCAATTGTCTGTCATGCCAGGCAAGAAACTAGCAGGAAAAATGACCAAAACGGGGAAGAAAACCCCAGATAAGTCGCCTAAGCAGGCTAGTACTCCGAAATCATCTAGAAGTGTGTCAAATGACTCAGATTCCGATCATAGCGCCAGTGCACAAAATTGTGCAAGCGCAGACAGCGTTGTGAATACAAATCAAACGCTAGGTGTCCAAAATCAGGACAACAGTGTTGACTCTCCGCAAGATAATCAAGTTGCAAACGACGACAATATCACTCTTCGCCAAATTTTGAATGAAACAACGATTCCTAATCCACAACAATCGGTTTCCGACACAAACGTGAATCGGATAACTGAAAATCGCAATTCAGATAATCTTTTGAATGCAATGTTTGCGCATATGCAAGATTTAGAAAATCGTCTTGAACGTATAGCCGTTGAACATGTGCATGCACAATTGCAAAATGCAAACTCTGCAAACCATGATATGCAGCCTGTTGAGCCACAACCACACCTGGGCGTGGGGTTTGAGGGGTATGCACCCCCAGAAACCAAAATACCCCCCCCAGAAATCAAAATACCCCCCCCCCAGAATTCAATTTTTAAAAATTTTTTTCGGTTTTTTCGCAATTTTTTGATGCCAATGGATAGTGCTTGATGAGAAACGTCGAAAAATGGTGTTTTTATCACCCTACCACCATTTTTAAGGCCATTTTTTGACCTTCAAAAAAATCTTGCACCCCCAGAATTTTCTTGCTGCCCACGTATGGCCACAATCAGTTCCCAACGTCACTGCAAACACGGACCAGCAGCATTTAGTTCGCTTTGCAAATGCTGACTCGGATTCGCATGTGCAGCTTGCAACGTCAATGCCCGTCTGTCATTCATCAGCCTCAGTGCATCCTAATCAGCAAATTGCGTCACGTTTATTGCGTCCTACCGTCTCTGTAAATGCTGAATAGCAACATTTAGCCCGTTTTGCAAATGTTGAACTGTCTCCGCAAGTACAGATTGTTTCGCCAGCCGTTCCGCCGGCAGCGAACCAAGCTAATCCCGTAAATGCTGAATTACCGCCACTTCATGCGATGCATATTCCACAGAATCAAATTTTCGTGCCAAATACAGGTGCATCGATCCCAACAGATCAGATTCCGCCTCAGAATCAGCAAAACCGAAGAGTTCACTTTCCGGATCAAGCTACTGACTCTCCGCCGGAAAGTCCCAGGCGTCATAGATCTTCTTCAAGACATTCATGACGCCGCCACCGTGACACGTTGTCTGATAGCTCAGAGAATACAGGTATTTGCTACGTAGCCGACTCTATGAATAGAGGTCCTTTTTTGCAACAAATTCAGTTCACGATAGCCAATAAGAAGTTTTTTCAAGGTGAAAAAACAGATATTTGTGGATTTTTTCATGAAATTGAGCGATTAGCAAATGGCTATAGAATTGATGAAAGATCGTGTATAGATTTGTTGCCATCTTTTTCGATACCTATACGACTAGATTGTTTTGCTCCCTACCCAATGACGTTCGCGAATCTAATGAACTTACAAAACGAGCATTAATTGCAGAGTTTTGTCCTATTGACTCAGATACATTGTTTGATAGATTTCTTGAACGAAAACAGCACCCATTGGAGTCTGTGAACGCTTACTTTTTGACGTTACACAAAGATCTCATTCGAGCTCAACCAGAAATTCAGGTTGATTTGATAGCTTTTGAGAAAATGCTCCGTCATCAGCTCAGAAAAGGGATGAATCCAGATATTGCGAGAAAAGCTTACAAAAGAGCGCCTGAAGCACCGCTTCAAGATTTTCTTCATGCTGCGCATTGCATAGAGTTTGCGAACCTACAGTATGCTTCAGCTAAGCAGCCTACGCCATATTTACCAGCAACAGCCGCTGCAGCATCCAGTAGCATGTTGCCAAAAAATAATTTTTGTCATTCAACATATAGTCAAAATGAGACCTCTCGTCAATCTACGTCTTTTCGTCAATCGCGTCCAGAGACATCTAATGCGTTTAGCGCAACAATATTGCGTGTATTGCAAACACATGGGCCACACCAGAGATGAATGTTTTCAGCGTCAGCAAAACAACAACCAAAATTATTGCAACAGCAAAGCTCACAATTCCAGTGAGTATTTGAATTGATACCATAGCCAATCCAGGCCAATGTTTCAAAACAACCCATCATTGTTGCGTTCGAACTACCGTACTCCGTATAATTCTCCTGTGTTTCAAAACTCACAGTAACCATCTACGTCTCAAAATTACGACTCCTGTCAAGATTTTCGACGTCCGAGCAATGATTTTTGGCAAAATTACGGTAATCGCCAGAACTACTGTAATCCCTACAGTAATACGCGATACTATGACAATGACAGAAATATGTATGCAAACAATCGTTTTGCAGAACATTCTCAGAATTATCACCAGCAGAATAACGCATATCGACAATTTCCTCAGCAACCTATGCGTTCTAACCCCCCGGCAGTTACGTATTCGGTATTTTCCACACCCACCGTTACGTTTCCTCCACCGCAACCGACCCAATCGTCATCTAATAACGAAAACGTCATAACTTCGTCTGTCTCGACTTCCGAAAATTCGGAACAGCGTTTTGCATCTCAAGCTTTTCTCGAAGAATATCATCGTTTACAGAAACGTTTAGCAGTCTACAAAAAGCTAAATTTGCAGGTCAAAACTCAGGATGCAGCTAATAAAACCGTTGTTGTTAGCCATGCATCTACAAATTTGCCTACAATATTAGCGGAAATCAACAGAGTAAAGCTCCCTGCATTAATTGACACAGGTTCGCAAGTTACAATGATGACCACAAGCGCTTTCCTGCTCTTAGGTTTCAAATTGCCACCAAAGCAAGCAGCGCATGTTGTCCACGGAATTGGAAAAATGACAGCAACTGTGCGTTTTACCTATATCATGCAAATCACAGTCGCAGAACAAACCACTCTGGCTGTTGTCTTAATCATTGATGACTTACCGGAAGATTTGCTTCTAGGCTTCGATTTTTGCAAACAACCCTTACTTTTCGTCAACACAGTCAAAGATTGTGCTTTTGCCAATGGCTTTCGTGTCGAATTACTATCCGCAAATGACAAAAAACATTTACGCGTAAACCCTGATATGCAAACCGCATGTCCAGTTTGTGCTCGCGTAACTGTTACCGAATCACACATTCCCATGGGGTATTACCCCCACCTCAGGGTATGAGACTTGAATCACTGTCAGACGACTTTGAGCTATCAAACGTTTTCTGCAATGATTTTTGGGTACTAAAGCAGCGCAGATGTTAAAATTCTTCGGCGCCATGCGCCAACTAGTACGTTTCTGTTTTATTTACCCATAAAACACCTAGAATGAAGTTAAAATGATCTTTAAAGTCAAAATTTTCGATGAATTCTTATATTTTTTACTTACAAGAGTGACGAAACTACTCAAGATGGGACAAAAAGTAGTTAAAAATGCAGTTTTCCACATTAAAACATGATATATAGGATGTTTTAAGCGTTTTGCATATTTGACCTGCAAAAAAGGCTAGAAATCTAAATTTAGTGGTCTCAAATTTTAGGATTTCACCCCTCTGAACTTTCGACCTTGGGAAACTATGTACCAAATCAATTGTCATTCAACCGCGTCACAAAGTTGTGACGCCTGGATTTGTTTGTTGTGGTGAATTCAATGCTGAAATCGCTCTTTTTGAACCTGATAATGATTTCATGCTAAGCAAATCACTGTTCGTCGCACCAGCTATCATCGACACATCAGTTCCTGTTTTCCCACTCTGCGTCTGTAATACGTCTAAATCACCTATCACCATAGATATTGGAGAATTCATCGGTTCTTTAACGACCGAAGCGGAAATTGTGTCTCATGTCGCCCTATTGGATGATAGAGCGCCCGAACTTTTGCATCAATCAACAAAGCCTTGAATGGTTCGGCAATAAATGCCCCATCAGCAACAGCAGGTTTGTGATCCGTGCCAGCGTTACTCCTCAATTTTTGCCTTGAAAGGAGAACCCCTAGGCCGAACGCCACTCCTAAAGCATCATATTGATACAGGTGATAGTCCGCCTATCATAGGAAAAACATATCGTGTCGAACATTTGCATTGAAAAGCGATGCAAGCAGTTATTGATCGAAATGCTAGCTGATAAAGTGATTCGTCCAACTACGAGCCCATGGGCTAGTCCGTTATTCTTAATCGGTGAAAAGGATGGTTCCTTACATCCAATTGTAGACTATCGCCGCCTAAATGAAGTGACCAAGAAGACCCAAGTGTATCCGTTACCTCAAATCAAGGATTATTTTGATGCTCTCGGATCAGCAGCATATTTTTCTATGCTAGATCTCAAATCAGGGTATTGGCAAATCCCATTAGATAGAGAATCAAGGAGAAAACAGCTTTCATTTGCCCTGTCGGTCACTACAAATTCAATGTGCTACCTTTGGGTCTCAAAAATGTGCCTGCAGATTTTCAGCGCTTAATGGAAACAGTTCTAACAGGACTGAACTGGAACAAGTGCCTAGTTTACATTGATGGACATCATAGTTTTTCTCGAACTTTTCCAGAATATCTCTCAAGACTCTAGAAAAGTTTTTATAGGCTCTAAGTGACACAGATCTGCGCATAAAGCCTGACAAACGCCATTTTGCCCACAAAGAAGTGCAATTTTTAGGGCATAGAATTAGCTCTTTTTGGGATCGTGCCAGACCCAACGAAAGTGGCAGACGTATGAAGCTTTCCGACTCCGAAAAATGTGAAAGGTGTACAAAAATTCCTTGGTCTTGTACATTGGTTCAAGAAGTTTGTAAGTAGTTAAGGGTGGGACCCTGGGGCGCAATGGTTAAGCATAGGACACGTTGTAGCATAGGCGGCCCGGGCACGCCCAAATTGGTGTACTAAAAATTTGGTAGACTAATAAATAGTTGCCCTGAGCGAGCCCTAAATTGGTGTACTAAAATTTTGGGAGGTCTAAAGAACCCTAGCGACCCTAATTTGATGTACTAAAAATTAAGTAGACTAATTTCTGGCGGACGAAGGTAGGGGTAGGATTCGTGTACTAAAAAATAGTTGAGGAGCCTAAATGAGGCCGAAATTCTGGGTGGCCTGTGATGGACCCCCAAATAACGTGTCCTATGCTCAGTGAGTGGGAACCCTCCTCAAGCCTAGCTGAAATGGTGTAAAGTGGGAAGGGGAGAGAATACACCGGTTTGGAATGTAAAATTCAGGAACTAACGGACTCAGCAGGGATGGCCGGCCCATCCGACCCGAGTTAAACTAAGACTAAACTAATATTAAGTGTATCCGTTTTATTTTTCAGGTCGTGTGCAGTGGAGCAACGAATGATAATGTTGATAATGTCGTTGTTTTCTATGTATCAAAGTTATCATATGTATATGCCCACAGTCATACTACATATGTATGTATATAATGAGCATTACATCAAAAATAAACAAATCATAATTGAATCACTTTTCAACAATCGTCACGCTCCACGTCATGGTTTCACTTAAAGACAAGTCTTTCACTGACTGAGATACACGTTCAATGAGACTGATAACTTGATCCGCATCCATACTCTGAGCGGGAGCAAATGGAACTAATACGGGAGAATGTAAACTCGGATGTTTTATTTCAATACCGATCATGCAGTCGGGAGGATGATCTTGCAATGTTCTCTTGATAACATCGTCAAAAATTGAATTCAAAATACGATTAATGTCAATCCATTGATAGAGTTTCAGAAATCTTAGGGTGTACACTTTGCCAAAACATTTGAATTTCTTAACATGAATAGGTTTACCAACCTCGTCAAGAGTGTAGAATTCGTTAATATTCATATTTTCATGAAACTATAGATAAAATTTATGTTTTTTGCTATTATGGGGCCTATATATGTTTCACATAAAGCATCAAACTCGCGGGGTTTAAGCGGGACATGCCCAGACACGCACAGTAGAAAGGTGTCTGACTCATTGAGCCGATTATGACTGCAGGATAGACATTGCATTAAGGTAGATTTAATAAGTTTAATACTGTGGTTAATAAGAAAGTTTCGATCGAGTTTTCTTAGGTGTTAATTTGATTGCTTCCTTAATTTCTTTTTCATCGATAACATCGGGTTCATAATCATAAAAATGCTCAAGTATTTCTGGCTCACGTTTTTGTATTACTTTACGCGTCTTCACCTCCTTTTTGGGCGCCGATGGCTTAACGAAAGTTACGGGAACTGGAATTGAGAGACGTTTCTTTCGCTGCTCGCTTAGAACACCCAATTCGTGCATCTTGTCCGAATATTTCCTTAGAACGGTGTCGGGATCTGCTGATTTTGGTGCTTTTAGAATTTCTTCTTTTTCCTTCTCGACTTCCACTTGCGCTTGTAATAAAGGATCGTCGGTGATATTGGCCTTGCGAAAAACGGTGTCGTACAGTTCAGCCGGTACTACGTACATCTTTTTTATCATGTTTCTTTCTCTAATAATTCGAATAAAATCTTAACTAAATCTGTTGATTCTTTCCGTATAATCAACTGTTTATCTTCAACACGCGTTTCGGGCAAGGATATAAGGTACAATGCGTTTCGGTATTTTTTACAGAATGCGGGATTCGCTTTACAAAATGTTCCGTTGAGCAAATGCCTCGATATTTGAGTTAAAACCGTATAAAATTCCGATGGAGCGTGTGAAATTAAAACGTTTCTTACTTTTTATTTATACTCTTATCGCCTATTAACTGAAAGTAGGGGCGACTTTTATCGATTTCGCGTTTAGCTTTCGTCGAAGACATTTTATTTTATTCGAAGCAACGCTAGTATTTATAAACGCCATATACATAACGGATATTCATCTTTGAAAATATTGTTTCGTATCCTATTTCGGACATCATCGTTAAACACATCTATCAATAAATAATTGTAAGGTTTTTCCTTCATACACTGCATGTAGGCTGGTTTTACGGGTCCGTTTCCCCCGTATAATTGAGAATTAAGCGTATTTAATACATTTAAATGAGGAGTTTTTGTAATTATAAAATAATGAGTGTTTCTGTTTATTGTCGTACTCATTGGACCTTTGAAAAACGGATTTTGTGTGATAAAAAACGTTAAAATATTTTTGTGATGGCTATAAACCGTAAAAAGTCTAGCAAATTGATCGCTTTTTACTGCGCTGTCTGCGAGGTCATCGCAGATAACCACATGCACTTTATCCTTTTTGGCCGTCCACTCGTTTTCAATCTCGTCAAGACATAAACCTTGAACGAAAATCATTTCTGGAAATTTTTTGATAAATTCTTCAAATAAAGGTTGCCAAACGTTATAAAAATAAATCATTTTTCCTCTTTTTGGTTGGAAAGGCCATTCGTCTAACAATTTTAGGAGCAAGCTAAGTTTTCCAAGACCCGGTTGCCCCGGAAATTACGAAATTCGCGGGCGATCTAAGAATATTTATATCGCTGCTGACTTGTTCCATTCTTTAGCACATAAACATTTCTGACCTACACAGCGGCGTATTGTTTTGTTATGAAAAAATTTTATGAACCAGCGCCGAATCAGTTTATCGTTTTCTAGCGTGTTTATATACGAAAACGGTTTCAGAATAGTATTTATGCTTTTATTCAAACTTAAATTGTGTGAAAAATATAAACAGTATATTCTGCATAACGAAGATATTTCCGAACTGAATCGGTTTATTCAAAACGACCGATATACTTTTGGTAACGCTCGCGTAATACTTTAATGCTTCTTCGAATTTTGCGCCGTAAGATTTTGGCTGACGTCCTGAGGTGTCAATAAACAGAGTTTCGTTGATTTTATTGAAAAACAACACCCAGTGAGCACCGGCGGAATTCGAACTTCCCGTATTAACGATAATAAAACTTTTTTCTTTTTTGACGCTAATTTCCTTGACTTTATCATACGCGTACACTCCTCTAAATAATTTTCTAGTTGTGAAATTCACTTTTGATATTATATCTAGCTGATTCGAATACATTTTCTTATGGAACGAAATCGAGAAAAATATTTTTTCGACCGTCTATACTTATTAAATTATCCCAAAGCAAGTATGACAGTAGAGTATAATTTTCGTCTAGCGAAGCAGGATCCCAGCTAGCTGAGAAATTCACCACTCCGTTCTTTTTATGCATATAACCTGTCGTTTCGTACGGATTCAAATCAAATGCTAAAACTTCAAAACCGTTTTTTGAAAAAGCGTCAAAATTTATGTCATTGTTAGAATCAGAATATAATTTATGAACGATTCTAAGCAAATTTAAATAAGGTTCGATCATAGACGTTTTTGGGGTATACGGAAGAGGGGGATATAATTGCCCATTTATTTCTAATTGAGCAGAAAGACACGATTTTAACGAAAAAGTGAACGGATTTCTCTGATAATTTCCAGAAACGCTGTTTGACGCGACTAGAGTAAGGATTATGACTCTGGGCAGTTGCCCGTTATGTAAAATCATGTTGGATACTTGACTAAGCCCCACTGCAATATGCACCGTCCTGACAACGGAATGACTGACGGGGTACTTTGCTGGTTTTGTTTGAAGCGCTTTTTCTATAGATAATATAGCTTGACTGCTTAGATTAACGCGTCTAACCTTAATGCTAATCTTTGTAATTTCATATTTTTCAGCCGCATTTTGGGTGCCGGAGAGTAAGAACAATTCGTCAGTGACGGGAAAAAACGTGAGCGAAAATCTGATTCCTGGCACGATTAATTTATTTTGCATTAAAATATCTAAGTGAAGCCTACCGCCCATCTCAACTTGCACGCTTTTCGCAAACTTTTTCACTCTTTCATCGTAAGAAACATTTACCCCCGCAACGGTCGCTTCAAATTTTCCAGCAGTTTCTTTATAATACATTTGCGGCGCTCCAATAGCTCCCTCTTTTGCGGCCGAAGAATAGGTGAAATTAGTTTCAATATACGATTTATATCCATAAGTTCCTGTTGCCTGATTTAAAATAGTATCATTGGCTTTTAAAACAATGTCTTTGAAAATTGCGTGCAGTGCTAAATTTAAAGGCGCTACTCGCGCAGCGTCTTTAAGAGCACTGCCATCTTTCTCTGTAACTTTCACTTTCATTTTCAATAGAAATGCAGGATCTGTCATTTGAGCGTGGGTTTCGTTGATGTCAAACTGAATCGGTTCTCCTTTAATTAAGGGGTTTATGGGGTAAAATTCCAGCTCATTTTCGCCTAAAATGGCAGTTTCCAGGGCCGGGCCTGAAAAAATATCCAATTCCTCACTTAGACGAGACATTATTTGAAGTTTCGTAAAGCGTATTGCGCTTTTAATGACATTTTCTTTGTATTTATAGACTTTTTAGTCTTTTTTGGCTTTGCCTCTACCTCGCCTTTTTGGAATAATGGGACCGGTGTTTTCTTCCTTTTTTGCTTCTTTTTAACTTTCTCGACTTTTTGCCTAGATGTTGGAGGGCGAAACATAAATTCTTCAATACTGCCTCCCCATTGAGGAAAAAAACAAAACGACCCGTTCATGCTAAATATTGTCTAAAGTGAAACGTAATGAGAAAAGGCTCGGCTAAATCTACAATTTTGTTATTCAGGTCTGCAAAATACAGATAAATTGCGGATATATAGCTTTTCATTATAGAATAATATATTGCGTCCGAGTATTTATAAACTTTATATGATTCGTTATCAGGAAAAACGTCCGCTACCATCGCCTGCAAATGCCGTGACGACCATATTTGAGGCGAAACGAAGTCAACGTGCAGCCGAAAAATGGGATTTTGCAATGCGACGGGAGAAGCGCCTTTGAACGCGAATGGTTCGGAACTCTTAATGTCGGGGTAAAAACTATTAAACTCCATACCTAAAAATTGTGCTAGTTCTTTAGATTCAATTTTTATCTGTGCGTTTGGTGCTAGTCCTATTATTGCATGATTTTCTGAATCTAACCCGAATCGAATGTTCAAATTGGAGGGGATTGCATAATTTACCGCATCTATTATCCTACTCGGTTTGTCGAAAAAATTTTGTTGCTTTACTTGGAACGTTTGAGACGATTTATTTGGTTTGAAATAATTAACGCGTAAATCCCTGGAAAATTTCGATCTTAAAATAATTTGTCTAACTCCGGCTTCCCACGAACCGCTTCCGCCTAAATTTATTGGCTTATTCAATTGTAAAAGGTAAGCATTGTCTTTTTGTGTAACATTAACGTCCGAAGAATCAAAAACTAGCGTAAAACTTCCAGGTCCGCTGTTAAAATCGTCCATTTTTGCATTATTTAATTAAAATATGTTACTATTTATAAGTTTACTATATCCGAAACCCAACTATTAAATTTTTCATCGTACCCTCTACATTTTACTAAATAGTCCGTTTTCTTACCTCTCTTACGCGTTCTAATTATCTTTTCAATAATGTACAAAGAGTCGGGATCGGTTTCTATTTTTTGTAGTTCGGGTTCATAAAAAACCCCTCCAACTTTTCATCCATCTGATCTTTCAGTAAATAAACGGGGGATCTCGCGCAAAACGATCCGTAATGATAAAAAATTCCTCGGTCCACGACGGCCAATAACCTTTAGCAAAATGCTTTTTCACTTTACTTATTCGTACTTTATCCCCAATTTCGAATTTAAATACAAAATTTTTGATATTTAGACGAAAAGCTTTATTTAATATTTCACAAGCGTTTTTTGCAGACACGTTCGCCGGAAAAGTGCCTATAGTACGATGAATGGAATGATTATAGTTGTGCAGCAGGTCGGGCAACACGTCCGTGTAAGTGTAAGTGTTTTTGTTTGAAAAAATCGCCACATTTTTTCCTTTAGCGTGCGATTAAACCGCTCAATCACACTAGCTTTCATTTCGCTTTTCGTCGTAAAGAACAAAATATCCTCACTTTTTAAATAATTTTGAAACTCTTTATTAGTAAATTCAGACCCCGCGTCGACTTGCAGTTTATATGGTTTCCTAGCCGACGAATCGAGAATGTGTTTAAAAGCTTGCAAAATATCTCGACTATTTTTCGATTTTACTGGAACCGACCATGCAAATTTAGAAAAAATGTCAATACAATTTAAGAGATATTTGAAATCATCGTTGAATTGCGATAAAGATTTAAGATCGGCAAGATCTACCTGCCACTGTTCGTCAATTCCGCTTACTAAAACCCTATTTCTAGAATATGTTTTTCTAGCCGGTTTGTGTAACGTGTACGTCGGCTGTTTTTCCAACCATTTTTTCACACTAGAACGCTTTATTTTTGGATATTTTACTCTAGCTTTTCTATATAGTTGTTCTAAACCCCCATATCCCTCTTTCGGATTATAGTAAATCTTGTCCATGCTAGTTTAGCATGATTTAGCACTGATCGTATTTATAATTTCATTTTACTTGTGAAAAAAACAACAACAACAATAACAACATAGAACGCATATTAATTAATTTTGCTGCTGCTGCTGCATCATATAATGTTTCAGAACCGCATTGCCGGCTTCTTGGGCCGCGTAATTGTACTCGAAGCATTTCGCACACATCTGGATCGTTATGTACCAACGGCCGAAATTTGTCTGGAACGCTTCTTTTTCGGAACTGGCTTTCTGGCAGAAGTAGCAGAGCTGAACCGTGACCGGATACATGGGTCGCGCCATGTTTTTTGAGCAGACTTCAATCGGTAGCTTGGCGGATTGACCGCACGGCTTCTTGACTTGTTCAACTTCCATGATTTTTTGACAATTTTCAATAAAATTCAATAAAAAACTTCAAAAATTGGTCTATTTAACCTTTGCTTAAAACATTAAAGTCACGGGTTTAAGGGTGAACATGTCTAAACTTGTTTTTCTCAGCATAGTAATCATACGCGTATGCTAATTTTCAGCCTTTTTATCAGCCTAATGCATTAATATACATATATGCATATGCTAATATTTATGTGTTATGCAATGATAAACGTATGTGTATGCTAATTTTTAGCTCTTCTTATCAATTTAATACACTAATATACACATAGTTGCGCTAATTTTATGCTTTCTTGTGTTATGCACTAATATACATATGCATTCTTATGAATTTCATACACTCATTCATATGGATATGCGGATTTTGACTCATTTTTATGTGTTTAACACACCCGTATTCATATTCGTACGCTAATTTTTGCCTCTTTTTTATCAATTTAACACTAATATTCATACATGTATGCTAATTTTTCAGCAGTAATCATATACGTATGCTAATTTTGACCAGTTTTTTATGTGATATACACTAACATACATATGTACGTATATGTATGTCTGTTTTTGACCCCATCTTATGAGTTTAGTACACCAGCTTTTTAGTATGCTAACTTGGTGACAGGTCTGAACGAATTTGATAGACCAAATTTTTAGTATGCTAATTTTTCGCTCACCCTCTGAACATGTCTGAACACGTTTAATTAGTATACTAATTTGCTGGCTTCTGATTAGTTGGCACTGTGCCAGCTCGCTTCTGATTGGCTGAAAATATTAGTATACTAATTTTTTAGTACACCAATTTTTGGTATATAAGGAGCCGACCGAAGAGCAAAACTAGTCTCTTCTTATTTTATAGAAATTTTGTCTGCTGATCAGTCGGTTGTTCAATTTGCGCTCTGATCAATTTGTCAAATTTGCTACTTATTTCGTCTACTTTATTGGAAGAAAATGAATCATCATCCGAATCAAAACCACTTTGAATTCCCGAGCATTAATCGCCTGTGCGAGAAGCTAAAGGACATTATCACCTCTCGGATTTGGATTAATAACCCGGCTTTGACGAACGCTATATGGAGAAAATAGATCGACCTCGGCCGCGACACCTCACTAACGACCGCCATTTGTCAACTTGCGGTTGAAGAAAACGACTCAACTGCGGCGGCGCCCGACCCGACTCTGGACGTGCTGCAGCGAATGGTGGATTTGGAGCTTTATTCAGGCGAGCCTAGCGTATTGACATATATTTTTGAGAAATTTGTTGAAAAGAGGCTAAAAAGAGTCGAATTTGAATCTGTAGCGTTCTGGAATGCCATCTTGGGAGAGCGGGATGAAGGCATGGGGCAGATAGGCGGTGGCCTGTCTTTGATACGAATTTTACGAGGTGGGAGAGATGTATCGTTTAAGGGTGCGGAAGTTCGGCACCGACGCTCGGGGGTACAGCCTACGGCTTAAGCGCACGAATGAGGTCCACGATTTTGGACGTCTCATTCGATCAGTTTTCGATCATGCGCTTGAGCGGATTTTAGACGGCTGTGCTCCCGAGGATATGATCAGGGTCGAGCTGATGCATCCCTCTCTCGACCACCGAGTTTTAATTCCATTCTGTCACCGCCAGCTCCTGAATGCCGACCGCATCCTGAGTGTGGTCGAACGCATGAGTCAATCCAAACGCGATTTTAATTTTAATGATCTGCTTTTTTTGAACGTAATTATTGTTGACGCCCCTATGGGAGCCGGACCACTCCATAACATGCGTAAAAAAACACATATTGTTAATTGGGATACCTGGTTTGCCCGCCATTGCGGGAATGGGGGTTGTTTTATTCAAATTGAAAATAAAATGGATAAATTGTGCCTAGCCCGGGCCATAGTTGTTGCTCGTGCTCGTCTAGATGGGGATCCGAGGTGGGATTGTATAAGAAAGGGGGAGAAGGGTCGGAGGACCCTGCAGAAGAAATTAGCCGTTGAGCTAATGGAAGCTGCGGGTCTAGGCGAGCACAAGGGACTCTGTGGTTTGGACGAGGTAGCTAAAATTCAAAATTTTTTGACCCCTAATTTTCAAATTAAAATTTATTCTAAAGAGCATATGGATGCTTTAATTTATGCCGGCCCTAAATCTGAAAAAATCATTCATTTATATCTTCATCATAACCACTTTGACGTAATAACGCGCATGCCAGCATTCTTCGGCGCGTCTTATTACTGCGAAAAATGCGATAAAGG
The DNA here is from genome assembly GCA_036768485.1 of Mermis nigrescens. Classification (NCBI taxonomy): domain Eukaryota; kingdom Metazoa; phylum Nematoda; class Enoplea; order Mermithida; family Mermithidae; genus Mermis; species Mermis nigrescens. The sequence continues at coordinate 2,862,924 of JAVLUZ010000143.1, read as the reverse complement.
TTATGATCATTCTGAAAATCATGTTTGTAATAGAGGCGCATGCACTTGTTGCAATCGCTCCCCCCAATGCGTATTTGATAGTTGGAAATATTGTTCTGATTGTAATAGATGGTTTATGAGCGAAAGTTGTTTTAATAATCATAAAACGGGCAGAAAATTTAAAAAGGGCGAAAAATTTCGGCTGTCGGTTTGCTCAACTGTCAGTCACTGTAAAAAATGTAATCAATTGTTTAAAACGGGTAAAAACGGTAAAAATCATAAATGCGGTCAAATTTATTGTACTACTTGTTCTATGTACGTTGATAAAGTTAATCACGAATGTTATATGATGCCCATTCCCCCGATTCTGAACCCAAACGGAAACCTACTTTTATTTTCTTCGATTTTGAAACTTGTCAGGACAAAGAGTTTGGCCGAAATAAACAAGGGGATAAAAATTTCTTGCACACCCCCAATTGCTGTGTTGCGTATAAAGTCTGCGAAAGTTGTATAAATGAAGAGTTGGGAAATTGCGCTAAATGCGGGTTTAATAAATTTTATTTTTCTGGTCAAAACTGCTTAAACGAGTTTTGTCACTGGTTATTTAGTAAAGAAAATGAAGGCGCTACTGCACTTGCGCACAATGCTAGCGGTTTTGATTCTCAGTTTTTATTGCAATATTTTCAAAATCACGGCACAATTAATCCTAAACTTATTTGTCGCGGGCTGCAAATCTTGATGCTGGAAGCGGGAAAGGTGCGGGTCATTGACTCCATGAATTTCATCCCCTCGGCTTTATCATCTCTACCAAAAACATTCGGGATTTCGGAACTAAAAAAAGGGTATTTCCCCCATTTTTTCAATACACTCGAAAACTGGAACTATTCTGGCGGCCTTACCGATATTGACTTTTATGCCCCCGATAATATGAAGGAAGAGGCGCGCGCTGAGTTTTTGAACTGGTACGAGCAGGAAAAATTGTTAAATAAACCGTTTAATTTGCAAAAAGAATTAATGGAATACTGCGAATCTGATGTTGATATATTAACTCGTTGCTGTTTAAAGTTTAGACAAATTTTTATTTCTGAAACGGGGGTTGATCCCTTCCTTGTTAGTATTACTATTGCTTCGGCTTGTAATTACATTTTTCGTAAAAATTTCCTAACCCCCAAACCATCGGCATTGTGCCGCATGGCGGGTATTTAAGTAAAGAAAATCAATCAATGATTGCGTTAAAATGGTTAAAATATATTATCTGAAAGTCAAAATATTCATATTCGTCATAAATTAAATGGTGGCGAAATTAAAATTGGCAAATATAAAGTTGATGGTATTTGCGGTAAAACAATTTATGAGTTCCAGGGCTGTTATTTTCATGGTTGTACTAAATGCATGTCTGATCGTAATAAATTAACTGCTGATAAACGTACTGCTGAAGAAGCTTATTTATCTACTGTTGATCGTAAAATGTACTTGCAAAGTCTTGGCTATACCGTTATTGAAAAATGGGAATGCGAGTTAAAAAAGGAATTGAACGAAAATTGGGAAATGAAAAAATATTTTGACGATATTGAATTAATTACGCCATTAGGCCCCCGTGAAGCTTTTTACGGGGGTCGCACTAATGCTATTAAATTATTGCACGTTTGCGCGCTTAATGAAAAAAATTGAATATGTAGATGTTTGTAGCTTGTACCCCTGGGTTTGCAAAACCGGGGAATTTCCAACCGGCCATCCCCAAATTTTTACGGAAAACTTCACCCCACTTTCGGAAAAAACTTATAACGGCATTATTAAATGCACCGATTATCCCCCGCGCGGCCTATACCACCCGGTCCTCCCCTACCGTTATGGCGGCAAGTTATTATTTCCTTTATGTAAACAATGCGTTATTGATAAAATTGATGACTGCGAGCATTCTGACGCGCAGCGCGCGATTACGGGGGCTTGGGTTAGTTTAGAAATTTATAAAGCTCTCGAGCTTGGGTATAAAATTTTAAAAATTCACGAAATTTGGCATTACTCAAATCTGGCTAAGTACGACCCAACCAGCAAGACTGGCGGTCTTTTTACCGATTATATAAATAAGTTCTTGCGCTTAAAGCAGCAAGCGGACGGATACCCTTCCAATTGTAAGACTGATACTGATAAAGTTGATTATATTGCTAATTATGAACGCATTGAAGGTATTGCGCTTGATCCTAGTAAAATAGAGAAGAATGCTGGCATGCGCTCGCTCGCTAAACTAATGCTAAATTCTTTTTGGGGTAAATTCGGGCAGAGAAATAACATGTCTCAAATTAAATATATTTCTGAACCTAAAGAATTTACTAATTTAATGTTTGATTCTACTAAAGAAGTCAGATCTATGCGGTTTATTGGCGAAAATATGATTTGCTGCACTTATGTTGTTGAAGACGAATTTCTGGAAGCTCTTAATAATACTAATCCTGTTATTGCGTCTTATGTCACGTGTCAGGCGCGCTTGAAATTATATACCTATTTGGAAAAGTTGCAGGACCGAGTTCTATGTATGGACACAGACTCGGTAATTTATTTAAGCAGGCCGGAAGATCAATATACGGTACCAATAGGGCCGTATTTGGGCAATATGACGAACGAATTGCGAGCGTTTGGCAAAAACGCGTACATTTCCGAATTTGTTTCGGGCGGACCGAAAAATTATGCCTACCGTGTCACGACCGATGGAAAGAATATGATGCACGAGGTGCAGAAGTCTAAAGGTTTCAATTTGAATTATTCTGTTAAACAGGAAATTACTTTTGACTATTTGAAAAAAATGGTGGTTGGATTCACTTTAGGTGATGAATACGTGCGGACAATTGTGGAAAAGAAAATTTTAAGGGATGGAGAACACAATATTTTAACTAGCATGTGTAAGAAGGATTATCGGGTTGTGTACGACAAAAGATGCCTATTACCCTAACTATTGTACGCTACCGTTCGGTTTTTAATTGTCTTTTGATTTACCCGTGCCTTATTTTATTATTTGACCCTCTGACCGTCATTTTTTGTTTATTTCGTTCCTCTGGCCGGTACCTGTCTTGAAACACAGCGTGACCGGACAAGACGTCATTTTGTTTAGTTCTTATTTTTGTTTATTTCGTTCCTCTGGCCAGTACCTGTCTTGAAACACAGCGTGACTGGACAAGACGTCATTTTGTTTTGTTCAGATGACGGTCATGGTTACTATTTTGTTTTTTTCTCGCCTGCCTGCCGGATCTCCCTGAAAAGAGCAAGTGCCGGTGGGTAGTCGAAACACGGGTTGAGTTTTTTGTTTATTTCGTTCCTCTGGCCGGTACCTGTCCGAAAAACAGCGTGACCGGACAAGACGTCATTATTTTTATTTTATTAGAGAAATTGTAAAAACCGGGACGGTAGCGCATACCCGTAAATAAGTAAAAGGCATCATTGTTGTATATAAACTGGTAGTCGTTTTTGCGTATTCTAGCTAAAATATTGTCGTTTTTTCATTCCTTTAAATTTCCATTTCCATTTTTGTTTTATCGTGTTTTTCATTTATTTTGGATGCCAACGGAAAAAAATTAGAAAATAAAAATTAAAAAATCGACTTTTTAGCCCAAATATGGCTGACAGCTCGAATATGGCTGAAAGTATTTCATTATTTTAATTAAAATCGACGTTGCAGTCTAAACATGACTGAGAGTATATGTTGAAGAATCATCTGAATTTGTTATTAAACGAAAACATTTTTTCTTAATTAGTTTGAAAATAAATAAAAAGAGTAATATTATCAGAAGAACTAAACATCCAATTATTTGGTTAGAAACACTTCCATTGAAATCAACTCTTTCGAGACATTTTTCTATTTCTTTTAGAGGAAAATCTCGATTTCTACTCGTAAAATTAAGATCCATTTTTGTTATTTATTTTAATTTTATTCTTTATACTTATAAATTTATATTGCGACCTGCAAAGACTCGGCCTCCACGTGGCGCAGGTTGGACCCTTTGCTAACGCAAAGGTGACTAACTGAGTCTATTTATTTTTTTATTAAAACATAAATTGAGGATAAAATTCTTCCTTCCTATCCACATCGTATATAGATATTATATACTTTTTATCGAATATATGTTTTTTCCAAATTGCGTATTTATGTCGGCATATGTATAATGTATAGTAATTGACTGAGATGTTTTTCTCAATTACGTAATCTTCAAAATCGTAATGCGTTGAAAACCCTAATTGTCCTATACTTATCACTAGAACACATTTTTGGGATTTGTCTGCTAATGTTTTACATAAATTGAAGACAAAAGTGCGACACATCATTTTATTGTTGCACGTAAGAAAATTAACTAAGAAATAGTTTAATCTTTTTCCAGGACAAAACTGAAAAGTCTGTTCCAGCATAATCCGTTTCAACATTATTTTCTCGGCATCCATAACTTTTAAGAAATTTGCGTATTTTTCGTTTAAGTACACCCATTTAATTATTATCATATCTATTTCGTATATTTTAGCCTCGGGCCAATCGTCCGGTTGACACGCGTTTAGAAGCAGCTGCTTTGCGGTCGAATTTTTGGCAACGAAAGCTCTGACGAAACGCGAATCGAACTTGTCGCAAATTTTCAACTCGACCGGATTGACGATTTTCAACACGCTCATAGTTTGCTCAAATGTTGGGTTTGTTTTTACGAAAAGCGGGGTGGTGAGAATAAGGTTACCGTCAGAAATTGTCAGAACGATTTTGTGAGAAATGGGCCAAAAATTAAAATTTTCTATAATTTCCAACCATTTTCGACATACTCTTCGCAGTTTCAGTCTCGTTCTCCCGTCCAAATACTTGAATATTTTAACCAATAGCTCCGGGGGTAGCATATTTAATTTAAGTTTTTTCTTTATTTTGAAAATCTTCATTTCTGTGTATACTAGTTTTATTTATACAAATCGATTGCTTTTGTACATATATGCATGTATTTATACTTTACACTAAAGTGAATATCAAAAATTGGTCTACTAATTTTTATATCGTGTAGGGTCGTGAAGTTGATACACTAATATTACTAGAGCACGAGTGAACGAATGCCGTACGATTTTGACGCCAAGATGCGCTACGTATTGCGATTGGATAGAATGACGTACCCTTGCGAGCGACGCTTTTTATTGAATTTTTTAACCCAACGGCCCTTTTAAGGGCCTTAAATGAACAGAAGTGTATATTTGGCACGTGCTGTTTTAGTAGTGTTGTTAAGATATGTTCAGCTTGATTTAGATGTTGCACGTATTTTGCACCAGTTACAATAATTTTGCCGCTTGAAAACAAAATTGCGGTAGTGTTTCTCATTCTGTAGACGAGACCCGGGAAAATCTCGGGCTCGTATTCGCTCTTTCTATCCACGTTTTTGTAAAAGTCTGATAGATTAATTGGAGAATTTAAACTGAATGAACCGACAAACATGTGAATTTTGACTTTGAGATTAGTATTTGAATCGATAATTTCTAATCCTTTCTCTAATGTCTGTTTAGCTTCTTCAACCGTTTTCGACCCAACGCATACGATTTTTCCAGACTCGAAAAACAGTAAAGTTGATTTTGGGTTAGTCATACGAAAAATTAGACCTGGAAATTTGTGAGGTTCGTATTTAACATTAGGATAATCACTGTGAATGCGGTGTAAACTGATTCTTTTTTTGCTGTCAACACTGCTGACGATATTCTGCACCTTCATTTTAAGTACTGTACATAGGTACCTACCTAAGTACGTAAGTATATATGGTAGACGCGCAGCATAAGTTTTACGGGATGCTTTAAGATAGGGATATATATGTAAGTAAGTTTTACGGATAACGTTTCAAGACTCTTTTGCCTGCTTCTTGCATGGCTCTGTTAAATTCGGTACACCTCGGACACATTTCTATATGTATGTACAGTACCCCCGAATTTGTTTCAAACACATCTCTAGTCGAACTACGATTTTGACAGTATTTGCATAACTGAATCAAAAGCGTGTACATCGGCCTTTGTAGATTTTTGCCGCACAACTCAATAGGGGGTCGAATTGCCCTCCCGTAAGGTTTTACGTCCTCATCCATAAATTGCTGCTTTTCATCAATTTTTACTTTTTCGGTTATCTTTTCCTCTACTTTTGGTATTACTTCATCCCTTTTAGTTTCCACTTCCGCGAAGGGTCGCTTTTGGATCTCTTTCATTACTTCCTCCATTTTTGTTTTAAAATACTCGAAAATATCGCTAGTATTTATAGACTTTGTTTATAAATATACGCGATACCCAGAATGTAATATATCAAAATGGCGTCAAAAGGAGAAGGTATTTACAAGCACATCGTCTCACACATTTTAAAGTACGGATACATGGAAGAAGGAAAGTTGGGCAGGTACTTTTGGTTGAAAATGAGACCTGAGTACAGACAAAAGCGAGAGAAACGGTCATTTATTAACGAATTGGAATATTACCTTAAAATGAGAGATTTTGAATCGTTATGCCAGTTTTGGCACGAATTTAACGATGAAACGAAGGAATTTTATGAAAACTTTTTCGAAAAGTGTATCAACGACCATATCATATATCAAATTCTGCTAGGATAAAGGCTATAGTCTGTTTCACAATTCCTTTAGCAAATATTATGTATGTACATACATATGTTGTATTGTAATACACGTACATAGAAAACAACAACAATTATCGATCGCTTCATCCGATAATCGACCTGAAAAAATAAAACGGATACACTTAATATTAGTTTAGTCTTAGTTTAACTCGGGTCGGATGGGCCGGCCATCCCTGCTGAGTCCGTTAGTTCCTGAATTTTACATTCCAAACCGGTGTATTCTCTCCCCTTCCCACTTTACACCATTTGAGCTAGGCTTAGGAGGGTTCCCACTCACTGAGCATAGGACACGTTATTTGGGGGTCCATCACAGGCCACCCAGAATTTCGGCCTCATTTAGGCTCCTCAACTATTTTTTAGTACACGAATCCTACCCCACCTTCGTCCGCCAGAAATTAGTCTACTAAATTTTTAGTACATCAAATTAGGGTCGCTAGGGTTCTTTAGACCTCCCAAAATTTTAGTACACCAATTTGGGCGTCGCTCAAGTCAACTATTTATTAGTCTACCAAATTTTAGTACACCAATTTGGGCGTGCCCGGGCCGCCCTATGCTACAACGTGTCCTATGCTTAACCATTGCGCCCCAGGCTGCCTCCCTTAACTACTTTTGTAAAGGATCTCGCAAAAGTAGCTAAGCCACTTTTCATGCTATTGCGAAAAGATATACCTTTTGTTTGGACTGAAAAGCATCAAGAAGCTTTTGGAAAAATCAAGGATGCTTTCACTTCTCCGCCAATCCTACAATTCAATTGCCAAAATTTGACGACAAACATCAGTTTATCTTGAAAACTGATGCCAGCAACTATGCTTTAGGTGCGATTCTCACCCAAAAGCATCTGCCGTTGGGTAATTGCTTCATACTCAGCTATGCAAGCTGAGTCTTGAATTCAGCTGAGTGCAATTACGCCACATCAGAGAAAGAAGCTCTAGCCATTGTGTGGGCGATTAAATACTATTGTCACTATCTCTACAGTACCAAGTTCGTGGTTGAAACCGACCACAAAGCTTTACATGGCTTGTCAACGTCAAAGACCCGTCTAGTCTTCTTCGAAGATGGGGACTCAAGCTTCAAGAATACACATATAAAATAGTGTATGTCCCCGGTAAGCTTATAATTGTGCCGCCAATTTACTTTTGCGTCACCCCAAATATGATGAAAATGAGCGAAAGTACAAAAGCTGAAAGAAAAAGCAGTTGTGAACTTAGCCAATCTATAATCCGAGAAATCCGAGTCGGAAGAGGATGATAATCCGCCTGACATACCAACTACGTCAAAAGCGAATAGAAATGTACCACCGGTATATTATGAAAGAAATATGCTGACAGATGCAGAAAAAGCAGAAATCCAAACGCCAGCTAAACTGTTGGCAGAGCAACGACTTGATCCCAAAATCGTCAAAATTCGTGACTCCCTCGATGATCTTTCCGAGAAGAAGTATTGAGATGAATTTTTCATCAGCCAAGATCTACTTTTTTGACGCTTTCAACCCAAACGTAGCCCCCAAGTCATCCATCAGCTCAACATACCTAAATCCCTATGTCGTTTTATCCTATCAAAATTTCATGATTCTATTTTTGGTGCTCATTTCTCAGCCCGAAAATTTTGCCCAATATCCAGATGAGATATTGGTGGCCAAGAATGGAAAACGATGTCATTGCATGGTGTAAAAATTGTCATACATGTCTGCAACGTAAGATTTTCACTCAATCCCAGCATCGATACCCCTAAAATCGATTGAAGTTAACGCTCCTTTTGATCTCATCGTGTGACTGTCTTCACATGCCAAAAATCTATCTGTGGAAATGACCAAGTTGTAGTTTTCTATGGACTATTTCACGGAATATGTAGAAGCATTTCCTGTTTCGGACATAAAAGCTACTACGATTGCAAATCTTTTGCTACGTGAAATCATACCTAGACACGGAGTGCCTAGACGCTTTTTTGACAGATCAAGGATCCAATTTTACATCAACGTTAGTCTCTGAGATATGCAAAATCTTGCATATTCAGAAAATTTTTACAACACCATGCCATCCCCAATGTGATGGTCTAGTTGAGCGTTATAATCGAATGTTGGTTGACTGTTTATCGAAGCTAAGTGCTCATGACCAATATGATTGGGAACAGTATCACCCATTTGCGTTGTTTGCCTATCCAGCAACGCCTCAAGCCGTCGACAAATTTATCGCCACTTGTCTCTACTTTACAGTCGAGAGCCATCTTTTCCGATAGATATTCAAATCTTGAATGATTTAACCCTTGACCCTGAATCGCCTAACCAAGTTGAAGCGTACTTAGCCAGCCTAGTTCACTCCCTACGGGACTTACATGAGGCTGCAGCCACTAATTTAGCGAAAGTGTGTATGCATCATAAGCGACAATATGATAAAAATGTTTCCGAAACAACCTTTTCGGTTAACGATATTGTTTATCTGAATAACAAAGCAGTTATTCCGTCGAACCAAGGCAAACTTGCTCCTAAGCAAGTGGGTCCATATCGTATCATCGAATTGCCAACTTCCGAGACAGCTCAGATTGTCTCATATTCACAATCCGCTCATGACTCACTTAGTTCATTGAAATAGGTTATTGCAATCGCCAAAATTGCCATTTTCCGATCTAATTTCGAGAAATGCGCATATTCCAGGCGATATAGTGATAGTTCAGGTCCCACATTAGTAGTACTCCCGGACCCTTCAGCTATACAATGCTTAAGCATAGCACATGCTTAAGCATAGAGACTCCATTTGGACCACTCACGCTCTTAGTACAAGTGCACTCAGCCGCGTGAAGCGCCAAATTTAGGACCATACTACTACACATTAGAGCACAAAACTATGAGCGCGAATTGCTGAGCTCGAGCCTACTATTTTTGCACTGGTCGGTCACCCAGTGACGAAATCATAGTTTTTTGCTTTGGTGCGAATCGCCAAACTTTTAATGCACAGTCGGTTATCCTGGACGGGCGGAACAAATTAATTTAATTTGCATAAGTAGCGAGCAGCGTCCCCATTCACGGCCTATTCTAATTTTGGTTCAGATCATCAGCTCACTACACATTAAAGTATGGGCGCAAAGCACCGACCTGCTTTATTTTTAGTTCACAATGCACGCAGATGATGAGTCATAAGCATGTGACAAAGTCCATAGTCCCATAGCATGCTACATTTTAAGGGCCTGTTCTAATTTTAGTTCAGATGATCAGCTCACTGCACGTTGACTCGCAGACGATGAGTCATCATAGGTTCGATTTTTAGTTCACAATGCATGCCAATGATGACTCATAAGCACATGACAAAGTCCATAGTCCCATGGCATGCACATGTTTAGGGTCTATTCTAATTTTAGAACATAGAATTATTTCTCCAGTACCATATAATCTTGAAAAAACCAGAATTTTCCGGTTTTTTCCAGTTTTGTCCGGTTCTCATCCCTCAGAAAGTATAAAAGGAGAGAGCAGGCAAGAAAAAATCATTCTCCAAAATTATTGCTCTGTTGAACTTCTGAATTTCGCTCTTAAATTGTTTTTCTCATTGAAAATGGATTCTGACATTGAGATGGACGAATTTTCAACGCAAGACGCGTGGTACGAAACGGACGAAGAAATGCGGGAGGAGTGGGAGGACAGTTTGGACGTTGTGGACGAATGGTACCCGCCAGAAGAATTTTACGAGTTGGGGGAGCCGGAAACTCAAAAGATCAAACGATTCAACACCGAAGGACGTGCGTATACATTAAATTTCAAAAATTTGGATCGCTTAGACTTAGAAAAAAACTTGGCCGAAATTTTTGACAGTGCTATCACACAGATTTTGGACTGTTCTAACGCAATGGACATGGTGGGCCTGCAAATTACACATCCAACGCTAAAAAAGCCGGCGATTGTGCCCTTTCGAAAAGGTGAACAAATAAACGGTGAACAAATTGTACATACGATTGAACGAATTTTGCAGTCAAATGAGGAAGTGCAGCTCGAGCAGCCGGAAACGCGCATCAAAATTGTACAGGTTAGCCCCCGAGTGGCTCAGGACAACATAAACGTAAATTTATCAATTTGGAAAAGAAATGAAGGCAAAACGCTGCTTTGTAAAAATTAAAAACAATGATAATCTATGTTTGCCTAGGGCTCTAGTAGTAGCCAAAGCGCGTGTGCTGCACATGGAAAAACCCAATGATAAAACTCTTAAATCAAAATACAAGGCAATATGTATGGGTGATGCATATCGATACACAATGCAGCGAACAAGTGCGCGAGAGTTGATGAATATTGCAGGCCTTAAAGATCATATAGGCCCTTGTGGCATACCCGAGCTGCAGGCGTTGCAGGCTGTGATGCCACATTTTCAAATTAAAGTCTTTAGCGCCGATTTCTGTAACGCCATAGTTTTTGAAGGGCCGCCCGCAGAAAAATTATACATTTGTATCATAATAATAATCATTTTGACGTCATAGGCAGTATGGCCGGCTTCATGAACCGTGGATATTTTTGTGAAGCTTGTAACAAAGGTTATAACAATAAGGAAGAGCATCACTGTTCTAAAGTCTGCCCATGTTGTAATGGTCCTGCATGCCCAAACGTACCTCTCACTGAATGTACAGACTGTAATCGCCTATTTAGGGGACAAATCTGCTTCGAAAATCATAAAAAAGTCGGGAAAAACGAAAAGTCGATCTGTCAACAAAAGATGCTCTGTAAAAATTGTGGTCGGCATGTAAATAGAGCCGATAAAATACGGAAGCATAAATGTGGCCACTTTTATTGTAAAGCGTGTAAATCTGATGCGCCTACAGATGATCATAAATGTTACATGCAAGTCGTATCTGAAGAAAAAGAAGAAAGAAAAAGACCAAATATGTGTTTTTTGATTTTGAAACGAGACAAGAAAAGACATGCGGAAATTCAAGACTCGAGCATGAACCCAATTTGTAGTATAGCGCACATTGTATGTACAGATTGCATAGCGAAACCACTTGGACATTGCGGTAAATGTGGTGAGAATCGGCGCATATTTTTTGGCGATAATTGTACAGATGCATTTTGCGATTTCCTCTCTGGTCTCGAAAATGCAATAGCAATCGCCCATAATGCTAAAGGTTTCGATGGACATTTTATTTTAAAATACCTGTTTAAACAAGCCGTTGCGCCCACCATTGTCACGAAAGGCCTAGAAATCATGAGCCTGAGTGCCGGATCGGATAAAATTAATCGACTCATTCAACTTCCTACCGATGCCATTAGCCGCTTTACCGAAAACATTCGACGAACCCGAATTGAAAAGGGTTTTTTCCCACATCCTATTCAATACAAAGGCGAATGAAAACTATGTGGGTGAATGGCCAGATGCGTGGTACTATTCCCCTCTGCTACAATGAGTCCAAAGAACAAGGAAGCTAATCCCAAAAGTGGTACGCTGAACAAAAAGGAAAAATTTTTAATTTCAAGTCGGAACTTTTGACTTATTGTGAGTCTGACGTCGATATTTTAAGGCGCTGCTGTATAAAATTCCGCGATTTATTTATAGCCGAGACCGGAATGGATCCGTTTGACTGCTCACTAACAATAGCAAGCGCGTGTAACAAAGTTTTCCGGTCAACCTACCTTAAGCCAAAAACAATAGGCATAGTACCGCATGGTGGCTATAGGCGAATGGAAAAGCATTCAATAACAGCTATAAAATGGCTCAAGTGGATGAGCGAGGTGCAAAAAATCAACATCAGGCATGCACGCAATATGGGCGAACAAAAAATTGGCAATTATCGCGTTGACGGCATACACGAAAAGACCGTATATGAATTTAATGGGTGCTTCTGGCACGGATGCCCGAAATGCATGAAGAAAAGGACACAAATGACGGCAGACCAAATAACATCGGCGGAAGAAGCGTTTCAAAATACAATTAGACGACGTAAATAAATTGAAAAATGGGGTATACTGTAACAGAACTCTGGGAGTGCGAATTACGTCAGCAATTGAAAGCAAATAAAGAAATGAAACAATTTTTTGATTCGATAAAAATTGTTGACCCACTCGACCCTAGAGAAGCGTTTTACGGTGGACGCACAAATGCAGTCAAGTTATATGAAAAAATTAAACGTGACCAAAACAACGAACCATTAGAGCATATCATGTACACGGATATATGCAGCCTGTACCCGACCGTGAATAAGTATGGGTTGTATCCCATAGGTCATCCACAAATTTTGACAGAAAATTTTTCGGAAATGACAGTGAACAGCAGGCCATATCAGGGTTTGATTAAAGCGAAAATTCTACCGCCCAGGAATTTGTACCACCCACTACTGCCCTATAGATTTGGCGAAAAATTATATTTTCCGCTATGCAGAACATGCACTGAAACGCATCAAACAACAAGATGCGAGCACAGTGATGAAGAACGTGCAATAGTGGGCGCCTGGGTGACACTTGAAATGTACAAAGCGCTAGAACTGGGGTACAAAATAATGGAAATATACGAGATATGGCACTACGAAACGACAGAGCAATATGATAAAACAAATAACCCAAACGGCGGCCTGTTTACGTCATATATCAATAAATTTATGAAAATAAAACAAGAATCGGACGGATGGCCTTCATGGGTAAAAACGGACGAAGATAAGGCGAAATACGTGCAAGAGTACAAAGAAAATGAAGGAATTGAACTAGACGCTACAAAAATAGCAAAAAACCCAGGACTGCGAGCATTAGCAAAGCTAATGCTCAATAGTTTCTGGGGTAAATTTGGTCAGCGAAATAACATGTCGAAAGCTTCGTTTTTTACCGATCCGGCCCCATACTTTGACTTAATTTTCGATCGCTTCAAATTTAATATACTCAATAAACGCAATTAACGAAAATTTAATGGCCGTCACACATGCAAAGGAAGACGAATTCGCTGAGGTGATGGGGAATACCAACGCGGTGCTCGCGGCCTATACAACATCACAGGCGCGCCTAAGACTGTATGAGCATTTAGAAAAATTTGGCGACAGAGTTTTATATTTCGACACGGATAGTGTCATATTTAAAAGCACATTAGGAAAAGCTGAATATCAAGTGCCCATTGGGTCATATTTGGGTAATATGACAAATGAGTTGAAAGATTACGGTGAGGGTAGTTTTATTGAAGAATTTGTAAGTGGGGGGCCTAAAAATTATGCGTACAAGGTACGCTCAGCGGATAGTAAAATTTATTACCATATAAAAGTGCGGGGTTCACACTTTCATCTGTAACTGCTACAAAAATTAATTTTCATCTCATTACTAAAAATGGTCAAAATGTTTGTACAGCAAAACAATATCGTAGAAAAAACTGTATATTTTCCTCAGATTCGACGTTTGCCCGACCATAGCATTGTGACCGAAAATGCGTCTAAAAAGTACAAAATTGTATATAATAAACGCGTTGTACAGCCTGATTATTCAACACTGCCCTATGGCTATTAGCCCCATTGTGTGTTTGTATGTGGTGGTTGGGTCTTTTATTTATTTTGCTGTTGCCGCCTGTACCTTGCGGGAGCAAGTTCGTGGCAGGAGGTAGCGGTCAACTCAATTGTGTGTTTGTTCTTTCTGGGTGCACTACATACCCTGTGAGGAGCAGGTACGTGGTGCAGTGTACCCAGTGTTTGAGTCTTTTTTTATTTTGCTGATGCCGCCTGTACCTTGCGGAAGCAAGTTCGTGGCAGGAGGTAGCAGCCTTGTACATATGGGCAAAATCGGGTTGTTGTGTGAATATTCTAGGCGTCTTCTTTCCCAATTTCATGTATCTTTTTGTGTTAAGAAAGTTTTCATTACGTTCAAAAAAAAATCCAAAAAAGTAAAAAAATAAAAAATCAAAAAAAACAAAAAAATGGTGCCGCCGCATGCTCAGGTCCCCGTCCTGGCACCGGGCGCTGCATTTTGCAGTGGCAGAGAAGCATGCAAAGTTATATAAGATTTTCTTGTTCAAAAATGATAAAAAATGTTAAATGGTACTTGCATAACTAGATACCACCTACAACCTATTTATAACGAAATTTTGGGCTGTATTGTTCTCATAATTGTTCTATCTATTTTAGTTTTGTGCAAGCTTTTGAAGAAACAAATTAAAAAGTTACATATAGGTTTAAGTAGCTTAGGATCAAGTAGAAATGGATCTCGTCGATTGTCTGCAGTGTTCGATGAAGCCCAAATCGAAATACCACTACGAGATTTGTAATTTTCTGCATAAGAAACCATGTTTTCAACGGAGATGGTGCAGATTTTTCGAACCTGGTTGTAAACAGTGCGTTTTAAAGATAGGTAAAAAGTCTCCAAGTTTTTCATTTTTACTCTGTGAGAAATGTTCAAGTGAAATTAACGTTATCAAGAAAGATAAGTACATGTTGTACTTTTATTCGGAAGGACCTCAGCCAAAACGTGACGATATAAGCTTTGCTGTTAAATGTGATGATTGTATTTTAAAAATTTCTCGAAAGAAAAAATTAAAAATTGTAGTCAAATTTTGCAAAAAGTGTACTAATATTTTTTGCACTGTAGCAAAAGGCAAAAACGCATTATATTTCTATTGAATCATGGAAAAAAATTATTACGATCCTCAAACGGGGTATACGGGGGTCGAACCTCTGAGGGCACGCGTGAAATTGCCTAAAAAGGAGGTGATAAATTGGCTAGAAACCCAACCAACCTACACTTTACATAAACCGGCGAGAAGAAATTATGTGCGCAATAAAGTTATAGTTTCCAGGATAGATGAGCAATGGGCTATAGATTTAGTCGATTTGCAATCACTGAAAAAGTATAATGACGGTTATGTTTTTCTCTTAAACTGTATAGACGTGTTTAGCAAGTATGCATGGAGTATACCCGTAAAAAATAAAAGCGCGGCATCGATTCTCAATGCTTTCAAACTCATTTTAGATAAAGGTCGAAAACCAGAAAAGGTGCAAAGTGACGCAGGCACAGAATTTTTAAATAAACAATTTCAAGCCTTTTTGAAAGAAAATGATATTGATTTCTTCACAACAAACAGTGAGCTTAAGGCATGCGTAGTCGAGCGTTTTAACCGCACTTTGAAAGAACGCATGTGGCGCTATTATACGAAACATAACACATATAGGTACATTAATATTTTAGATGATCTGATTGAAGGTTACAATAATACAAAACATCGTACGATAGGTATTGAACCGGCCAACGTTAATATTAACAACGAGTCTCAAATTTTACGAAAAGTATTCAAAATTGACAATAAAAACGTAATTTTTAAATTTAATGTAGGAGATAAAGTTCGCATAAGTAAGGTTAAGAGAACTTTTGAGAAGGGTTACGAGCCTAACTGGAGTGAAGAAACGTTCGTAATAGATAAAAAACTTAAACGCAATCCACCCGTTTACACACTAAAGGATCAGATGGGTGAGAAATTAGAAGGCGTATTCTATGAGCCAGAACTACAAAAAGTTAACATTGTCGATGAAGTTTACGTAGTAGAAAAAGTTTTAAACACTCGCAAAAAAGGAAGAAAAACGGAATATTTAGTTAAATGGCGCGGTTTTCCTGAAAAATTTAATAGTTGGGTTAGTCAACTAATCAAATTATGAATCTATATAAGAAACTTCTAGATAAAAGTATGCATCGTTAAAAATTTGTTCAGAGAGAGATACTGCTTTAAAACAGATTTGGATAAATCCGGTTTTTCTGGTGCTAAAAATAGACTCAGCTCAGAAAGTATAAAAGGGATTGAAAATTTAAAAATCATCATTTTTAAAATTATTGCTTAACTGTGCGGTCGAAAAATGGACTCTTCTGCTCCTGAATTACGTTCAAAGAAGATTAAAGCTCCAATTCAGCTGTGCTCCCGCAACTTGCCTCGGCCAATGTATGCACTAACGATCGAACTTTGTTATTTTTGCCAAAAAATTTGCGAAGAACGAGACTGTTTTAGAACAGATTCGGGTAACTTATTTTTTTCGATACCGATGTGTCCAAAATGTTTGGAATACAATAAGGCGAGACAAGAGGCTGGGATCGCAGTTCTTGAGAGACACTTGGAAGAAAGAAAAAATATGGCTTCACGACGGGAAGAAAGCTTGCTAAAAATAGCATCGGAATAGAGCTGGAGTCTATATAAGGGATTGAAAATTTAAAAAAGCATCATTCTTAAAAATTTTCACTTACTGTGCGGTCGAAAATGTCTTCTGGTCAGAAAATCTTTGTTACCTTTTGTTCCGAGCTGGCTCGGATTTTTTCTCAATTTCCATACAATGATTACCAACTTGCTCGGGTCGCTACGTATTTTTGGAACCGCTTCTCTGATGCCTACAAGGATCAGTGGAAAGCGGCTGCTGCGCAATACAACACGCAGCGTGAGTTGACAGGAAAAAACAAACGGCGCGGCTTCTGGCATTTTGCTATTGCCTTAGAGCGGCAAATGGCCCGTTTCGAAACATCTTTCTTTGTCGAAATGTGGCAACATATTCGGCCAGAACGTCGCGTTGTTTGGACACTGTCAACTGAAAATACTGTTGATACGCAAATTGAGCGTATCATGAGCAATATAGAAAACCTAAATTTGTGAAAAATGTACATTCGCCTGAAAAAAATGATAAAACAAAAAAGAACAAAAAAAAATTTTTTGGCCTGCGCTGAAGCTCCGGGTCCTCGTCCCGCAGGCTGGGCAGCTGCATAAGCAGCTGGCAGAGAGAGCTTCATCTATATTAGGAAAAAGCACAATTCATACACGTAATGAAAATGGATCTCCGATTTAAACACCCCTTTACTTGTATTGTAGCCGGCCCCACAAAGGCTGGAAAATCAACTTTTGTAAAACAGCTTGTAAAAAATGCAAATAATTTTATTCATCCACCTCCGAAATTTATATGGTGGTTTTTCGCAGAAGATCAGAGTTTGCATAAAGAGATGGAAACCAGCGTAATTTTCATGAAAGGACCCCCTGATTTAAGTCTAGTTAGGCAGCATAGCAGTGAACCACAATTAATTATAATAGATGATCTTATGCAAGAAGCAAAAAATGATACATTATTTACACGTGGTTGTCATCATTGGGATATTTCTGTAATAAATATCGTTCAAAACATATTTTTTAAAGGTTTGAGAACATGTCGCATAAACACGGAATATTTAGTTTTAATGAAGAATCCGTCTGATCGGCTCCAGGTACAAACACTAGCCCGTCAGCTTTACCCTCATAATCCTAAGTTTTTTCTGGAAGCCTTTAATGATGCTACAAAAGAAGCGTTTTCTTTCCTTTTGGTCGACTTGACACAATCTACACCTGAAAATTTACGTCTCCGCGCTAAAATTTTTCGAAAAACCCTGTTGTTTACACCGAAAAAGTATAAAAGAACTTAAACATATTTTAGGTCAAAATAAAAAATGGCTCCAAAACGTTTACAGAAACACATTAGCTACATCGACGTGTTGTCTAAGGCAAAACCTAAACAACGTAAGGCAATATTAGAACATGCCGAAAATGACCTAATTTTATGCTTATGCGAATGCATACTCAACGTATTAAATGGAAATGTCCCTCTAAAACCGATCGAGTTCGAAAAATTGAGTAAATTCAAGACACAGCTGCGCAACCTATCTGCCTCAAATATATCAGTAAAAAAGAAAAAGGACATATTGGTACAAAAGGGTGGTTTCCTTCCTGCCTTACTTGCGCCTATATTAGGAATAGCAGGGCAGCTTTTAGCAGATGCAATTATTAAATGATGATTCATACAAACAAAATGATTCTAGTCCCCCACGAGCTTGCTCGGGGAGAAAATGAAAGCACTTCCAGGTATGTGTCAAATCTAGATCGTGAAATGATGAATATTTTAAACGATAATTCGTTACCTATGGACGCTAAAATTTTACAATATAATCAAATTTTGCGTAGGTATCAAACAGCTAAGCAGGATCTTGAAAAACCGTTACAGCTCGAAATTAAGGAAGAGAGAGCAGCAGACGCTAAATTTTTGCATACAGCCAAGCAAGAAATGAAAGAACCTTGGAACCTATAAAGACAGATGTTGTAGAAGAAGCAGTTTTTAGCACAGTACCCCGAAAATGGCAGAAACAAGCCTCACTATTACTTAAATATGCTCGGAAAAGCCCACACATAAAATGGGCAGACAAAGGAGAAATGATTATTGACGGTAATAAAATTGCGGGATCGAACATTGTTGATTTAGTTTCCGATTTTTCACGTATTCGAAAATCTGAACCACCTATCGGTGCTGAAATTTTTCTCCAAAAATTAATCGATGAAAATATTCCAAAAGAATCTATTGTAAATAAAACTCGATTGAATTTATTGCAAAACCAAGTTTATGCATCGCCATCTCAGTCATTTTCTACGCCATCGTCAGAAGAGAAAAAGCCACTGAAATACTGGATAAATCTATAAAAGAAATTTAAAGCATAATTAAACACTAAAAAGAATTTTACAAAAAATGAGACAACAATTCAATCCAGATAATTTTAACGCTTGGTTAGACTACTATACCGACCAGGCTTCCCAGGTCGGATACGGTATGGTGGGGTTCAAGGGAATGCCGTACCAAAGAGGGGCTGGACTTGGTAGCTTTTTCCGTTCACTTTTTCGGATGGCTATACCTATTTTTAAATCAGCAGCATCTAGTGTGGGAAAACAAGCTCTATCTACGGGTGCACATATTGCCGCAGATGTACTCGACGGCCGTAATATTGTTCAATCAATGCAAGCACACGGAAAAGAAGGCGCAGCTAATTTGCTAAAACAAGCTAGTGACAAATTACAACGGCAAACGGGGAGAGGTTTGGGCACCCGACCCAAGCCTATAAAAGAACTTCGTGTTGACGTATTTTCAACTAAAAAACGAAGTAAAAAGAAATAATGTCTTTAATCGATTCATTCTCAGTCGCTAGTACAAAAAGCGAACTTGATTTTTTCACTGTACCGCCTACCCAGGTAGCCATAAAACGAGGGTATTGGGATGAGATAAATCTGACCAACCCTGTTACTGATGAGGGCCCGTACGAATTTCATATTCCTCCAGATCCTCATTTCTTACAGCTAAATAAAAATTATATTTACATGCAAATTTCTATATCTAAAGGAACGCCTCAGGCTGATGGCACAGCGCCTGATGTAGGCCCTATCAATCTGATCGCCAAAACTCTATTTCGTCAGGTGAAACTTTTTTAAATAATAAGCTCGTACATGACAGCGGAGATAAATATGCATACCGAGCATTTTTAGAGACTGAACTAAATTATGGGTGGGATGCTAAAAATTCGCACTTGCAATCTGCTTTGTACATAGTAGATAGTCCGGGTTATAATGACACAGAAAACAATTATGGATTGAGAAAACGCATAGAATTTTTTGCGGATAAGACTATAGTTGAATTAAGCGCGCCACTACACATTGATTTATTTTTACAAGACAGGTTTTTACTAAATTATACTGACGTCAGGCTTGAATTAAACAGAAATCCTGATGCGTTTGTTTTGCAAAGTTTTAAGGGTGCCGAAAATGCGCATTTAAGTATTCAACAAATGAAGTTTTGCGTACGAAAGGCAGAAATTTTAGAAAGCACTGGGCTAGCTATCGAAAGAGTACTTGCATCAAACACTATTAAATACCCCGTGCGCAGAGTTACGATGATGAATATACATATACCTAGCACTTGTCAATCTACCCCCCTTAACACCTTATTTTCAGGGCAGCTTCCTAGACGCATTATTTTTGGATGTGTGGATGCAGATGCGTATAGGGGAAATATAAAAAAATCTCCTTTCAATTTTAAATCATACAGTATAAACGATGCAAAAGTAATTTGTGGGGGCGTTACCTTCCCCTCCCACCCATTCAGGCTAGACTTTAAAAATAACAAGTACCTTAGAGCTTTTGATCAATTATTCGAAACACTTGATATTAGTCGGGACAATAAAGGGAACGGTGTGACAAGAGAAGGGTTCAAAAACGGTCAGTGTCTGTTTGCATTTGATTTGACTCCAGACGAAGATGACGGCGGACATTGGGATTTAATTAGGGAAGGTACAACTAGCATTGAAATATCATTTGCCGAAAAAATTCCCGATACGGGCCTTGAAGTGATTGTTTATGTCGAGTTTGATAATTTAGTAATGCTAGATAAGAACAGAAACGTAATGTATGATTATAATGCTTAAATATGAATACCTTTCAACTAAATAGTGTATTAAAAGGCGACCAAGCGTGTCGGTCAAAATTTTCTTGGTGTTTTCCCGAGCGATAAATTACCACCCATTTTTAGCAAGCCTGCTGCATTGGTAATGAATATGGACCCTAGTACCCAACCTGGCTCGCATTGGACGTGCATGTATTTTGACGCGCATGACTCGTGCGACTATTTCGACAGCTACGGCTTAGCGCCTGATAACCAAACACAAAATTATATTCTACAGTATGCTACAAAAATTAAGCATAATAAAAAATGCGTGCAGCAGCCACTAACGTCTACGTGCGGCCAAATGTGTGTTTATTTTTTAATTTGGAGGTACAGAGGGGTGCCCATGAAACTAATTTTAAAAAGTTTAGATAAAAGTTATGCGGACGAATTTGTAACGGGTTTTGTAAATAGTCTATTTAAGATAAACACCTCAGTCATAGATGAAGATTTTATCATAAACCAAATTTGTCAAAAATGGATCAATTTTACATAACTTTGCCTAGCAACACGATAAGCGATAGACAAAATACGCCTTCAAAGTTTATTGTACATTTACCGCAAAAATTAAAATTAATCGGTGATTGGGAGTGTGGTCTCTCGGAATTTATTTACCCCCATAATTGGCAAACAATAAGAAAACACGAAACGGAAATTAAAGTTATAGATGCAGATGGTATTGAATATAAACTTCAAATGCAGGAAGGATGCTACGACTCCATCCAGGAATTTATAGAGGCTATGAAATTTTGTATAGAAAAAGTAGAAGGAGTAGAATTCAATTATTACACTTCAATAAAACGGGTTTCTGTAATGATACTCGAACGCTTTGTGAAATCAGTGAAACTGTCCGAAAGAATAGCACATATTTTAGGATTTAAAGAAACACTACTAAAAGATACAGGATGGTCGGATAAGGAGCCGGACTTGGTGGGGGTGGTCTTGAAACCTTGTACGTCTATGCAAATATTTTAGAACCCCAGATCGTAGGAGACGTTTCAGCCCCTCTTTTGCGCATCATAAACGTGGAAGGAACATACCCTAACATCATTGACAGAATCTATGATTTTCCTCACTACATACCCGTCCTCGTAAAAGATATTTCTAGCATAGAAATAAACATAAAAGACGATTTGGATCTATTAATACCGTTTATTTCTGGAAAAGTGATTGTCAAGTTGCATTTTCGAAAGATTAAACCTTCATATTTTTAGATATAAATAGTCGTGTCTATTAAAAATTCATCATTCTCAATCATGGTTACGATTCGAAATGTTGTTTCTACAGCTCGAGTCTCTTCAAAGCTTTTAAATTTGTATAAAATTAAGAGAACTTGCGATGGAGTGGAATTTGACCACAAAAGATTCAATGCGGCAATAATTCGAATAAACGAACCAAAAGCAACGGGCCTATTGTTCAGTTCTGGAAAATTAGTATGCATTGGTGCTAAAAGCGTTGAACAAAATAAAATCGCGAACGAAAAAATTTGCAAAATGTTGGAGAAAAGTGGATACGAGCTAAAACTAACTGAACATATAATTCACAATATTGTCGGATCAGGAAATTTAAGTGCAAATATAAATTTACGCGCTCTTGCTCAAGCGCACAAAAAATTTGTTGAATACGAACAAGAACTATTCCCCGGTTTGAAAATACGATTTCCGGATGGCCCACCCTCTGCCCTTATTTTTACGACGGGAAAAATTGTTATAACAGGCGCGAGAAATGAAGCACAACTGAAACGATTTCAAAAACGCATAATATGTTTGACTGATGCATTCAAAATAGCTTAAGCATAAGGTTAATGTTTATTCAAAACGTTGTGCAAACAGAAAAGGTCGGCTACTGAACGTTTTGCAATGCACGGTACCTAAACTGTATGCAGGGTTGTATAACAATGACCGTACAGAAGACGATATTGTAGCATTTCAACCCTGCATTCTTACAAAACAGAAAAATACTCACCCTTGCAGACGATCGTTCCTGGGTTGGTCGTTGTCGTTGAGAGTTTCTTTGGCGTCTTCCTATTCCTGCCCATCGTTGGTGATAATACCATAGTGGAGTTAAATGATGAAAGTCCTCAATTTTTCATGCTTTTTTATACTTTTTTAAAAGCATGGAATTATGGGCTGTCTTTTCAAAAGCAGCTGAAAATCTTTACACTATTGTGCTAAAAAGATTTCTACGATACATTTTTCTTTTGTATTTTTCTGGATAATGAAAACTTAGCTTGAGTTGGACCTATTTTTGTCGTAAAGGGTCAATAGCTAGATGCCAGTGACCATTTAAATTTCAATAATATTTTGCATGGAAACCTAGCTTGAGTCGACAGCTGCAGTTCAAAATAAATTTCTACAAAATTTTTCTTTTGTACCTTTCTGAACAGTGAATACGTAGCTAGAGTCGACAGCTGCAGATTGAAATAGATTTCTATAATATTTTGCTTTTTGTACGTTTCTGAATAATAGAAACCTAGCTTGAGTTGGACCTATTCTTGTAATAATGGGTCAATAGCCAGATGGCAGTGATTGTTTGAATTTCAATAATATTTTGCATGGAAGCCTAGTTTCAGTCGACAGCTGCAGTTCAAAATAAATTTCTACAATATTTTGCTTCTGTACCTTTCTGAATAGTGATTGCTTGGCTAGAGTCGACAGTGCGAATAGTTTATCGCTCTAATAAAACTGTGTTATAGTATGTGCGTATATGCCGCCTAGTGATTACACAGTTCAATGTTGTTATCTTTATTCTGATGGCCTTACTGAAATCGACACCCTGTACCTGATGGGCTCATATGACCTAGGGAGAAATTTGACGTTCTGCGCCCGCATAGGACCCTAATTCGGCGCTACGCGTAAATTCTTTGTAGATAGCCCTCTCAAGTTCGGCGCTTCGCGTTTCTGCTTCAGGGAGTGTTCCGCCCAAGTTATGATTTCGTCCAGGGTGACCGACCAGTGCAAAAATGAGACGCTCGAGTTCGGCGCTTCGTGCCTATACTTCCGTGCTTTATTGTGTAGTAGGACCCCATTGTAGGCGCTTTTTGCCTCATGAAGTCTCTATGCTTAAGCGTGTGCTATATGCTTAAGCACGGCTATATGCTTAAGCACGGCTTTTTGCTTAACCATTGTACAGCCAGATGGTCCAGCCTTACTACTGATGCCATTGGATAAAGCTTGATGAGAAACGTCGAAAAATTGTGTTTTTTTGCCATACGACCACTTTTAAGACCATTTTTTGACCTTTAAAAATTTTTTCACCCCCCAGAAATTTTTTCACCCCCCCCAGAATTTCGGTGCTGCCCACCTATGCTTATGACGTTTACCTGGTCATTTGAGCACAACTGTACGCTGTGATGACGTCAGGCAAATAGTAATGCTCTAACAAGATATTTGAGGGTCAATCCGTCCGAGTGCTCTAACGAGACACAGGAGTGCCATAACGGGACACCTGAGTGCTCCAACGAGACATTTAGTGCCATAACGCAACTGGTGCTATAACGCTACAAAGTGCTATAACGACACCTACTGCTCAAAAGTGCTCTAACGAGACTTTACCACCGTCCCAACAAAGCCACTGTATCAACAAGGCCACTATCACTGTATTTTAATCAGTTAAGTAGGTAATAATAGTTAATTATAGGAAGGTAATTAGGCATGGATATACATGTGGCAGCAATTAAATTGATGACTAAAGTTAGTTTTTTACATGCATAAAGAATTTTGCATGCAACGAAGCATTGTTCTGCACTGTGGTCGGGTTGCACATGTTGGGCGCATCGGAAGCATTGAATATTTGTTAATAGTTTCGAAAAGCGGTAGGTAGTCGGCAGTCGGCACATAATTACAAAACAACATACAGCTTAATTCTTATTCTGAGTCTTTTATAGGTTGTTATCAACGAGTTTTCTCATTCTGAGTCGTTTTAGGTTGTTTTCGACGAGTTTGCTTATGCGGAGTCCTTTAAGATTGTTTTCAACGCGTTTTCTTATTCTGAGTCCTTTTATGTTGTTTTCGCATTTTTTTTGCTGCAGTTCAGATATGATAGATTACTTTTGCACGTGATCCCTTTGTCTATGTAATTCCAGCGGAGAAGCTTGCTACACAATAGAACAGCCTGTCTAATTTGCCGCCTCGTTAAAGTACAAATCTACGTATCAAAACTTATAAATTACCTTCTTATACTATTAATACCTACTTACGGATCCACTGATTAGAATAAATTGGTGGTGGTGGCCTTATCGAGACAGTGGCTTTGTTGGGACGGTGGCCATGTTGGGACGATGTCCATGCTGGGACGGTGGCCGTGTTGGGAAGGTGGCCGTGTTGGGAATTTTGGTGGCCGTGTTGGGACGTTACCTGTTTCACACAACTTCGGTCATAAATTTTAAAACTACCTAGGGCAATAAGCTGTCAGATTGCGATTATAGAAATGATCTGCGAAATGGGATGTTTTTGCGCCGCCGTTTGGGCGCCACACTCTTTGTGATATTATTAATTATTTATATTTCATTTATGATTAAAGTATAATACAGATTCTGAAAGTTCATTCAATTCTCTACGTGATGGTATAAATTAATTTTTGAATATCTTTGAATTTAGTGAGATAATTAAACACATCTAAAAATACACTGGATTTTCTACTGTTCATCAGCCGTACACAAATGAATACTCAAGGAATCGAAAAGAACAATATGCTATTTTGTAGCTTGTAGAACCTGTTTTCTGAATATATACCTTATTTTGAAATTGTTTCAAAATTGATTTAATTAGAATAATTTATAAGTTGCTGGCGCCAAATTTACACCTAACTTTGTTGGGTAAATCCAACAATTTTTTGCAGTGAAAGACAGATAAAACTAACGAAACAAAAAATATGAATCATAACATGCATATAAAGTACTGAGCTGGAAAGAAACGTGTACCTAACACAAACTAAATCGTACGCCCGCAAAATGAATTGCTCGTTTTTCCAAATTAAATTTTTTACTGTAGTACATCACTCTAAGCAACAGACAGCATTTACATCTAGTTTTTTATTAAAATTTCATGTTTTATTGTGATGACTATGTTACTTGTATGAAACATCGCTTCTATTTCCCTCGTAGTTTAATCACTTCTAATCATTGTATGCAGTTGTAAGATAAAAGATTTGAGCCCTCCTAGCCTAGCTGCTGTCTCCCCACCCCACCAGACATGCACGTAGGGAGGGTTTGGGGTATAACCCTACTCCCAAGAACGAATGAATGGGAATTTCTTGGAAAAATAAGGCAAAATGAAGACCGACAATGGTTGATAATTAAAAATTTACCTCTGAAGAGTGCTTAAAATTGACCAGAAATTGATGGAATAAGGTAGTTTTAAGGCTATTTTAGCATTTATTACATTTTTTGATGTCATTTTTGGCCGAAAAAACCAACTTTCTAACCCCCCAGAACGGCCATGCTTTCCGGTCCCCACCCATGCCAATTTTTAGAACTAGTTCATAAAGAATGTACACATGATGGACTTCCATATCAAATTCCAACCATTCCCGAGTATGCCTATAATGGATACAAGTTTATCATAGGTAGCGCGTTAGCCCATACCTATAATATACTTAAACACCCCCTACAGAGTGACTCCCCTAAAGACACGCTGGGACGCTTTTGTATTATACGGTTTTTTAAAAGATAGATATTAAAAAAATTCGCTGCCAGTGTTTTCTTGTCTGTTTAAAAATCAATACCAGATGTGTAAAGAGCGTGTAAAGTTTTACTGTAGCGTTATAACATATAGATTTTTTAAATTATGGTCGATCACACGATTTTTCTAACTCAGTATTGCATTCTGTTAAGTCTGGTTTTTTAATGTAAACAATTGAGTAGGCTTTAGAAGTATTCTTTTATTTTTTTAAAGCAACTTATTTCTAAAGTTGCAGTGTAAAGAGTGTAAAGAATCTGAGGATGAAAAGCACATTTTAGTCGAGTTTTCGACTTGTTTATGACTGCCAAATTCTTTGTATAAGAGTCCCCCAAAACCTATCTATGGAAATGTACTACGGCTCAAGGACTACCTTTGATCTACCTGCAAACTTTCTTACACTATACGCTAGTTTGGCACGTTTGTTTACACTCAACAGTGATGTTAGGTGGTTTACATCTAATATCTATCATCAGACCATTGTGGAGACTACATTTTTTCATAAATGTTGATCGTAATATCAGAGTAACATCAGAATTATAAATCCGACAAAAATTCTTTTTACACTCTGTAGTTGTGTAAAATTAACACTGCAAATTCACTTTGCCCTAGAGTCTTGCAGAAGCTGAATTTCTTTAAAAATGTTTTACGTGACGTCAGAATTATGAATCTGACTGTCAGTTTTCTCGACACCCAGTAGGTAAGTACAGTTTGCACTATTAGTTCATTTTTAATGTGAGTTTACACTACAAATTTATTTTACTTACACAGTGTTGCAAAGCGTGAATTTTTTCTAAATATATTCCTTAAGGTCCGGATTACGAATCTGACCGTATATTTCCTTTACATCCAGTAAAATTAAAGTTAGTTTCAGAGCTTTGTAGGAGCTTGATTTTTTCTTTAAAATGTTCCATATAATGGCAGGATTACGAATCTGAGCGTAAGTGTTCTTTACAATCAATAATTGCGGAAAGTTTACGCTGAAAACCTTTGATCCTTTAAATAAGGTAAGGCTGTCGTGTTTGACAAAGATAATTCTAATGTTAAGAATAATATTATTTTCCACGTTCTCGGACTGCTGCCATTATTGTGGAATGTTACTGTATGTGTTTATTGACTGATTTTATTCAAATCATGCCGATTAAAAGTAGTGTACTAGCAAAGAAAAATGCTCCGATGGAACAAAAAAGACGAATATACTTGGGATTGTAGATTATTAAGGATGTAAAAGGATGTGACTAGGAAAAAGCTACCTATATATGTGCCTAAAGTCGCAAAATTTGCTAAAAATCAGACTTTCTCTAAGCAACGCTAAAAGCAAAGTATATTCTGCGGCTTCTGAAAAAGGTAACGCTCTTTAAATAATTTTTAATGCTTCATGTAAGAGTGTATAAATATAATTCAAAATGTTTACTTTTTGTAAATTGCTTGCAAGTTACAAGACTGACTTGCTTCGTATCGTGATTGATAGAAAACTAACTGCAATTGCATTTAAAGGTGTTTTATTTTGTTATCATGAGCAATATAGCAAGCAAACCTGGCGTCAATTGATTAGTGCACACAATCGTTGCGGGCATGCAAGTTTACCTACTCAGTCTGTTTCATGTAAGCTCACGCGTTTCCTGCTGCTAAAAACCAACAATTTCTTTGATTGTCTTGAATGCATCGATATTTGCTATTTCATTCAATTGGCTTGCAAAGTCTCGCCGAGTTTCACTCCATTAGCTACTGCATAGCTATAGTCTGTTTCATTTATTAGGAAGCTTTGTCAGTAAATTTTTTGAAGGCTACAGTATGCCTTATCAAGTGATTTACTGTAAATGAATAGAAAAGTTGAGTGGGGGCTGAGCGGCTGTCATTCTTTCATTTTTAATGCACTAAACCGTCCATATAAAGATAATTCAAGTAGGTATCTAAACAGTGTTGGGCAATAATATAGTAAATGTGCTACATAAAATTCATTCTCGCGGCGGGAACCGAACCCGGGATGCTTCGACGACAATCAGACGTTCTATCACTGAGCTAAGCGGAAGTTTGCGGCGACTGTTTAAAATGTTAGTCTATTGTGTTTAACGGTCGATTTATGACAAGCTGAATGAGCAACTTACTTCCGCAAGTTGCATGATCTGCTGAAAGACGAGAATAAATTAAACTGCAAAAAAATTCACCGAAAAACAGTCAGTAGGAAAGATAGCGTTACTGTAGCCTCGGAAAAAATTTTCTGAAAAGCTCTGGGATATATGAAACAGACGATAACTTGCTGCTTTTTTAATCATTTTTTTGTTCAATAATTTATTTCAATCTGCAGGCCGCTGAATATACTTCGATTCTTTGCGTTGCTTAGAGAAAGTCTGATTTTTAGCAGATTTTGCGACTTTAGGCACATACATAGGCAGCTTATTCCTAGTCCCCTCCTTTAACATCCTTAATAATCCACAATCCCAAGTATATTCGACTTTTTTGTTCCATCGGAGTATTTTTCTTTGCTAGTACTAACACATGTCCACCTTCCTTTACAGCCACACTGGAACACATCTGTATTGTGCGGTTTTTTGAAGATAAATAATAAAAAATTTGCTGCCCGTGTTTTTTCGTTTCTTTTAAATCAATACCCGATGTTTAAAGAGCTTGTTAAGTTTTACTGTAACGTTATAGCACATAGATTTTAAAAATTTTGGTCGGTCACATGACTTTTCTAGCTCAGTTTTGCACTCTTTTTAGTGTGTTTTTTTAATTTAGGCAACTGAATAAGTTCTAAACGCTTTTTTAAATTATTTTCAAATGACTTGTTCCCAGAGGGGTAGTGTCAAGAGTAGAAAAATCTGGGGTTAAAAAAGACAGTTTGGTTGAGTATTTTACTTGTTTACGGCTGCCAATTCCTTGAACAAGAGTCCCCCCAAAAACCTATTTATGGAATTGTACCACGTTTTAAGGGATACCGTCGGCTTACCTGCAAACTTTCTTACACTCAATACGAAGTTAGATCTAACAGTTCAAACTTTACACTCTATTACAAATAAGATAAAACAAAAATAAGCAAGTTTTAAGGGCTATACGTCGCAGTAAATTGCGTTCGAAAAAAATTAATATTGATTTATTTCTGGGAGTGTAAAGCTCCTAATCAGGGGTGTAACATGGGGTGAAAAAACACGTTTTTCCCCCTCTTTATTGGTCACTATCTCAAATATTAATTCGAGAGCTACAAACCGGCCCAAACTGAATTTCTTTACACTCAATGGGGAGTTAGGTTCAGATTTTTAAAGTTTACAATGTGGTGGATGGTGGAAAAATACTTTTTTATCCCTTTTTTCTCGCCAATTACACCGTTTAGAAGTCGGAATAAGTCGAATAAGATAAAAATAAGGCACTTTCTAAGGGGTATACGTCACAACAAATTGTATTTATTTACATCAATATTGAGCTTTTTCGGGAGGTGTAAAGTCAAAAATTGGGGGTGTCAAACGTGTTTCTGTCTTGTGTTTTTCTGACAACTTTTTTGCTTATGAGTATGAACATGATCGAAAGTCTAAAAAAGTACCAGGGGTCAAACGTGAAATGTCACTTAGGCGTGTTTATTTACACTCAACAGTGGTGTAAAGTCGTTTACATTTAATATTTATTTTTCAGCAGACCATTGTGGAGAGTCAATTTTTTCATAAATATTGATCGAAATATCACAGTAATATCAAAATCACGAATCCGAATAGAACCTTCTTTACACTCAGGGGGTGTGTAAAGTATACGCTGAGAATTAACTTAAGTGCTAGAGCGTTTCGGAAGCCTAATTTTTTAAAAAAATGAGCTATGTAACGTCAGAATTACGAATCTGACTGTTAGTCTTCTCTCTACACTATTAATTTATTTTTGATGTGTTAAGTTTACACTACAAATTTATTGTACTTGCAGAGCGTTGCAAAGCGTTAATTTTTTCAAAACATCGAAACGTCAGGATCACGAATATAACTGTATGTTTTCTTCACACCCACTAGTTATGTAAAGTTTACACTAAAAATTAAGCTTAGTTTCGGAGCATTACAAAAGATTAATTTTTTACAGTGTTCCAGGTAAAGATAGGATTAAAAATCTGAATGATAATGTTCTTAACGCCCAATAGTTGGTTAAAATTTGTGTGAAATTATTTGATCGGTTTAAATAAGGTAAGATTGCCGTGTTAAAAAAAGATAATGCGCATGTTGAGACTAATATTGTTTTTCGCATTCTCGAACTGCTGTCATTGTTGTGGCATGTTACCGTATGAGTTACTCAATCAAATCAAGCATGGTAGTAGCAAAGAAAAATGCTCCGATGGAACAAAAAGGATGAATATACATACTTGGAATTACACATCATTAAGGACATAAAAGGAGGGGACTAGGGAAAAATTATCTATGTATCCCTGTGAAAGTTGTAAAAATCCAGTAAAAATATGACTTCCGCTGAAAAACGCAAAAAATTAAAGTATATTCTGCGGCTTCTAATTAAGCGCGCCTTTACAAAACGTTGTTCAACGCCTCAGAAAAACAGATAATAAGAAAGCTTTGACATGTTTTAAGAAACGATTCCTGAGAGCATCGACCAAAGTTGTGATAAGTAAAAAATTAATCATATCTGAAAAAAACATATGTTGAACAGTTTTGCATGCTGATAACGAATTTTATATTTGTTTTGACCAAAATCCCTAATTCATCAAGCTACAGTAAACCAAAGTTTCTATTTTTATCATTTTTGCTGTTTTTAAACACTTGCACTATTTAGCGTGCTACTTATTCAATTTTTGAGATAGACAAACAAAATGCCATACAATAAAACACTATTTAATGCGCTGCGATATGACATCAAGAAATTTTGTGTTTTTTTTATATTTCTGTGTAAACAAGCGTTTAAATATACTATTTTTGTGTCAAAAATCAAAATTTTGGCATTAAAACCTCTGTGTTTTTATCAATTTGAGCAGGAAGCAAGCAAATTTTTACAGGCGCATACCCCAAGATGTACTGCAGCTGCTGGCAAAAAATTGTGAAAAGTTAGGTGGACAGGCTTTGTAGGCGTGCCTTACAGTATACTCATTCCAAGCCACAATTTTGGGAATTTTATGTGTGCACCGCACCATATTATTAGACCTGTAGTTTGCATAAAATTCAGTAGGTTTACACTAAACAGATTTTATATGTGCTGCAACTATATCGTTGAAAGTAAAGTTGTGCACATGTTTACGAAAAACAAAAATTTAGTGACATAATGTATGTACCTAATTCAAAAGAGTCATTTTTGCTCGTTTTTTAGCTATTCAATTTGCTCTCTTTGATTGGTTTTTAAAAAAGATTCAATAAAAATATTTATTTTAGTTCTTCAGCAGTTTTCACAAAAAATACGTTTTTAATGATAATGAGCATGAAGGCGGGTTCTGGTACCTATGTTTTGAAATCCCTATCTCCTAATTCCGTTCCTCATGATCCTCCCTCCAGAATTGGCTGATTTTAGACTTAGTAGCAAAAAAGGAAATATAAACTTTTTTCTGTAATAGTTTTTATTTTTGATTTGATAAATAAACTTGGTTAGAATTATTATAGTCTGTTTAGTTTGCAGAGGAACCAAGCGACGTAGGCAGGGTTACAGTAAATATGCGATTAACGACTCAGGGCCGACCGGAAAAACTTCAGACGAGCACGCATACTGTAGGCCGAGTTCTGCTCTATACGCTCCTAAAATTCTCACCGATTTCAATTGGTACCGTCTCAATACTCCCACTGTCTCAACATTCCAACTGTCTCAACATTCCCACTGTCTCATCACTCCCACTCGAATTCTCAACACTCCCACTGTCTCAACATTCCCACTGTCTCAACATTCACACTGTCTCGACACTCCCACTCGAATTCTCAACACTCCCGCTGTCTCAACATTTCCCACTGTCTCAACATTCCCACTGTCGCAATACTTAACGGGACCATATATGAGCATGAAGCGTCTGGGTGGGGTCTAGAGACCCCCTCTCGCCCAAGAATCTGGCGAACTTCCTAGAATTGTTATCATTGATACTTTTTGGGACTTGATCCCGTCTGGAGCCCCATAATTTTTACGCTGCCTATGCATGAGCGGTAAATTTCACCTAAGGGCGATAAGATTTACAACCTTGCACATATTCCAGTTCAGATTTAGGATTTCAAATATCACTTAACGGTGATAAGATCTACGACCTTGCACATATTCTACTTCGACGGATTTAGGATTTTGCGACTCGCCTTTTTGCTTGGGAGCACTATCAGCAAAGTTGCCGTCAGCATCAGAGGCACCGCGAGCTATTCGAACGCAACGTTTTCGAGGCTCACATTATTGATACTCTTCCGCTCGCAAATAATTTCACCAGAGCTGTGGCAACCACTCCGGGAAATCATCATCTTCAAACGCTTTTACACTTTATGTTCAATCTCCAAATTTGTCAGTCAGCCAGAACGGTAGTAGGTCAAGCTTGGAATCGAACTCCGTTGCAAGATCGGATGGTTCGATATCTAATCACCAATCCCCTCGGTGCTCTGGATCTGTATCTTTTGATAGTGCATCATGCAGTTGATCGCTCATATACAGGCACGTAGCTGGCCCTCCTATTTTGGGGGGACCAACACCAGTTTTGGGGGGTCTAAGCCAAAAATAGCACAAAATAACGTGTAAAAAGTCCTATTTTTCCAGTTTTTTCAGAATTTCGGGGGGTCGGACCCCCCCAGTCCCCCCACAGCTACGTGCCTGCTCATATATTGCTCTAACGGCTCTGACCAATAGAGAGCAATTTGGCGGAGATGAAAATGTCCGGAAATCAAAAAGTCAAAAAGGATCAAAAATTTGATATGCCTTTGGCTCAAGCCGGCTCAATGCCTGCTAAATCTAAAGCAGAGCTCGCCAAGAGAATCAAACGCAGAGATATTGCGGAACAGAAAAAGAAAGAAAAGGCTGAAGAATTCAAAAAAGGAAAACGCAATCAGTGGACATTCTAACTCTAGCTTCGATGAGAGCGCAGAGGAATATGAAGAAGATGATAACGAATCAGACATCGAAATGGTGCAACCAGCTTTCACGTTAGCACCAGAAGCGTCGCAAGCATAGGTGGGCAGCACCGAAATTCTGGGGGGTGAAAAAGTTTCTTGGGGGGGGTGAAAAAATTTTTAAAGGTCAAAAAATGGTCTTAAAAGTGGTCGTATGGCAAAAAAAACACCATTTTTCGACGTTTCTCATCAAGCTCTATCCAATGGCATCAAAAATTGCTAAAGAAGCAAAAAAAATTTTCTGGAGGGGGGTATTTTGATTTCTGGAGGGGGTATTTCAACTTCTGGGGGTGTATACCCCCTAAACCCCCCACGCCCATGTGTGGTCGCAAGAATCGACTGCATCTTCGTCTCAAACTCCTTTTGTCTCTGCACCTCCGTCAACCGACGATGATCAGCGCACAAGTGTGCCAACTTCCGTCTCACGGCCAGATACAGAGCCGAAATATCCTGATAAAGTCTATGAAAATGAGGAAGAAGCCCTTGACTATGATGACAAAGTCTTTGAAGTTGTCGACAAAGCTTCCAGAAGTCCAATTGCAGATGTAGCGGAGCTTCCGCAAACATCTCAGCCAGCAATCACAGCTGAAGAAGAAATGATGATGCAAGATCAGCCAACTTGCAGTTACAAACATCTGATCGTACCGGAAGGCGAAGCGAAAGAAAAAGCGATCATGTCCGAAAATTGAAAGATGAATTTGCTCAAGCTGTCCAAGAAAGATTTTTCAAAGATTTAGAGGTTGTGGACGAATATCACAAAGAAACTCAGGAATGCACGCCAATGTTGCTGACTGAGCAACAAGCGCAAATATTTGCTCAAAGTCGAGATTCACTTGTGAACCAGGCAGCCAAATATGCCACGCGTGCATACACTGAAGATTTCAGAGCTCATCTCGTCAGAGCTTTAGGGCAAGAATTCGCCAATACATTTCTTGATAGTCTCATCGAATTCGAAAACAGCCATATTGCAGAGCTGGCCAATAAGTTCAACAATGTATATCAAGCTGGACGGGCAACAACCGTTGCCTCGAAGTTGTGCTAACTGGTCGACATCCGGCACCAGGTATGTCCATCGAAATTCGACCAGCTTTGCCAATTCCGTTTCTGAGCAAATCTACACAACATCCGTGTCCTTTCTACAATGATTCGACTTTTTGTCTAACTTGATTCTACGTCACGACCGGCCCAATGGTCTATGAAGTTGGTTTAGAGTTCGTAGCTAATCATCCAAGGTTGCTAGAACCGCCTCAAGTCGAGCGTCGAGCTAACTATACAATTCCATCAGAATTTTTTCCGCATCATCTTACGACTCCACCTGACCTTCATGCTCCTTTGGCCTTAACGATTCGCCTAATGGCTGATATTTTCAGTTCAATGAACGAATTTTTCGAAGAATACAAGTCAACTTTCCATTTCATTCCGTCTTTTCAATCTACGACTTTCATGTCCGCGCCAATGCTTCTTCAATTTCTCGACAATCGGTTTTTAAGATTCCAATTCTGGTATCGAGAATCTCAAATTGCTTGGCGCATGGTCGAACAACTTCGACAAATGCTTAGACCAATTTTTGTGGAAAGAGTTCTCAATCCGTCTCCAAGAGAAGTTTTTGTTGAGTTTCCTGAAATTATTGAGACAACTACGGACTTGTACACAGCGCATAAGCGAATTCAGTTAATTTAATCGCGCACAGACCCGCCAATCAGCTGTCCACTCGTTTTTCCACGCTATGTCGCATGTCAACAAATCCAAGGTTTCTTGGAAGTAACTCTCCCAGGCGCGTTAGAAGAAATTCGCAATCGACAAAGCAACCATGACGCGCCTGCGGCTCAAACGGAAGAGCCGCCCCTAAAAACGTATCAATGCACTGTCGATTTATCTATTGAAGGTCAAATTGCTTTACGTCATTGTCGCATGGAGCAAGAGTGATGCGACCATAGGTCTACACAGGCTATTGAGGAAACGCCACAATCGTACCATATTCGCCATACTACCAATTTTGCCATTACGTCTATGGTTAGTCAGCCAAACGTTTTGTTGCAACCTACCGAACGTCTTGCATCGTGTCAGCGTCATTATAATTGTGTCAAACGTAGTCGTCAGTTACGCCGCGCCGCCAGAGCTGAGCGAGCAGCTTTGCAAACTTCTGCTCAACCATCGGCCTAACCATCTGCTTCGGGCCGTATTATTCAACGTCCGTCGCGTTTAGACAATCATTGTTGTCGCGATTCCGCTGCGCCGCATCGCACAGCCCTGATGACTGTATCCGTGCCACGCGTTTTGGTTACACAATCGCAGGATCATTATCCTGTCCAGCAGCATATTGCCGCGCCGCATTTTATGCCTATTCCGTCGTGAGGAAACAACCGAGCCCATTCTACGTCACGCATTACGCCAAATATTTTGTGCACAACTGATGGTCGTCGTACCGCTCAGTTGTCATTGCCTCACGATCAACCAGATCGCCGCACTTGAACTATTTGCTCATCATTTTGATTTTGCTGTGCCAGGACGACGTACTGACCGCCAGCAGTACGTTTATTTTTCGTTTAATTTGTTTTAATCGTTTTTTCCGTAATTTTTCTCTTACTAGTTAATTTTCCTGCAGCCACATTCCAAATTTTTTCTCTCCACTTTAGGACCCTTTTTATCTTACAATATTTTTACATATCTCCGTTATTCATTATTTTCCATGTATATTTTTATTACGATGTATACTTTTCTGATTTTTCCTAAAAACATATTTGTTATTTTACTGTATTTGTCTGTCTTTGATTCATTTATTGTCCTTGTCCATATGTGTTCTCAATTTGTCCATAATTTGAGCCTTTCGTACTCAATACTAATTAAGCCGACTGACCTGCCCTCCTATCATAAATTACTTTTAATTCAAAATTCTCCGGGTCCCGGGCAAACAGTCATTCCGTACAATGTGCAAAACCACATTGTCAACGCATCGCCAACACCATTTTTTGTCTCTCGCTGCTCAATTGTTTGACGTAGCCATACGCCATCCCGTACATTTTCATGCATACGTTTCATGCATAAAAATGTGTCAGCATCCCACTTCGATCTGCTGACACAAATCGATAATCGCCCGACTCCATGCCGTGGGCCATGCTCAAGGCAAAAATTTTGCGCACAAACGTTTTTGTGCGTAAAAATTTGCACTGCGTGCAAATTTTTCTCGATATCCGGGGAGTGTAGAGATCGCTCTACACCCTGTTTCACTGCATTGGATCAACGCAAAATTCCATTTGTTTTGTTCTACGTTGTACCTACATTTCAATGACTGTTTGACCCAGCTGTGCATTTTTGTGCTTAATTTACATACACACATACGTGACCACTAAGCGCAACGCATATAGTGTGTCGCCTGGGACCACCTTCCCTCCAAAAATTATCTTCATTTCCTTTCCCATACTTATTTTCAATAAAAATCCGGGATAGGAAAATGGGCACTCGGGCTTAAGTAGAGTACAAATTGGTATATGTGCTATCATATCATATGTGCGTTAAAACTCTATATGTGTGTGTCTCATATTTGTGCCTATTCCGTTTGTACATTCTTCATTCTTTACCATAAGCTTTGCCCATAGGATTATTGTTATTCTCGTAGATCCATTCCACGTTTCTTTGTCCGCGTTGATACACCTCTTTTTTGTATCGTTTAAAACTGCGTGCGAGCGCAGTTTTGACAACATTACGATCATTCCTCAACTTTAAGACTTTTCATTTTACATTGAGCTCTTGAGCCTCTCTTTACGCCAGCTTGTACGCTGTGCATCGTTTTTTTAGGTGCATCGAGTAGTCTCCGCACGTTGTCCCTGTTGTTTTTCCCCTGCGTGGCTGCAGGGAAATCTTGTCATTTCGTCGCGTAGTGGGCAGGTTTCTTTTGCCCCTACGCATTTGTTATTTTATTTGTGTGCCACACCGGCATTTTGTTGTATGTCGTTGGCGGGCTACGTGCCCTCGTAATTAAATTGTTTGTTTTAACCGATTAGCGTAACACAACAGTCGGCAGCATGTATTTTCATGCTGTCGTGTTTTTCATTGCTTCATAATTTTCTGTCCAAAAATATTGTAAAAATTAATTATTTAATTAACGATGTTGGGCTCGGTTGAATTTCCATGCTGTTGAATTCTGTTCTTGTGCTACACTATACTTAGGAACCTTCAATATTTTCAAGCACCGGAATTCGGTCCCAAAACAAGTTAAATAATAATCTTTTTGAGCCATCAATTAGGTTTCCGGGGAACTTGTCAGGACGGCCAAGGGACTGACGACAGTGAGGACGCCGATAGCTGCGCAAGCGTCGAACATTAATGAATTGCGCAGTTAGGGGTGACATGCATTTGATGGCGGAAGACGAAATACGTGACTCGAGGCAGCCGTCGAAGAAGCGAGGCAAAAAGCGAAATACGTGAGGGATCGACGAAAGCGATCTGAGTGAATTTCGTTTCTTGCCTAATTTAGCTCTTTCGTTTGTTGCCTGATGGCACGTAGCCCATCAAGTATTTAAGTCGCGCGTTTTGTTCATTTATTGGTTCGGTCCTTGGTTCGTCTTTGGTCTTTGGTTCGATTGGTTTTTGAGTCGGTTTTGAGTTAGTCTTCTATTCGTGTTTTTGTGATTAATAAAACGTGTGTTGGAATACTCTCGGTACTTACCACATAAGTCTTAACCTTAAGACCTCCGAACTAGCTGAAGTCCCCGACCGCAACTCAACCCCTAAACCCTAAAGCGCCCCCTAACCATAACAAGTGGCGAGACATCGACAGTGGTTAAGCCAAGGTAAGGAAAACCGAGTGTTTTGACTTAGTTTATTTGTGTGTTCATTTACTGACAGGGTGTGAAGGAAATTCCCCATACATCCGCTCTAAAACGTTTCAAAGGAAACGTAAAACAGACAAAGGTCTGGAAAGTCGAAAAATCGACAAATTTTGAAATTTTCAGCTCTTTTCGGGCACAGACCCAAAAACCAAATTAGACAAAGGTCTAAAAAGTCGAAAAATCGACATAAAACGTTTCAAAGGAAACGAAAAACAGACAAAGGTCTGAAAAGTCGAAAAAATCGACTAATTTTCAAAAAAAAATTCATTTTTTTTCTGGGTGACGACCCATATTTTAGGCAAAGGCCACAAAACCCCCCAGACAAAGGTCTACAGAGGGTAATATTTCACAGACAAAGGTCTGCTAATTTTACTAGAGCATAGACTCAGTAATCGAAGGAACAAAGCTTCCCAATTAATTCTCAGACAAAGGTCTGCTAATTTTACTAGAGCATAGACTCAGTAATCGAAGGAACAAAGGTTCCCAATTAATTCTCAGACAAAGGTCTGCTAATTTTACTAGAGCGTAGACTCAGTAATAAAAGGAACAAAGGTTCCCAATTAAGCAAAGGCTTATCGAGGGAAAATCTCCCCTCATTCTTAAAATTAAGCAAAGGCTTATTATATAAAGGG
Organism: Mermis nigrescens; assembly: GCA_036768485.1. Classification (NCBI taxonomy): domain Eukaryota; kingdom Metazoa; phylum Nematoda; class Enoplea; order Mermithida; family Mermithidae; genus Mermis; species Mermis nigrescens. Next base: position 2,823,972 of record JAVLUZ010000143.1, on the reverse strand, counting down.
AAAATTATCCCCAAAAAATTAACAAAGGTTAATATTGATATTAAGAGCTGATTTTATTTCAATTTCATTGCTAAACTAAGCAAATACCTTTTATTGGTAAAATCCGTGAATAAAATACGGTAAATATCGAATTATTTTAATCGAATAAACTAAGTGTTTCATAATATCATTCTGGATCCTGATCATAATTCGGATACCCCAGCGAAAAACACTCGTCAAGCAGTAATCGATAAAATGACATCGCAAACTGCAGCTTCAGTAATCGATTCCACTGTAAAGAACGCATTAAAATCGCTTCTTTCACCTCTACATGATAAACTAGACACGATAGAGCAGGGGTTGCAAAATACGATCACACCCACCAACCCACCGACTCGGACACCTCGAAATCCCACCCATCTGTTTAATTTACGCCCTCCATCCATATATTCTGGAAATTTTGGCGATAATTTTACAGAATGGGAAGAAGAATTTTCGAAATTTATGCTTTTACAGGGTATTAACCCTCAAGATGATGAATTTCGCATAAATTATCTCGAAACGAATTTAGGTGGAGCAGCAAAAGCAGCTTTTAAGCAAAATTAAAAATAAGCGACCCAAGCCCACCACATATGCAGAATATATACAACATCTAAAAACTGTTTTTCCTGATGGACGCGATAGTGACGTATATCAGCAGTTAATCTATGATAAAAAACAGAAAAATTCAGAGTCTGTAAACGAATATGTTGAAGAACTCAGAAAATTTGCACGAGTTGCTTATCCTACTTTGGATGAAGATTCGAGAGAAAATATATTAAAACCGATTTTTCAGGGTCTACTCCACACCTGGGCGTGGGGTTTGGGGGTATGCACCCCCCAGAAACCAAAATACCCCCCCCAGAAATCGAAATACCCCCCCCAGAATTCAATTTTTGAAAATTTTTTTCGTTTTTTTTTCGCAATTTTTTGATGCCAATGGATAGTGCTTGATGAGAAACGTCGAAAAATGGTGTTTTTATCGCCATACCACCATTTTTAAGGCCATTTTTTTACCTTCAAAAAGATCTTGCACCCCCCCCCAGAATTTTCTTGCTGCCCACGTATGGTCTACTCCCTCATATAAGGGACAAAATTAAATATAGAGAATATAACTCCTTAAACGAAGTTCTTAAATGTGCTCATTTTGTAGAGTCACAAGTATTACGTGATAACTTAAATCATGTTGTAATGAGAATATATTTGCTAATTCAGATAAGATGGAGCGTATCCAAATGATGGAGGCCCAAATGAGGGATATGGCGTGGCGCTTGGCCCGCCAGGAGCGCGAGAGTGGTCGCCAGGCGCCCAACCGTCCGTCCGCCCGACTAGCAACTGACAATCGGCGTCAATGGTGGCGAACGATGTGGCACTAATCGCACCCATACAACGGCTGCATGCTGGCACATCCACGGTCAGCAGCCGCAGCATGTCAGCCGCCCAAACCGGCGCCCACAACGGCTACGGACCATCGCCGGTGGCACAGCGCCCAAAACCACGCTTTATAAGTGAGTCACAAATACCAACTCATACACAAATGAGGCAGCAATCTACCCCCGAGGGGAGGCGCCCATATTTGTCGCAAAATCGACCACAAAATCGCCCAATTTTATCGCGAACCAACAAATAATTTGATTTCTCACGACCCCCTAGAAAATATCGATAATGATGACTGTAATTACAGCATCATGACCAACATGGTCCCACAAATGTTTTCGGGCAATGACCCATCGGAAAATTTTCCGATACATATTAATACAAGTGAAAAACACATAAATATTGAATCTGACAAGGGAAAATATCGATTAAAAACTATTCAAAACGATTCGGAAAATATCGAATCTGAAATCGAAAAATTTCGATTAATAACTATTCAACACGATTCTGAAAATTTCAAATCAGATATCGAAAAATTTCGATCAGAAACAACTCAAATCGATCTCGAAAAGATTAAATCAATAGAAATTCACAAAATTAATTCAAAAGTACCGAAAAATCTTTGTCAATTGAACACCAAAACTGAATTTTCCACTCTTTTTTCAGAGTGCTGGTGTGGCCAATGCAAGTGCCAGCCGAGGGCTCATTATTCGAGGCCGGTTGACAACAACTCGACCCCGATCGACAATTCGGAGCCAATCACATTGGTCCAGCTCATGGATGAGGTGCTGCGGGAAGCTCCCGTAATAACACCCTCCATGGAGCTGCCCCCAATGTAGAAACTCTGGAGGCCGCCGCCCCGACCGCATCGCCGCCAGCAAACAATGGCGAGCCCCAAATTGAAGGCAATCAGCCAGAGGCGCCTGAAGTCGCGCCCCAGGTTGAGGGGACCGCTTTGTCCTCCTATCGGATCCCTAAGATCCCTATAGTATTTGACCTGGAGGCTGAGGACGACTTAGCCACTGCGCTGCGCTCAGCCGAACTCCGATTCGGAGACTGAGATGAGTAATCGAGAGGTTACCCCATCTCCAGTCCCAATATGGGATATTGGCGAGTCGCGCTTCAAACTCGCCAGTACTGAATCGAGTGAAAATGGCGAGTATCAGCAGCAGCGTGAGCAAGAGCGCCAACAGCGAAAACGCCAACGGCTTCATCGCAATGCTGAGTACGAACAAACTACTCGGCTTAGCGAAGAAAGCTGGGTGCTCGATATCGGCGTTGACATCATCCGCTGGAAGCAAGCTTTACTGCATGCTTCTAGCAACGTCGAAAAAACCGGGCTGCAGCAGCAGATCGATAACGCCAACAGAGAGATTCGGCGTATAAGTAAATTAGTTTTCCTAGCTTTTACTTACCTGTTCATGTATGCTATATCGTATACATTCCAGGATATGCGCAGCAGGCCCGCAAAAATAAGCGGCGCAAAGATCAATAAGCCGATGCGCCCTTATAGCAGTCAGATACAAATATATATTACGTTTTTTATATATATTATATTTGGTATCTCCTATGTGACTGCAGATGTAAATAAAGATTTTGTTAATAAACGAGACACAGAGTACATACTGTGTGGCAAAAGCAGTAGTGGGACAGCTCTGGATATCCCCAGATCCCTAGACTGTAAATTTGTTGTTAAAAGCCAAAAATCGGCTCAAACTTTTGATGCAACAGTCTACACTCCAAAAAGTACTCCCACCATGGAATTAGCATATAAATGCTATACCCGAACACGAACTGTGTGCACGAATATGGGATTTTTTGGCTCAAAAGGTATAGTGCGAGATACCATGCAAATTGAACCTTTACATCATAAAGTTTGCGAAGGTATTTTTCACTCAAAAACGCACAATGAGCGTAAACTTTTCAAACTCCCTAATGGTTTTTGGTCCACAAACAACACTTTAAAAGTGGATTATACGTACTGTTGTCACGACTCATGTACTACAGTAGCTAACACTATTCTCGAAGAGGGTACAGTAGCCACATTTGATGGTAAAGTATTAACTTCTGACCTCGGAGATGTAGGAAACTGTACGTACGATATGGGGACGTGCACCCGAAATAACCAAACCATTAATTGGGAAACGAACCAGAGGGACATGGACTGCCCCGTTATTTTGAAAGGTACCTATAAAGCCAAATATTCCCACCCTTACGTAGTAATTGAGGACTTACAAGCCTCTTTAACCTTGCGAACCAGCTTTAAACTGTGTAAACACATAAAGCGAGGATGGCTAACAAGGCAAGGCTTAGTTATACAACTAGCCCCGGGTAAACCGAACCCTTTTAACTTTACATCACCAATCACTGCACCTTCTAAGGATGCAGCCATAATAATTAACGCTGATCCTGTCGATGCAAAATTGGACTATTTAGAATCCAAATTGCTCGAACTCGAACAGCATAAATTCAAAAAATTATGGCTAAAAATGTGCCATATGTCTCAAAACACACTAGACATTGTCTGGCAAATTTTAAGCTTTGACGCCACGATGGGCGCCAGAGCATTGCTCCAACGTACTGATATAACCGCTGAGTTTACAGGGGAAGCACTAACAGTTTGGAAATGTAACAAAGTCAAACCGCATAAAATCTATTGGGACCTAAAGGTCAATAATACTTGTTACAAAAATTTACCGGTCATTGTAAACGACCAGATTTATTATGTACTTCCTGGTTCCCAAGAGCTCACAACTTTTTCACCAAAAGTAGACTGCAACCATCGTACATTACCAATCTATAGAGATCAAGGTAAATGGTTCAGCCTTTCGGGACCAACCCATGTAAACCAATTTCATGTTAGCATGCTATGGAGTGGAAATGATAGTTTCGTGGACTTTACAACCCCCAGATTTACCACGATAGACTATCAGACCAGCCATATGCCCCAGCAGCGTTAGCTCATTATGTGGCAAAAACGCAGCAAATAGAGCAAACTTTAGCTAATTTAGTCCGCTACACAGCAGACATATCTTTACAACCAAATCTTGTGCATGATAGCTTAACTGGCGCAGGAGCAGCCATTAAGAGCACACTCGAAGGAGCAGAAAATGTTCTCGAGCGAATTACCTCACACACAGGTAATAATATAAATTCTGGCCTGACAAATATTTTGCAGGGTCCAGTACAGCTACTACTTAATGCAATTATAATTGTAGCGCTGATCGCTGGTTCTGGTTATCTAGCATATTTCATTTTAATGTGCTATTTAAACCATCGGCGAACTAGGCGAACTTATCGCCCACAAACACCATCACCACTCATTCAACCCAGACGACCGCCGCGCAGATCACATATTATGCGTGCACGTACACCCAGTATACAATCCCATTCTCTGGGAACAGCCTTACTGAATTTAGTAGGTATGACAAAACAGGAAAATCAAGCACAGCGAACTCCTCTTACACAAGAGCAACAAACTACTGTAATGACAATTACACAAAATCCCCAGACCAAAAGGTCACCATATATTGATGTCCTTATACAGAATCAAATATGGGCAACAGCTATGATTGATACTGGAGCTACTTACTCCTTAATATCATCATGCATAGCTGACCAAATCAGCGAACTAAAAATCGAGCCAACTTACACTACGCCAATAGCGGCCAATGGCCAAGCTATTGAGTTAATTGGCCAATGTTATCTTGACATACACGTAGGTGATGTCAATGAGACTATTTTGGTTCATGTATACCCCACCACAAATGTGAAAACTTTCATTTTGGGCTACTAATTTCCTATTTCGTTTCAAAGCTTACGAAATAAATAATGAGTGCAGATATATTCGCCTCAAAAATGAAATCATACCGTGCTCAGGAATACAATACATTTCTCCAGCACAACGAGGAGCAATCTTCATGGACTCAACAATTGAGTTTGGCCCGCGAACAGCTACAGTATTTACAATACCTATATCTCCCAAATACTGTAATTCAACCAATGTCCAATTCGAACCCTGCCCAAAATTGGCCGAGCTACATCATATCTATTTTGCAGCGTGTCTTTCTTTGGTAAAAGATGGATGCATAACGGTGCAACTCCTGAACCCCCAGAAATTCGGCATTAAATTATATAAAGGCATGTGCATCGGTACCATATGCAATCACATTGATGAACCCATGGCAGCGACGGTGTATACACTTACTGACGGTACACCCAATGATGTAACCTCACAGCTCCGCCATGGATCTAAAATGCGCAATAGTTGGAGATATGCTAATGAATGGGTAAAGAAAACTGCCCTGATCCCACCCGAACTCCCACAAGAGGATCGGAACGAACTCCTTCAATTATTATATCAATTCTCACACTTGTACGCTGAACACAGCGCAGACTCCGGACGTACACGGGTCATACAACATTCCATCATTACTGATGGGCACATACCCATTCATCGACCACCATACCGTACTTCACCAGCCGAAAAACAGATAATCACCCAAGAAGTGCAAAAACTTGAAGCGCAGGGGATTATCCAACCAAGTTTTTCGCCTTGGGCAACAAATGCAGTATTAGTGAAGAAAAAAGACGGAGGCTTACGTCTCTGTATTGACTTTCGGGCTTTGAACCAAGTCACAAAACGAGATGTTTATCCACTCCCACGAATCGACTGCATCCTTGACACACTAAACAATATGCAGTATTTCACGACCCTTGACCAGGCAAATGCCTATTGGTCAATCCCGATCGCTCCTGACGATCAGGAGAAGACAGCATTTAACAGCCCCGTAGGCTTATTCGAATTCAAATACATGCCATTTGGTCTTTCAAATGCACCAAGCACATTTCAACGTCTTATGGACATCGTGCTAACAGGGCTTAAATGGAACAACTGTCTCGTATACCTTGACGATATACTCGTTTTTGGCAAAACGCACCGTGAAATGCTTAAAAATCTGGAAGAAATACTATACCGTTTGGATAATGCTGGACTTAAGCTACGCTTAGAAAAATGTAAATTCAGCCAAACAGAAATCAAATATTTGGGATATAATATCTCCCACAAAGGAATACTTCCAGATGATTCCAAATTTGCAGCTATACAGCAAATGCCACAACCAACTAATACAAAAGAGGTTAAAGCATTCTTAGGCCTCATTTCCTACTATCGACGCTTTATTAAAAATTGCGCAAAAATCGCAAACCCTTTAACAGCATTGCTGAAAAAGCACACAAAATTTGAGTGGACAGCAGACTGTGAACAAGCATTTCAGATGCTAAAAACACAGCTCATTCAACCACCAATTTTAAAACACCCAGACTTCGACCAACCATTCATCCTGCAAACTGATGCCTCAATCAATGGCATAGGTGCAGTATTGAGCCAGCTTGATGGAAATCAAGTTGAGCACCCGATTTGTTATGCTAGTCGCTCACTCCGATCAGCTGAAAAAAATTATCCAATCACTGAGCTGGAAACTCTAGCTGTAGTTGAATATATCAAGTACTTTCGACCGTACTTGTATGACCAAGAAGTCATAGTACATACGGACCATACAGCTGTAAAAGCAGTTCTTGAAAAGCCAAATCCTTCAGCACGTATTGCTAGATGGGGTTTAGCTGTTGCCGATTGTAAACTGACCATTGTGCCAAGGAAAGGTACACAAAATGCAAATGCAGATGCTTTATCACGTCTACCTAGACCCAACACAGCTGATAATGTGCCTCAGTTTGATATTGAAAGTGACGAGGCCTGGCCCACTATGTGTGCCATTGGTGAAAATCCAGTCGATAAAACTCCACTTGGCTACCTTCAAATAGCCACTAGAAATGACCCAGAGTTACAAAAAATTATCAAGCGTCATATGACTGAAAATAAACTACCACAAGAATATACCTACATAGGGAAAATATTGTATATCAATAAAAACCACTTTGCCCAAACTGGCAACACTGATTACAAAATTGTGGTGCCGCAATCCCTTAGGACTTTTATCATCGAATCAATGCATAATACTTGGTTTGGAGGACACTTCGGAGCAAGAAAAACCACAGAATTGGTTGCCCGAAAATATTATTGGAAAGGCATGGCCCAGGACATTACAACCTATTGTAAAACCTGTGATGCCTGTCAAAAGAACAAGCCCACTCGACGTAAAGTTGTGGCAAATCTCCAACCAATTCAGATAGTTGCGCCCTTCTACAGAATTGCCGTAGATTGCATGGGACCCCTACCCATGACACCATGTGGACACCGCTTTATTGTAGTCTTCATAGACTACTTTACAAAATATGTGGAAGCGTTTCCCACATGCAACATCACATCAAGGACAATTGCGCGATTGTTTGTCAACAACATTATCTGTCGTCATGGAACACCACACATTTTACAGTCAGACCAAGGGTCAGACTTCACCTCAAATCTCATGAAGGAGGTGACCAAAATTTTAGGCGTTACCCAAGCACATACAACAGCCTATCACCCAATGGCTAATGGTGAAGTAGAACGGGCAAATCAGACACTGATCACCCGAATTCGAATGTTTGTAGATGATCGCCAGCGAGATTGGGATGAACATCTCCCCTATGCAGTATTCGCTACCAACATACATGTGAATGAGTCGACAGGGCATAGCCCCTTTCAACTCGTGTATGGACGTCTACCGACACTACCAATTGATGCAATCTTGCACACACCCAACGCTGTTCTAGAATACGATCTGGATAGCTATGAGCGACGTATGCAGCAACATTTCGCCCAAGCTCTCCATACAATTCCTGAACGTATTAAACTGGCTCAAACGAGATACATAAACCAGTATGACAAAAAACTGTTCACCCACGACTATAAGCTCTTTGACCTAGTCCTGAAGGACAAACACACCATCAAACAAGGTCTTACAAAGAAGCTGATGCCGGTCTATGATGGCCCGTATAGGATCACAAGTATCAATCTACCAAACGTCACCATACAGTCAGTCGCTAGACCGTATGTGACAGAAAAGATCCATATTAACCGCACAATACCATACCATGAAAAAGTGGAAGAGCCACCCAAACAGACGCATGATTACAATTTGCGTGCCAGGGGTCCTCCTGTACCCACATTGGAAACTCAGAATTGGGACGAGGACGCCCCAAATGAAGAAGAGGAATGCGACGAACCGCCCCATGATAGTACCGAGTATGCCGAAACTGAAAAAGATGACAGTCCACCTCGTAATAGCAAAAAGAAGGGACCCAGTCATAGTGCCAGGTGGTACAAACTCGGCATTCGGCCCACCAGGCTCATTTGGTCACCAGAGTGCATGGAAGGAGCCAGATCTACGTTTGCGAGGTTTTGTGCCGGGCTCCTTTGGTTCTTTAAGTGGATGGGAGCCAAGAGCAGATGAGGTGGATTCGCCAATCCCATCGGACGAAGATTTGGACGAGGGCGTCCAATTTGAAGAAGAGGAATGTCAGGACGGCCAAGGGACTGACGACAGCGATGACGCCGATAGCTGCGCAAGCGTCGAACATTAATGAATTGCGCAGTTAGGGCTGACATGCATTTGATGCGGAAGACGAAATACGTGACTCGAGGCAGCCGTCGAAGAAGCGAGGCAAAAAGCGAAATACGTGAGGGATCGACGAAAGCGATCTGAGTGAATTTCGTTTCTTGCCTAATTTAGCTCTTTCGTTTGTTGCCTGATGGCACGTAGCCCATCAAGTATTTAAGTCGCGCGTTTTGTTCATTTATTGGTTCGGTCCTAGGTTCGTCTTTGGTTCGATTGGTTTTTGAGTCGGTTTTGAGTTAGTCTTCTATTCGTGTTTTTGTGATTAATAAAAAGGTGTGTTGGACACGGATACATTCTTCGGTTTACTTACCACATAAGTCTTAACCTTAAGACCCCCGAACTAGCTGAAGTCCCCGACCGCAACTCAACCCCCTAAACCCTAAAGCGCCCCCTAGCTGTAACAAACTTTTACTTTACTTAGGCACTTAATCTCAAAAGTGGGTTAAGTAAATAAGTTTCACTAGGTGCGTGCCTCTAGGGAGGGCCGGCCATCTTGATAGGCCGGGCCACTTACCCCAGTCGCCGGTTGGTGATTGTCCCCATAAAAGGGCAATTACCGCCAGTGTGAGCTGCGTGAGAGATTAAGCTAGGGTGTGGTGAGCTTGTGCGTAGCGTCCAGCTACGTTTACATATTTAATAAGAGAGGCCTTAAGGTATGATTCCTTGTGCTTTTGTTAGGATTAACTTAACATTATTATACGCTGAAAACGTGCGCTGAACTTTTCGATGTGATCAAACATCTCGAATACGATAAGTGACTTCAAACGGAAGAGCAGTACCTACCTATTCAAGTAATGGATGAACATATATCTTAACTAGTTGAGCTGCTCGGCGTTGCCCGGGCTGAACTTAGGCCTGATAGCTATATGGAATTGATATGTCTCTTGTATTTTTTATTTTTCAAGACTTTTGATGTTTTCGTATATTTCTAAAAAATTGTTGGTATGAACCATATTTTATTTTTTGGATTTTTTAAATGTCTTTTGTCAACCATTTTTTGATCAAATCCACATTTTTTGACGTTACAGAATGGTTTTGAAAATTGTTTAGCCATAATCATATTTTTTATGTTCTGGGATGTTCTGGAAATTCTTTTTTTAATAAAACCCATATTTTTGATGTTTTGGGATGTTTTGGAAAATTTTTTTCGCAAACCATATTTTTGATGTTTTAGGATGTTTTGGAAAATTTTTTAGGTCAAACCATATTTTTGATAATTTAAAAATTTTTTGTTTGTTGTAGCAAAGGGTGTCATATATCACGTGATAACTCATATCACTCATATGTTATAGCTGATGGTATCTCCTAATCTTATATCACTGCATGTTATGGCACAGGCGGGGTATCTATATCACACCCATCTTATAGCATTGCTTATCTCGTGAGCACAGTGTATCTTATATCCCATACTATCTTATAACATTGCCTATCTTGCAGCTCGGGGTATCTTATATCACTTCCCTATCTTATAGCATTGCCTATCTTGTAGCACGGGGTATCTTTTATAAAGTCCTATCTTTATAGCATTGCCTATCTTGTAGCACGGGGCATGCTATATCACGTCCTATCTAATAGTATTTGCCCATCCTGTAGCACAGGGTATCTTATATCACGTCCTATCTTATAGCATTGCCTATCTTGTTGCACATACATAGTATCTCATACCATGCCTATCTTATAAAATTGCCTATGTTATAGCATTATTTGGTTAAACCTCAAGTATTTTGATATTTCACAGTGCCGACCAATGCTATAACATATAACAATGTACACAGTTGTGTAGGCATACTCCTCTTGGCCGGGGTATCCCCATACAAACAGTATAAACTAAGTTTTGAAAAAATAGCAAAAAATCGGCCATCTCCCGAAATCATGGAGGCTTACCGTGTTCGCGGGCCAAGCCCGGCTCCCTCACTGCCCAGGGCCAATGGGTGCGTTTGTCAAAATTTCAAGATCGCTACTATACCCCCAGCCGGTAGGTCGAGCTCGGCCAAAACGTCAGCCCACCAAGTATTATGGGGCCCGAGCCAACCCCGGACATACAAAACAAACTTCTTCACAAATATATAGTAGATTGCACGGGACAAAATTTCATTATCACGATAAAAGAATAACTTCAGAATCCAGATTAGAGCGTTGAGAAGCTTTTTTAATTAATTTGTTACATTGCTGCTGAAATTTTAAATTTTTAGACATTAGAACACTTAAATAATAATATTTAATATCAATAATATTTTAGTATTAATTTTAATATTAATATTTAATAACACTTAATATTTATAGTCTGCTCCATATTTAACGGCCCATTTTGCTCTACGACTTATCACTCTAGCAAAAATATTTTACGGCTTGAGGTTATTGGCGGTAGTTTGTATGATGGTTGAACGAATATAGAACATTTCGTATTTATTCAATCTTTGTTACCAACGTTTGAAGCGTCGCGATTCGAATAAATGAAAGCAAGTCTGTAATGGAAGAAATTAGTAACTTCGTATCTAGAGAAAAAAGATTTACTGTAGTCATGTTTCTCTATTCTCCCACTTTTTTGGTCTATCTGTTACCAAAATTTTTGGGAAATAATAAATATTTCTGGGCTTGGTTGGCATTTGTGGAAAATTTTTGTAATGTTAAAATGCTTTCTGGAGAGGTAAAACATCAAAAAATTTTATGGCGCTTCGCGCCGAATTGATTTAATTCTTACTTGTATGTTATTTGACTGAGATTTTCTAGAATTTTTTCGCGTTCGCTTAACTTTTTTGGTCATGCGCAGCATCATCTTGAAAATACCAAAAGTAGGTGAGCACATTGACCAGATTTTCTATAAACACTTTTCGTGTTTTTGTTTGCATTTCCTTTTGGTTGTTGTTCGTAGAGTTGAGAGGCAGTTCTAGCTGCCCAGACTGGTGCCGCTAGGTTGCAGTGACAGTCAGAGGATTAAAGGCACGAAACTGTAGCAACCTAGTTCCTCTCTGATGACCTCGCCTGTTTTATATGTTTCACGTTTTTTTTGTGTATTTATTCTGTATAACTCCTGCTTACGTCTCCCGTTTTACTTGAATCTCCTTGCGCCTCCGCAAACCCGCGATTTCTCATTATGATGCCTGCGCTGCGCGCGTGCGTGTGTATATACTATTTCTCGCGTACATGTTTGTTTCTCTCATACTAACAGCATGCCTAATTTGTTTGCTTATTTATTTAGTTCATTTATTTATTTATTTATTTTTTCATATTAGTGATGACTTTCTGTTATTATTTAAGTCGCGCCGCGCCAATTGCAGGATTTTTATCGACAATTTGGTCTAGAACTTCACTACGATTGAAAATCCTTATCTGCTGCACGGATTTGGTTAGTTTTTGTATTACAAAAATGCGTTTTACTGAACTGAATTGGAACAATTTATTACTGAAAACGTGACAATTACGAAGGACGTAAAAGAATAATAAAACGTACGGTCGAAAGAATAAAAGCGTACAGCGAAATGCGACGAGCGAGTCAGAGCTAAAATTTCAAAATTCTCTGGCGCTTCGCGCCATTTGATAAACTATAGTTTTTATTGCCACAAAAGCGACTTCAGAATTGGCTAAAATGCTTTTTTGATGGAAGGAAATCCAAGTTTCAACAGAAACAACGTATACTGATCGTGATATTTCAACAAAGTTGTCCGCCACCGCCAAATCCAACAAACGTCTACTCGAAACATGCGAGCGCGACCGGATTTGCAGCCGTTTCTTCAGCGAAAAACGTCAGCGTGAACTTAACGACGAGTTGCACCAACGACTGGACGCGGGCGAGACTAATCTATATATCGACAGCTTTAGGGATGACTGTCGTGAAGAAGAAAACTGTACGAGTCTATGATCCTCGTTCTACAGCCCCTAAACCATCTAATCCCAAATTTCGTGCTCAACATGGTCAACACGCGTCTAATATTTAGGTAAATTCGCCCCGTTATTTTGTTAATATTAAATGTTTGCTATGTAATTCTCGTAGTATTGTGAATAAGTTAGGGAACTTCACTTCCTGTAAATACTGCAAAATTCGATATATTATTTTTGTGAAACCTGGTTAAATGAATCTATTTCCGACAGTCTATTATGTCCGTTAAAAATTATATTATTCTCCGATCAGATCGTAAGAATAAGCGGGAGGTGGAGTTTTAATTTTTGCTAAACCTCTATCTTTATGCTCGATGCGTTAAAGTTCCTGCTTCTCTGTTTGTGTCTGATACTTTAGTAGTTGTTGAAATTTTAAAAGGTGGAGATGTTATAAGATGTTTGTTAGTTTATAGACCTCCTCAGTATGATTTTGATACTGCACTTCGGATATGTAATTTAATTGAATGGGCTACTAATAGTTGTCATCCCGTTATTATAGTAGGGGATCTACCGCCTGTAATGATTGGTTTCATAGTACTTTACATTTAATCCATTAAACGAATTATTTTTTGATTACTTATCAGCTAGTGGTCTGCAACAGTTAGTTAAAGAAAATACTCACGATAATACTTCGATTGATGTAGTATTTGCTGCATATAACGTTTTTAATATCCAGGTTCTTCCTCCTTCTTCAACAAGCGACCATAATTCGATTTCTCGAAATTTTAACTAGAACTTTTCAAGATGGAGATAAACCTAGCTTAAATTTCAATAGCGGACTACGAGAGTATAGCTACTTTTATCCTCTGTTTCTTGGCTCGACATTTTCTCTACATGCTCAACAGTTAATGATATGTATAATGTTTCTTTATATATTAAATCCTCTTATTTTTAGTTTTCGCTACCTACTTTTAGGCTAAATTAAAATTTAAATACCTAAAAGCTTACATAAATTATTTCTAAAAAACGTTCTCTATGCGATAAGTATAAAGGTGTAAAACTCCAGGAACTAAAGTTAAATATCGAAATCATTGTAAGGCTCTCATGTAGAACTATTCATAATTATTTCTCTTCTCAAGAAAACAAATTGCTCAAGAATAATAATCCTAAAGCTTTCTATACTCTTGTAAATAATAGGTTAAAAAGTCGAAATTCCTCCTCTAACATTTTCTGATAATAATGTTATAACCGATTCATTACGCAAGGCTAACATTTTTAATGATTACTCGCTTCAGTGTTTTTTTAGTGACATTACTAGCACTTAATTTTCTTTTTCAGAAGCGCTGTGATTTTCGCTTTCGATATTATTTTTAGTGAGGATCAGCTGTATTGGAAGCCATTAACCATCTAAATACTGCTCTATCGTGCAGTCGGCCCCGATGGCATATGTAATCTTTTATTAAAAATTGTCGTTTCAAATGATAAAGCCGTTAGTTAGTATTTTCACTGTATCTTTTCTGTCTGGAAATATTCCCGAGCTTTGGAGCATGGCACATGTTATTCCAATATTAAAAAAGGGGGATCCAGCATTAGTGGATAATTACAGGCCCGTTTCTCTTTGTTGTTCTATTGCCAAAATTATGGAAAGAATTATTAATAGTCAATTGTTAGACTTTCTTAAGGTTAATAAACTAATATTCTCCTTTTCAATTTGGTTTTCAAAAGAATAAATTTGTGAAACACAATTGTTAAAGTGTAAATTTTCATGGATTCAGTCGTTAGCTAAAAAGAAACTGTTGATATAATATATTTAGATTTCCCTAAAGCTTTGATAAAGTAAATATGGAAAAACTTCTTATTAAGTTAAACGGATATGGAATAAACGGTAATTTGTATGCATGGTTAAAGGCCTATTTGTTTAATCGTTCCCATCATGTTCGCGTTAATCAGTCTTTTTCAGATTATGTGCCTGTTACTATGGTGTCGTTCATAGGAGGTGTCCTTGACCTACGCTTTTTCGATTTTTATAAATGATATATGTGATAATATTTGTAGTACGGTTTATATGTTCGCAGATGATATCAAATTTTCAATATTAGTCGTAACTGTAAATTATTACAGTTTGATTTAGATAAGATTATTGACTGGGCAATTGCATGGGATTTACCTATTTCTCGAACCAAAAGTCAAGTTCTATATTTGGGTAATAATAATTAAAAAGCTGTTTATAGACTAAATAAGAAATTATTTCTAGTGATCCGTTTGTCCGTGATTTAGGAGTTTTTGATTCCTCGAAATTTAAAATTTAAGGAACATTATAATTCTTTGATTAAAAAAGCTTTCTTTAGATGTATTTTAATACGCAAATCATTTTTTTCGCGTGATAAAGGTAATCTTGTTAAAGCTTATAGTTGTTATGTTAGACCTTTATTAGAGTATTGTTGCAGTGTATGGAACCTCTTATCTTAAGGATATAGATAGATTGGAAGCTGTTCAACGAGATTCACTAAATATATTTTTGGCTATAATAATATTTTTTCTTACGAGGATCGTTTAACACAACTTAAATTGTGCAGACTTGAATTAAGACGCTTGCAGATTTGTCTGTGTATGATTTATCAAATTATTTGTCATAAATCATGTTTGGAAGCTGATGATTTTTTTGTATTTAATCATAATATTACCCTAGCATTAATAGATTTAAATTAGTCATACCTACTGTACATTCTAATTTAGAAAAGTTTGATTTCTTTTACAAATACATCACAGTTTGGAACGATCTTCCTGACTTCATTGTTTCTTCCCTAACCTAAACATTTAAATCTAGATTAGCAAACTTTGATTTATCTAGATATCTTGTGGAAACGCGCGTAAACTTGTCATTCCATTGACTCGCATGTCCCCTGTCTAATTCGTAATTGCATTTATTATATATCTTGTCATTTCGTATTTTAACTGTTGGTATTAGTAATAAAATTTTCTTTCTAAAAATTTTCTTTCAATAGAGCTATAAATCTTTATACAAAAAGTGCATCAAACACCGCTGTTACATGTATACATAGGATTTTCTACTTAAGAAACACTGATTTTTTAACACAGGTGTCTCTATTTTTAACGTTTTTAGACCTCCCAAAAAACGTGAAAAAAGGTTGGAAACAAGGAAAAAAATTTTGGGTCTGGTCTTTAATGTCAACCAAATCAGCAGCAAGGATAAAAACGGTGAATGAGATCAGAGCTGGCAAAACCCAGATTTGAAAATTTTGCGTTTTGGGTTTTTGGGGGTTTTGGTGGGTTTTTCATGTTACACACCAGAGTTGTCTTTATACACTTATAAACATTGACTTGGCCCAGCATGAAAAAATGGGACACGTTCAAAACAAAGCTTTTTATTCGACTGTCGCTGTGCATATCCCTATCATAATAATAGTAATAATAATAATAATATTTATTGGCTGTTACTTTAAGTACTACAGTTTACGTACCCAATAATGTAAAAAGCGCTTGCAAATAGAAACATATGAGAACATGCATGACACGTGGTTACTGGTACCTACAGAAGAAATAATAAAAAGCAGATGAAATTGAAGTGCTAAATAAACAAAAAATTGCGAAACTTGTCAAATAAATGCAAACATAGTAGACCCTGATCGGAAGCTTTGAATCCTTTGCGTTTTGCTGACCCAGGGGCGAAAAGGAGGCACGTGCCAACCCTTTCCCCCAAAATAAATTTTCAGCATGATTTATTTCTTCACTCCCCATTGCTTTTTTAGGAAAAAATCCCTAAAATTTTCTCAGCTTTGCGCCAAATGTCACGATTATTAATTGTGATCTATTCAGTCACTCCATATTCAATCTTTAAATAAACTAAAGCATGTTTTGTATCCATGTCTTCTGTTTTTACAGTTTCTGCACAGACAGGAGACTCGTGCAAGATGAGAAAATGATAGATAGACATTTTTCGGCGATAACATAGAATTCTTTGACTGTTTTTAGACTGATTTCAGGACCGAAATCAGACTGATTCTCTATGAAAATTCAACGTCAACGATTCAACTTTAAGGTGCTTTTTTGCTAAAATTCCCGGGGCTCTGCCCCAGACCCCGCTGGGGCGCTTGAGCGCGCTACCCAGGACCCACAGCTTCAAAAGAGAGGATGGCCGTCTGATTCTCGCCATATTTAAAGTCGCTGCTAAGCAAAATTTACAAAACATGCAGCTCTATCGGTCTTAAAATGTCTTTTTCAATTCATCCCATGGTCCTTTTTAGGTTTTAAAAATTTTGGTCGCGATCAAACCCCCCCCCTTCCCCAGATACAAAATCCTGAATACGGGCCTGCACGTATGCCTGCTTATGGTCGGTTTTTTTCCCAAGAAAATGAGACTTTTCTGACCGTGTCATAGTTTTGTGTTTTGCCTGATTTTAACATCATTGATGTGCAGATACTGGTCAGGGTGGGCATGGAAGGGTAAGAATTGAGAATTTGTTTTAGTGAAGGATAAAATCCGTGATATTTATCACCGTAAGATTTAGGGTTATGAGGTAAGTTATTTCGAAAATTGCTTGAAAATACATGAATTTGTGCATGAATCGTTCAGATTACCTAGAGTACCGAACCCTTTAGCAGGGGATAACACCCTCGCATCCAAGTCCATGCGTGTTTTAGCGTTTCCTTTTGTAGTTTCAATAATATTTAGTATCATTTCAGTCAAAATTTTTCCCCTTTGCCTCTTTTACATGCTCAGTGTATACCAAAAATCGCGTTGTCTTCGTCATTTTATGTTACTGTATTCTAGATATAGACTGTAGTGTTCATGAATTATTTGCTACGTATTCTTCCGTAAAAATATTGGACTAACTGATTTCGAATCCAGGAAAGTCTTTCATTGCTCATTTCTAAGACATGAACAATGAAGAAACAAATAATTTAACAAGCGATGAAGCAAACTTGTACGATCGACAGATACGGTTGTGGGGCGTCGAATCTCAAAGTAGGTAAGTCTTTTGGAAATGTTTGTATGGCCGTGTATGCTTACATATTAAAATGGAATTTACATGAATGTTTAATAACGAAGAATCGGCTGGTATGTACTGGTTGCGAATTTCAGTATACTTGATTCTAGTTGAGTTTAATATTCAAATTAAATGCTGGTAATAATATGATCAAGTTTTTAAAAATTATTACATTGTCCCTTGAAAATAATACAAATATACGAGGTTTGGTCAAACCTGTGAGATTAATTTTTCTGAAATTCTTTCTTTTTTAGTCTATATTCTAATGTTAGAACGACAAGACTCCTACTATATGTAACCATTTACTCGCAAATCTGTCGAAATATGTATACAAGTTTGAGTCCGCTAATCCATAAGAAGGACTTTGCCAGCCCTCCGATGTTCTAATGCTTTAATTTTGAGGGGAAGTCAAGATGAAATGCGAAAGATTTTTGAATACTACTTTTTTAAATAACTTCTCAGAGATCAGACTTGCTGCTGCACATAAAGCTGCGATCTTTAGGCTTGCAGTGGTTGTTTCACACTATGAATCATCGCTCAGCACCTGCTGAAAGAATCGAAGTTGGAATTTTCGATTTTAATATTATAAATCTACATTTCCATTGTATTTTAGGCTGCGTAAATCATCCGTGTTATTGATCGGGCTGAATTTACTTGGTGCTGAAGTAGCCAAAAATTTGATTCTATCTGGCATTAAACGACTCGACCTCATTGACGATCGAAATTTGGAAGATGCGGGTCAGCAGCATTTTTTAATCACTCGATCGCGAGATGCATCCCTTACCAAGGTAAGCGTTAAGTAGTTTCCAGTCCGTACAAATGTGCTAAACGGCTCAATATTTTTGGGGAAGTAGGAGTCGTTGGCCGCCTTTGTGATCGGATAATAGATGGCTCGCGATTCTAAATCAAAATGTGAAAAAACATCTGGAACTAGCCCAAAACGTAAATCCTAGCCCGAAAATAGCGCAGGACGGATATTATTTTGGAAATGTTAGATTTTCTGAAAATCGAATCCTGGGCTTGAAGGGGAGGGAGTAGCAAACTGATTTTTTACGGCCCAACCCCCCTCTCAGGTTTGACAGACTGATCAGACTTTTATTATTTATTGTTTTTATTTCTTTTTTCTACTTTTTTTACATTTTCCTCGGCCCCCAGACTCGTTAATTCAGCTTTCCACGCCTGCTTGATCCGTTGTCGTGCTCTTAATCCATTAGTCGAAATTCGATGCCTTGACTCAGACTCAATTGACCAAAATTCGCCTCCGGAAAAACGCGTCGATTTCGGAAATTACGATCTCGTTTGTTTCATTGACGCCGACCGCAAAAAATTCAATTTGTCGAAAATTCAGCAGCTCGACTCGAGTTGTAGACAATTGAACGTCAAATTCGTCGCCTGCGGTGGCTTCGGCTTTTTCGCCTATTGTTTCTTCGATTTTCAACGATTTGAATATTATCAGTGAGGAGCATACAGGATCTGGGAAGGAGAGTTTTACCCCCTCATACATGCTTATAAGGGGTGAGGGGGTATTGCCCTTCCTGAAGAATCAGCCAGACAGGTACTGTCCGGCGATTTTGAGCTGATGGAACGTTTTTGTATCATTTTTGGAGTCAAAAGTAGTAAAAACTTCTAAATTTTTTCCGGCGCTTCGCGCCGGAGTTAGTACTTTTAAGTACTTTTCACTCGAAAAGCGCCCAAAATCGATAAATTTCTGTATTTTTTACTATGGAAAGTGACATAATGTCAAAATTGACTCAAAAATGCTTTTAAAATGCGATATTGTCGCGAATAAACTTTTTATAGGCTATTCCGACCATTTTGATAGTTAAAACAGCAAAAAACTCACTGTTTTGGATTTTTGGGATTTCACCCCTTCCCCTGCTGACCTTGACTTTGTGCACCTACGCTCCCCTCCCCAGAAAATTTTTAACCTCCCTACAGAATTCACGATTTTCCAAAATATTGCATTTTTAAAATATGTATGTAGGTGCTGTTTCAAGCGCTTTTAGCTATACGTATTTGCTAAAAAGTGTCAAAAGTTTGCGCTTCGCGCCATGTACTTATTTTCTGACTATTTTGTTCAATTTATTCGAATTTTTTTATGTTTTCATAACATTGTTTTTGACGCTTATCCACAATTTATTAAACCAAAAGGCACTTTAAAATTTTATCCCCTCAGAATTTCCATGCTGTGCATGTCTGGTGAGGAGGCTCAAATTTTCTTTCTCTTCCTGTTTATCAACAAAAGTGCATTTAGTGTGAATATATTGAAGTTCAAAAAGGAAAATTTATTATCCATGTGTTTTTTGGAACGCTTTGTTCGGTTCTTTGAATTCGTTTCATTCGATTTTTTTATTTATGTTTTGTATCATTTTATTTTATCTATTCATCTTCTGATATTTTTCTTTTGTCTTGTTTTTAATTAGTTTAATTTGTTTTCGCGGCCTTCTCATTATTTTTATGTTTTTATCAGAACTTCCTAATTTTATGTTTTTACATTAACTTAACTATGTATGAATCAATTTGACATTAAATTTTAATTGTTATTTAATGGAAATATCGAATTTAGAATTTGAACTTTAGCTGGTCCTCAGCTTCCTTACGAATCTGTCACCTCGTTTCATCTACATATCTTTGCGCGAAGATTCAATTACGTCTAACCCGGAAATGATACTTTATTTGCCTATGAATCAATTAAATAAATTTAATTATTTCAGGGAAGTCGAAACTGATGATTTATCGGACGATCAGGCGGAAACAAGTGAACCGAAGGTAAAACGAAGCAGGATTCAGGCAGCCGATGAGAAAACCTTGCTTAAAAGGTAAACCTTCATAGCTTGCGACCGTACCTGGGCGTGGGGGTATTGGAGCTATGCACCCCCAGAAACCAAACTACTAGAAACCAAACTACCCCCAGAAACCAAACTACCCCCAGAAACCAAACTACCCCCAGAAACGGAAATACCCCCTCAGAATTCAATTTTTGAAATTTTTTTGTTTTTTCCGCAATTTTTTGATGCTAATGGATAGCGCTCGATGAGAAACGTTAAAAAATGGTATTTTTTCGCCTTACCACTATTTTAAGGGAATTTTTGACCTTTTGACCTTTGAAAAAATCTTACACCTCCTCCCAGAACTTTGGTGCTGCCCACCTATGTTTTTGACTTCTCAATGATGCCTCTTACTACCGTACATATATGTACCTACATTTGTACTGCGTAGTGCGTACTTAGGAGGAGTGATATGGTAAAAGATGATAAAAATGTTAAAAGCAATAATAATAAAACGTAAATAGTAATAGTAAATGGTAAATAATGATAAATAAATTAATAAAATAGTAGTAAATAGTAATAATGAAATAGCAAATACTAATAATAACATAGTAAATTATTGACAAAATGGTAATAATGTCCGAGTTCTTCCGATGCTGGACTGATAGTTTCTTATCTGTTTACCCAAAGAGCGCCCAAAATCGTGTCAAAATGGTACAAAAATCAATTTTTTTCCGACCTAATTAGTCAATTTATTTGTTTTGTTATGGTTGAAAGTGCAGAAATATAATTGGAATGCATTAAAAATGCTGCATTGCCACATTTATACATTTTTTTATAAAAATTTTAAATTTTATGTATACCATTTCTTATACATTGACCGTTTTCATCATTTGGCAAAAATGGCGTGGAGACTAAATTTACTGGTCACGATTTTTTGGGATTTAACCCTCATCTGCCGATCCGGACAAAAAAATAAAAAAAAATAAAAACATTAAAAAAAACTAAACAAAAATAAAAAAATAAAAAAAAAATTAGAAAAACTGAAAAAATTTTCGGCAAAATTTTTAGCGATTTTTGACTAAAAAAGCGAAAGGGGGATTAAAGGAAAAAATCATTCTCATATTTCATTTCAGGAGGGTCACGTGCCCCTTGTATCCCCTCTGGTCACGGACCTGCTTTCATCTTTTAAAAACTGCTTAAGAATTTGTGTCTACAGTAATCCTTTTTCGTTCGTAATAATCTTACGTCGATCAGGTCGAAGTATTTGCATCAATGGAAGAAGCGCTGAAGAAAACTACAGTAACCGCGGAAAATATAAAAAAATTTCGAAAATTGCCGAGTGGATATTTCCAGTTTTCAGGTTCGTTTTTTCTTCTAATTTTAATTGTAATTTGTGAAAATTATCGAAAGTCATTTTTTTGGTTTTGTTTTTTCGCATTTATATTTTATTTGTTGCACTTCGTGGTTTAGTCATTAACAAGTTTTACGAGAATGATGGCAAGGACGATTCGACGAGTGATGTAACTCGTTTGCAAAGAATTTACGAAGAATTGGTCACCGATTGGACGTCAAATGTGGGCGACATGGATTTTGATGTTCCAAGATTTTCGGCTAAGTGCGAGAAATAAAAAAGAAATTTAACAAAAATAATAATCATAAAAATAAATAAAATAAAATAATAAATATCATAAACAATAAAATATTTTCTATTGTTTTGATTATAGAATTTTTGTTTTTATTTTTGAACATTTTTTAATCTTCTTCGTTTTTCTTGAATTTTCGAACAGGGTTTATTGTATACTACATATAATCTGATTTCTTAGCCACTTATGTCTAGCTTCGTTTCCGTTAAGAAAATCATTTGTTCTGCGTTACATCGATTGTTGCTTTTTTGCTAATTTCATTATCTATTTTCCTGGTGTAAATTTAATACGCTGTGCTGACCCATGCATATAACGGCTCTGAAATATGGGTGGGGGTCTCCTGTCATTTGGTGGGGGGGGGGTGAATGACCTCCATTTTTGGTCAAAAACGGCCAAAAAACACCTAAAAACAGCCAAAAAATTCAATTTTTTTCCTAAAATCGGGTGAGGGAGAGGTCAAAAATTTTCTAGCTCCGAAGAGATGGGGTGGACAGCACACCTGGGCGTGGGGGGAGGTTGGATGTATGCACTCCCCTAGAAACCAAAATACTTCTTCAGAAACCAAAATACTTCCCCCCAGAATTCAATTTTTGAATTTTTCTTAATTTTTTCGCAACTTTTCGATGCCAAAGGATAGTGCTCGATGAGAAACGTTAAAGAATGGTGTTCTTTCGCCATGCCACCATTTTTAAGGCCATTTTTTGACCTTTGAAAAATCTTGCACCCCTCAGAATTTTGGTGCCGCCCACCTGTGGTGGACAGCCAACTTTGGGTGGGGATCTCCTTATTCCCAGTTACATGGCTGTATCTTTTGATATAGAAAATTGATCGGACTGTTGAGTCCCGTTTGTGCTATAATTGGCGGAATCGCATCACAGCAAATAATACAGGTGTTTCTTTTTGATTTTTCTAACCTGATAAGAGTGATTTAACATTTACACTTTACATGTTAACTGCAGGCATTGTCCCAGACCGAACAACCTATTAACAATTTCGTGTTTTACGATGGCTACGATTGTACCGTATGCAAGCTGCCAGTGGATTGAAGTTGTTTTTTGTATATTTCTTCGTTCAATTTTTGCTTCGTTATATTCGTGCAATAACATTCCGAATAAAAGCTTCCTCGAGTGTATGCTTGACTCCATTCTACGTATTTTCGTCTTTGGTTCTAGTATAACTATTCTTTTCTTTCTTTGATATAAATAAGCATAGGTATCATACATGGACTATGGGGTTTTCACCCCCTCCTACAAATATTTTCATACCCCCCGCCAGAAATTTTTTAACCCCCTTGAAAATTTTCCACTTCCCCCCACCCAGAATTCGCGATTTTCCAGAATTTTCTATAAATTTTCTAAAAATTCGTACAAAAAAATGCCTTTTTAAGCGTCTTTGGTTATCTGCTCAAAAGTATCAAATTCTCGGCGCTTCGCGCCATATGTTTATGTTTTGACTATATTTTGTTCAATTATTTTTTCGTAATCTTTATATTAAACAGACAATTGATATAAATTCGATAACTTTTCCATGTGTAACCGGGAAAGTTCGTGCCCTCCCAGGGAAGTATGGTTTTAGCATACATTCCGATAATTATGTAGGTGCATTTATAGTAACATACATTTAATTTTACGTTTTAGCGCTTCGAGAATTTTTCGTTTTTTCGTTCAAACAAAAATTTTGGCTTCCCTTATATGGGCCAGCTTACTCATATTGATTAAGATCATGTCATATCGTTTTCGAAACTTCAATTATGTCCCAGTTTCTCAAGCAGCATATATGTATTTGTTATTTTTTGCAGAAGCCACTCGGTCTTTTCTTCTATATTTGCAAATATGTTTCATCCGTACCAGTATTTCGTTCCGCCTTCCGATGTTTTGGCGGCCGATCCTGGACGCGTTTATGACTACAAACTGCCAGCTTTCGCTCAAAACAACCTTCCTACGATTCCGATGATATCTCAGGTTTATTATATTTTTGCGAATGTGTAGTCGAGTTTGGCTGAACAGCCGTGCGACGGTATTTATTAAATTAAATGACAAAATTTTTTTTTAATTTCTTGGTTTTTTACCTTTATTCATAGCTTGAATTTATTTCTCGAATAACGGAACTCGCACTCTTTGGCTTTACCGAACGCAATACATTTACAGCACATTATTTCCATGCGTTTTTAAGTGTTTTCTTTTGCATATGAAATAGTCCTCAGTGATTTCAAATAAGGACGTGCCTAAGCTTTGAGTCGTTCCCAACAGTAGCTATTTATACATAGGTACACGGCCGTATTTATGGGGGGCGGCCGCTTCCCCCTTTGGCCGAAAAAATCTTGAACAGTAAGATAATGCACGGAAAGATGGAAAAATTGTCTGTCTGACGTGAAAAATATAAATTTTGGGCGCTTACAGCCATATATGAAAAATTTTCCATAATTTTGGCTCAAGCGCGACCAAAAAACGACACTTTTCAAAGCATTTTGAGTTTAAAAATTTTTTAAGTTCGAATTTTATGATCTTATTGGCTAGAGTATGTCGAAAAGCGTCGAAACATGCGGTTTTCGCGAGCTATCGCGACGAATTTCATGAGATATACATAGACCAATTTATGTTGGGTCCGCCCTCTCCCCCCCTTGGCCGAATCCTGGATACGGGCCTGTATGGGTAGATTAGATGGATATTATCACTTATTCTTGAAATAATATGCTAATTTTTTGAATTGTTTTGAAAAGGCGGATTATTTGTAGTCCGTCGCAGTCAATTGCCATTCAGATTTGATCTCACATGTAGGTCCTAATATGATGCAAGCGCAGAATGAGGATCTGGTGATTTCGGATCACAAAAATTGTTGATATTTTTTCTTGAACTTATAACGATGGTTATTGGCTATGCGTTTAGAACACCATTTTTGACTTTTTTGACAATACTCATTCTCTCCGTAACATACACAATAGAATTTTCCAACAAATAAAAAAATTGACTGAAATAAGTAAGATAAAAAATATTTAAGATTTGAAATGATTAAGGTCAACATCAGTAAGCGGATGCTCAACATTCCGGTATTTTTATTAGTCTCATTTTTATTTCATCATTGAAGTCAAGATTTATTTTTAATAATGGCTCAACTGTAAACGGTGAGACATTGAAACTGATAGACTTTATACTTATTTCAATCAGTCAAGCCGAAAAAATTGTATCTAAAAATAGTCACTGTTCAACGTTGTCCAGTTATACATACATATTTAACTTTTATCCACAATTACATAGTAGGGCCGGTTTCTGACCGATTTCAATCACTTCGCAAAAAGTCCTGAATTTTATCTCTTTCTGGCCTTAGTCTTACCATTTTCTCAGCATGGGAATTCTGCAGGTGGGTGAAATTATTGAGTGCCTTTTTTGGGTCCAAAAATGGTTGGTAGGTATGCGTCAAAAATATAGTTTTTCGGCGTTTCTGACGATGCTTTCTTTTCCAGAATATGAAAACAAAAAATTTGGAAAAAATTAAAAAAGTCGGAATGAATTGAACAAAATATAGTCAAAACATGAGTATAATGGCGGAAAGCGTCGAAAATGGGCACTTTTGAGCAAATAGATAGCTAAAAACGCTTAAAAAGAATCATTTATATAAATTTTTGGAAAATTTTGGCACTTTAAAAAAAATTGCCAATTCCGGGTGGGAGGGGTGGATAAATTTTTGCAGGGGATGAAACCCCCAGGATCATGTATGCCCTTTACCCCAAACAGATACACGAGCAGGTTTATATGTATATCCGGTGTATAAATCCTGCGTATGGAAATTAAATGCTTGCTATTCTCGAGCACTATATCGGTTCAATTTCAAGGGCATTCACTTGCTTAGTCGAGTAGCACAAACCTAGATGGTGGGTGGAGAAAGTTACAATGCAATATGCAATATGCAATTCTAAACAACTTTGAAGTATTCTCTTTGAGAAAAAAATGTTAATTTTTTAACTGAATATGATATTACCGTTTATTAGTAATTTCTATATATCATTATAAAGATATATACTAGCAAAGAAAAATGCTCCGATGGAACAGAAAAGGTAAATATACTTGAATCAGTGATCGTACGGGGTCAGATTTTCACCCCCGATCGGGGTCGGGATGAAAAACCCCGGTTTTCGAGGTCGGGGTCGGGGTCGGGGTTGAAGATTAACAATTAACATTGCATGATTACATACCAATTTGAAAAGGATAAAAACGATACCTTCACTTGTTTGTATAGCATACTAATAAAGCTGGTTATGTTCAACATTTTATTTTCATTCCAAGTTCAAACATGGTTTTAGCAATTTAGCATTACTTTCAATTTTAATCACTAATCGCTCTCGCTTTTTCGTATTCTTCCACAGTTTTTTCATAACGGTTTTCTATGGCGCACTGATTGTAGAGGAGCCAATGGCGCGAAGCGCCGAAAATTTTCGAAATTTTCACCATTTTCATGTAGAATTTACGCCTTTTTATTGACAAACAGTTCGTAAATCATAAGTGGCGTGAAGCATCAAGAAATTCTGTCATATTTTATTGCCCTAAGACAATAATCGGCGGTGCTAAGCGCAGGAAAATTTTGATGTTTTTACTCTTTAAACTCAATTTATACCGCTTAAATCATACAGAACAGATAAACTAATTGCGGCGCGAAGCGCCAAAATTTTTAAAAATTCCTAATCCTTTTACCTTTTCTGTCCTCCTAAAAATCTGTTTCAACATGTAGAACGAGATTGTACGGCTAAGGTTCTGGGGTGGCGCGCTCAAGCGCCCCCAGCGAGGTCCAGAGCAGAACCCCCGAAACTTTTGTAAAAAAGCACTCTAATTTTTAATTATTAAAGTTAAAAATTTTGGAAATTGGCAAAATTTCGGTTATGAATTAAGTCCAAAAAAATTAAAATTGATGAAAACCTACACTGCACAAAACTTCTGAGCTGAAATGCGTTTTTCGACCTCTGCTGAGTATGTAGCGCAGCAACGGGTCGCAACCAATAAGTCATTGAAAGATGTATCAATGAGAATTTTGTTCTTACCATTTTCAGGCCCATTTATGGCCTTCTTATTAACTAGTTCAGAAAACAGAAAATACGCAAAAATACAAGAAAATTTGGCCTTTCCTTTCATTTAAAATAGAATTATGTGTCCCTGTAAAGAAAGATAAACAGAGCAGAGAATAGACAACGCAAACATTTTCGCACTTTTACTATTATGTTCAACAAGCATGTGCAGTTTCATTCAAGAAACTAATAGTGCATTAAACCTCTAAAGTGCTGCGAAGTGCTGGATTATTGCAACAGATTCAAGCTTTTTAATTCATGATCTTTTTTTGAAAATTGAAAATTGAAAATTGAAAAAAATATGAAAATTGAAAATTGAAAAAAATATGAAAATTCTGACGTTTGTGCCTTTTTAAACTCAATGTTCTGGACACATTGCGCCAGAAAAATCAACATAATTTCTGAAAAATTCCGGGGGGGGGGGCATGTGCCTCCATTCCCCCGGCTACGCCTGTGATTCCGCAGTAATTTCGGCGCACTTCATAATGGAAAATATGCGAACATGTATGTACGTCTTAACAACATGGCGACCAGGCATACTTTTTATGAAATATCGCGAGTGTCGAGTTTAACATATTAATTTTGCTGGTGAATGAATCGTCCTTGTTCCGAATTTATTTGTTATTTATACAATTCTTATATGTACCAACAAATAAAATGCTAAATTTCACCCCGAAAAAAGGTTCAACCCCGACTCGAAAAATCATGCCCCCGGTCGGGGGTCGGGGTTTAGACCGGGGTTTTTCGGGGTCGGGGTCGGGGTCCCCGTACGATCACTGACTTGAATTACTTCATTGTTAAGAATGTAAAAGGAGGTGACTAGGGAAAAATTTCCCTGTATGCGCAGAAGCCATAGTAATGTGCTAAACAGTTAGACTTCCCTAAACAACGCAAAAATCGAGGTATATTCTGCAGCCTGTGAAAAATGAGGGTGTAGTCGCAAAACGTTTCTCAAATGTTTTACAAAAGAGCATTGAAGACACTTCCATGATTATTAATTAATCAATGTATTATTCATTAAATGAAATTTTGACCTTCCACAATGCTCTGGCGTAAAGATAATAGTGTTAAGTTTACACCTTCATGGCCAACTCAATAGTCTGCATGAAAAACCACAAAAAAATTTCTTTAAATCTTTGAAAATAAAGTAATCAAAATACTCGTCATCGTAATCGAAATTGCTACGGAAAATCTGCAGAAACGCGCATAGGCCGCAAAATGTACTTCAATTTTTGCGTTATTTAGACTGTTTAGCACATTCCTATGTATGGCTTCTGCGCATATAGGGAAATTTTCTCTAGTCCCCTCCTTTTACATTCTTACATATGTACCAATGAAGATATTCAAGTATATTTACCTTTTTTGTTCCATCGGAGCATTTATCTTTGCTAGTCCCCTTCTTTTATTCAATATTTTAGGCCATATATCCATAGGTGGGCAGCGCCAAAATTCTGGGGGTGCAAGTAGCTGAAGAAATTTTTTTTCGTCTCGAACCCTTTACACTTAAATGATCACTGATCAAGAAATATTGCATTGAAAGAGAAAAAATTTTACCTTTTGAGATATTGTAGCACTCTACATTATAAAACCAATTGGACTGCACAGAAACCAAAATTCAGTTAGATAAGCTTCAGGACACGCTAACAGTAAAAAACCCGTATAGCTTACACTTTTTTGCAAGAACCATTAGGTGTAAAGAAATTTTATGTTTAGATTCGTAATCTACAACTCAGGGGCAACATTTTTTAAAAAAGATGGCGCTGCGCAAACTGTTTGATACCCAATGCTCTGGGCGGAAAAGTGCTTCTTAGTGTAAATTTTACACTTGTGATACAAATTAAAGTAGGATCTGTAAAGCTAAGGTCAGGGCACATTTCAAGCATAATTAGCATGTTCCGCCTACTTAGCGGAGTAGCTGAAAAAATTTTGTTTTTGGTCTCGAGGCCTTTTCACTTAAACGATCACAGATCGAAAAATATTGCGTTAAAACAGGAAAAAATTTTCCGTAACTTTTGTAACCCTCTACACTATAAAACTAATTGGACTGCGCAGAAACCAATATTGAGTTAGATAAGCTTCAGGACACGCTAACAGTAAAAAACCAGTATGCTTTACACTTTTGTGCAACAACCATTGAGTGTAAAGAAATTTTAAGATCAGATTCGTAATCTAAAACTCGAGGGCAACATTTAAAAAATTGGCCATCCGCAAATGCTTTAATACCCAATGCTCTGGAGGAAAAGTTCTTCTCAGTGTAAACTTTACACTTGTGCTTATAACGCAATATTGGGTGTATAGAAACAAAATAAACTAGGATCTGTAACGATAAGGCCAGGGTACATTTTGAGCATAATTAGCATGTTCCGCCTACTTAGTGGAGTAGCTTGGGAAATTTTGTTTTTCGTCTCGAATCCTTTCCACTAAAACGATCACAGATCAAGAAATATTGCGTTAAAAGAGAAAAAATTGGTCCCTGAGATATTGTAAGCTTCTACATTGTAAAACCAATTAGACTGCACAGAAACCAAAATTGAGTTAGATATGTAAGCTGAAAACACGCAAGGAGCTAAAAATCCGTATACCTTACATTTTTGTGCAACAACCAAAGAGTGTAAAGAAATTTTAAGGTCAGATTCGTAATCTACAGCTTGGGGGCAACATTTAAAAAATTGGCCCTCCGCAAAATATTTGATTTTTTGGCTTACACTTTACACACGCATTGCTAACTCGGCATTGAGTGTAAATAAAAGAAAAAATGGTACATTGAGTTTTTTAATTATCTATCGTTTAGAAAAACCGCACCTCCCAGGTGTGTGCCGTTGTTGCTGCGAGGGAAGGACACAAAATTTGCACTCGCTGTGATAAACATAATAAAAAAGGTGGCCAAGTATATTATATGTAGGTCGCGCTACCTATGACTGATATTATATCAGTGGCGGATCCAGGATTTTCTAGCTAGGGGCGGAACTCCAAATTCTCCTGATAGTGTGAAAAATTATACAAAAAATCCGTCCGAATGCTAAAAGCATCGGTTTTCTCCCGAATTTTCATGAAGAAGAATCATTTGTGAATAGATAAAGCTGAAAATTTTAGGAAATTTTCTGCGGGAAACGTGCAAAATTAGCGCGAAAATCAGCGCAAAGCACCAGAAAAACACTCGAGATCTAATTTTAAGAGCTGCGAAATCCTTTTTGTAGATAAACAACTCTTCTGACGTAAAATAAAGTTTTTAGAATGCCCAGAAAGTGTGACAAAGGTGATAAAGTGACAAAGCCAAAGCGACAGAGCGTAGACAAAGCGCCGAAAAAATTTTGGAAAATCGTAATAGAAGATGGCTAAAATCACCAAAAAATACACATCGTTCTCTATTGCGCCCAAATATTTTTTGACGACAAGGGGGCGACCCGGTCGCCCATCCGCTCCGCTCTAAATCCGTGCATGCATTATATAGTAAGCTTACAGGTCCCAACCCTGGTAAAAACGTGGTCCCGGTACAGTTCTATTTGTAAGGGAAAAAAGTCGCCAAAAATGCATAAAAGAGCATAATTGCTTAGTTTTCCCAGGAAAAAATTTTTCGGTAATCAACAGCTCGTATAAGGGCCCAGTACCTCCAAGAATATGCATTTTTAATGTTTTTTTAACAATCACTCAGCCGATGAAGCAACAGCCGCAAGGTATTAGAACTCAAAATGCCGTGTCGACCTTGAGCGAAAAATTTCCCGAAATACGACAATCGATTATCGTCGAACAACTGGAAAAAGCCTCCAAGTTAAATAATAATACGACGCTGTTCCGATGTTCCATCCAGCTTTATGGCGCGAATTATTCGGCCATGGGTCCGTCCAAAAAAATCGCCACTTTGAATTTGGCCAATCAGATTTTACCTGTGCTGCAAGGTCAATCAAATTTGCCATCCAACCCTGGCTTAGAATTTTTCCCCTCAACTTCCATTCAAATGCCGAGGCCAGGGGTAATTTCCAGACATGCCCAGCATTGTAGTTCTGACGGGGGGACTGAAATATTTCTATTTAAGTGCCTTTTCTGGGCTAGCGAACGGTGGATACGCGTTGAAAACCTCATTTTTTGCGTTTTTGACGATGCTTTATCCTACTAAAATGTAAAAACATGAAAAAATTCGAATAATTTGAACAAAATGTAGTCACGAATGAGTTTATGATGCGAAACGTCGGAAACTTGACATTTTTCAGCAAACAGATGGCTAAAAAGGCTTAAAGCAGACCTGTTTCTACGATTTTTTTGGAAACTCGCGGATTCTGGGGAAGTGAAAAAATTGGGATGTGAACATCTTTCTGGGGGTCAAACCTACTAAACCCGCAGAATCGTGCGTTGTTATTTTTCGGAAAAGCTTTTTATGCTATGTATCAGATGTCTGTCATACTTTGGCCCGAAAGAAATGGGGAATTTCGCAGTATATCAATTAAAACTATTGATTTTCCGATTGATTTTTGCAGGGCGTTAGTTACTTGGGATATTTGTCCTATTAAAATAACTGTTGTAATTGGTATATTTATTAGCATAAATTAAATAGGTATTTATGTAAACCAGTGTTCTAGAAATAATCAATCATTATTTTTCAGCATTCCACTCCAGGATTATTGTTTTTTTCTACAAGGTCCCTACATACATGTACAAAGATGGTCCCCAAAAGTCTTTGTACATTTTGTATGTACATGCAAATTTTTGTGTACTATAATAGGTGCTACAGCGCTTTTAGTGTGGTAAAACAGGGGTTTTCGACCTTTCATAGCGTATTTTATCTAATTTATGGGTTTCTAACGACAAACAGTACTAAAAATTGCTCTAAAACGGCGCGAAGCGCCGGAAAATTTGTCATTTTTACTTTCTAAATGTAAATTCTGCCATTATAAAGATATATATATATATATATATATATATATATATATATATATATATATATATATATATATATATATATATATATATATATATATTGAAGAGACAATTACTCATTTCGTTGGGAACTTTTGCACCTTTTTACAGTTTTTGATTCCCAAAAATCTTTGCCGAATACAAAAAACCGTGTCCAGTCCAGGATAATACCTTCATTTACAAAAGCACCGGAATTGAGTCTAGAACATGCTTAAATTGTCAAATTTCACTGAATGCTTCTTGCACTCATTTTTTCGATAACATATTAGGCATACTTTTCGGCCCTTTTTACAGCAAAGGTGGTAAATGACAATCTATTTTTGGCAGAAAATTACAACAAACACCTGTGCATGTACATAAAAATGGCACAAAAACGCAAGCTCTTGACAAACATAGTGGAATTAAAAATCAGTCTTTGGTAAACGGTGGACAATTTGTATGCTTGTTCCTATATTTCTCACTTTTTTCTTTATTTTTCGATTATCTTGTGCATGTGTCGTTGTATAATGTCAAGACAGAAAACGTTGGATTTTGCCACTGTTTTCTTTTTTGTGCAAAAAGTTTCGATTGTTTTTGTACAATCGAAAATCGGCCAATAACTGCCTATACTTTGTGTACAAAGATGTACAAAGATCGCTCCGAAAATCTCTGTACGAGCCTTAAAATCTTTGTCCCTTACAAAAATAAAAAACAGTGGATTGTGCTGATTTAGTTGTTCGTACGTCAAATATCTTATTTGTTAGATCGATCGTCTTTGTGTCTCCCAAAACGTACCCAGATTATTTAATCTTTCCTCAAATGCTGGGGACAAAATCTAGATTACGATTGACTTTTTTTGCATTGCCGTGTTTCGTCACTGCTCCGAAATCGACAAATATGTATATGTATATGTACCTATCACGCATGCATACTGGGGGCAGGTTTTTTTGTATTCCGCAAAGATTTTTCCTGATGTACAAAGACTTGGGGACTGTCTTTGTACATGTACAAAGATTTTTGGAAGATAAAAACTGCAAAAAAGGTTTGCAATTCGCTGAAATTTTCGGCGCTTCGCGCCGAAATAAGTAATTGCGTGTTACATATATCTTTATAATGTCACTAATTGCATTTTGAAAGGAAAAATGTCAAATTTTTCGGCGCTTCGCGCCGTTTTGAGACGATTATTTGTAATTTTTGCACTTGGAAACCCAGATATTAGCTAAAATATACTATGAAAGCTCGAACAACTGTTTTTGCCACACTTATATCGCTACTTTACCACATTATAGTACCCTTAATTTGTGTGTACAAAATGCACAAAGACTTTTAGGGACCATCTTTGTACACGTACAAACGGACCTTGTACAAAAAACACTGCAGGGGGTATGGGGGTATCCTTCTATCAGGGCTTTTCAGGAGCATATGTACCTCCCACACTTATGAGCATAGGGGGAGGGGTGAGAGGGGGTATTACCCCTACCTAAGCTTTTGGATACATACATTCCCATAGGGGAGGTGAGGGGGTACTACCCCCACCTCAGGGTCCGAGACCACTGTCGGACGATTTCGAGCTATCAAACACTTTGTGCACGATTTTTAGGTATAAAAGCTGCGAAAATACTAAAATTTTTTCGGCGCTTCGCGCCGACTAATACATTTCTGTTTTGGTTACCCATAAAATACCTAGAATGAACTAAAAATGATCTGAAAAGTCGAAATTTTTGATGAATTCTCATATTCTTTACTTACAAGAGTGGCGAAACTAGTCGGAATGGTACAAAAAGTAGTTAAAAATGCAGTTTTTTCACATTAACATGCTATATAGAACGTTTTAGCCATTTTTCATATTTGACCTGCAAAAAAGGCTAGACTCTAAATTTAGTGGTCCTAAATTTTGGGATTTCACCCCCCTGAACTTTCGACCTTGGGAAACTATGTTTGGATAACCAGGTGTTGTGTGGCACTGTAACATAAGTTTTGAGCTTACTGCGAAAAAGGCCGAAAATTATAATTGAAAACGGTAACGTATCAAAATTTTCCGGTGCTTCGCGCCGTATTGTTAAAGTCTTTGTATTTTTCAACGCTAGAAACACACGAATCGGCTAAACTTCACCAATAAAGGTCAAGAAACCCAGTTTACCACACGTAATGTGCTACTGTTCAACATTACAGTATCCGAAATTTTACATGTGTAGAATATACGTTGACTTATGGGGACCGTATTTGTACTAGTGCAAACAGACCCTGTACAAAAACAATGACCACAATTTACTATATGACAATTTTTGGATTTCACGTCCCTCTGGCCACCTCTGCCTTGCCCATGTATGCCCCCTCAAGCCATTTTTGACAGTGTAATCTCAAGTACAGACATTTATTTTCAGAGCAATAGACTGTTAAATTCGTTCATACAGACACTTTTCTTCCATTATTTTGTATATATTTAATAATAAAGATCATTCTATTGCCCTTATTGTTATTGTTTTCATGCAAACTTAACCATAAATATTCATAAAATATAAAATACGACGAATTAAGTAGAAAAATTTGACATTAAATGGATAGAAAATTAGTCTATTTCCGCCCCCTCTCCCCAACGAAAGTCGGTTAACCCCCTCCCAGAGCTTTTGACTGCGTGCATGTATGATATCTATCATAAAACTTTCATTTCCATATTTACAATTTTTTCGTTTTTCTTTTCAATTTTCTCTCTCATCATTGTCCTTTTTATTTTATCATTTTTCTCTCACAATGATTCTTTTCTCCGATGTACATACATGGGAAGGAGGGGGGGGTGGTTTGGGGAGTATGTTCCCCCCAGAAACCAAAATACTCCCCCCAGAAACCAAAACACCCCCTCCCTAGAATTCAATTAATTTTTTTGTTTTTTCGCAATTTTTTGGTGCCAATGGATAGAATTCGATGAGAAACGTTGAAAAATGGTGTTTTTTCGCTACACCACTTTTTTAAGGTCATTTTTTGACCTTTGAAAAATCTTGCACCACCCCCCCTCCCCCCTCAGAATTTTGGTGCTGCCCACGTATGCATAGGAATCGCTTTTTCAATCGAACAATAATTTTCAGGAAAAACGACCGTTTCAAACGTCGAATCTGGTCACCGAAAGGTCGCAAGAGTCGCAGATGGGTAGCAAAAGGAAAAAATTGCTAGAAAAGTTAAATAGGAATAATTTCGTGCAAGTCTTTACCGAAATGTGCGTTTTGTTGGGCGAATCCCACAGACCGCATTTCCGGTTTACGCCTCAGCCGTCAAAATCTGGCAAAAACCCAACTCCTCAAGAAACCGTCTACGATTGCGAATTGCAAGTGGGTGGAAAAACTTATTACGCCGTAGGAATGATAAAAAAAATCGCTAAACAGGATGCCGTTAAGCAGGTAAATTTGTGTTGGCCTTCATACGTGTATAACGTGGGAAAGGGGCATCCCCCAGTGTCTGGGATTTTTTACTTCCCCCCGAATTTTTTTTGGCAAAAATTGATCTAATTATGCATAATCAAGCACATGTATCTCATAGCCAGCGTTCTTTGCGGGAGCTTCTCTACTACATATGTGCAAGTAGTCGTATGCATAGGTGGGCGGCACCAAAGTTCTGGGGGGTGCAAGATTTTTTAAAGGTCAAAAAATGACCTTTAAAATGGTGGTATGGCGAAAAAACACCATTTTTCAACGTTTTTCATCGAGCGCTATCTATTGGCATCAAAAAATTGCGTAAAAGACAAAAAATTTCAAAAATTGTATTCTGGTGGGTATTTTTGTTTCTGGGGTTGCATATCTCCAACCCCCACGCCCAGGTATGGTCGTATGAGATTCTTTTACGCGAGCATCTTTTATCCATGAAGAAATTTTGTTTGCACCGTGCCTTACATGCACATAGAGGGGGTGTGGGGGTATTACCCTTCTGAAGAGTCAGCCGATGAAACGTTTTTTGCATCATTTTTGAAGTCAAAAGCAGTAAAAACGTCAAAATTTTTCCGGCGCTTCGCGCCAGATTAGTACGTTCAAGTGCTTTTTACTCAAGGAGCTCCCAAAATTGATAAATCTTTGAAGTGATAGAATAATGGATTAAAAATGCTTTTAAAATGCGATATTATGTACCACACATGCACATAGGGGGGTGAGGGGGGGTATTACCCCCCTGAGGGGTCAGCTAGATCGGTACTGTCCGTCAATTTTGAGCAAACAGGTCTTGTTCTGCATCATTTTTGACATCAAAATCAGTAAAAATGTCAAAATTTTTCCGGCGCTTCGCGCCAGATTAGTACTTTTAAGTACTTTTTACTCAAAAAGCGCCCAAAATTGATAAATTTTTGCATTTTTTAGTGTTAAAAGTGATATAATGCAGTCAAAATGGACTAAAAATGCTTTTAAAATGTGTTATTAACACGAAAACACGTTTTATAGGCTATTTTGACCATTTTGATCATTAAAACAGTAAAACAATCGTGAACGTTAAATTTATCGTTTTAGATTTTTGGCACACCCCCCCTGCCGACGCTGACCTTGTGCACCTATGTCGTGTACCATGAAAAACGTTCTACAGGCTATTTTGGCCATTTTGATCGTTAAATAGCAAAAAAAATCCTGAACGTTAAGTTTACTGTTCTGGATTTTTCGGGTTCAACCCCCTCCTGCCGACCCTGACATTGTGCACCTTTGCACTGTCCACACATTCCCGAAATTTTTTGCAAGTGTCTGAAAAAAGTTTGTACTGTGCAAAAGCTGATCAAAGCCTTCCTGCATGGATCGACCACCGTATCTATAGCGTTTAAATTTGAGGCATTGCCTCTGGGCTAAAACCCTAGAGGAACAGCACGCCGGTCTGAGGGGGTCAAAATTGACCTTTTTTGGGCCAAAATAACTTCGAAAACGTGTACTAATGCTAAAATAGCATTAAAAATACGTTATTCCACACCCCTGATTAATTTTAAGCATTTTCAAGAAAGTTTTTAATTTTCATCCCTCCAGGCCTTTATTTTGCCTCATTTTCTCAGCAAACCCCCTTCCAAAACATACATTCCTGGTACATAAATTTATGTACTTGCAAAAAAAATTTCTTGAATTTCCTTAGTTTTGGCCATCATTTTGCATTTCCCCCCAGAAATTTTGAATTTTTTATTCGAGGGGTCTAGCCCATACATGGGCAGCAACGAAATTCTGGGAGGTCCGATGGGACAAAATTGCCAAAAATAGCATAAAAATTCAATTCTAGGGGTCTATTGATTTTGGGTGGCATACATGTAAGAGCTGGAAATTTGATTGGGGGTTCCCGGCCAGTTTTACGGGGGAGGGGGTATGACATCCAATTTTTGGCCAAAAATGGCCAAAAAACATGTAAAATGGGCTAAAAATTTCAACTTTCTCAAAAATCGGGGAAGGGGTTATAAATTTTCTGACTTTGGGGAGATGGGGAACGACCAACTTTAAATAGGGGATCCCTTATGGCACCTGTTACGTGTATGGGGGGCTCCGCTGGATTCTGGTTGAAGGATTCAATCCAGACTCTCACGCCCATATGTGTTCTGGTCTAGTGGTCGGATACAACCACGGTTTTTTTGTATGCGGCAAAGATTTTTCCCGATGTACAAAGACTTTTCGGGACCGTCTTTGTCCATGTACAAAGATTTTTGGGAAGATAGAAACTGCAAAAAAGGTCTGAAATTCGCGGAAATTTTCGGCGCTTCGCGCCGAAATGAGTAATTGTGTGTTCTTTATATCTTTATAATGGCAGGAGTAGCATTTCAAAAAGAAAAATGTCAAATTTTTCGGCGCTTCGCGCCGTTTTAAATCGATTCTTAGTGATTTTTGCTCTTAGAGACCCAGAAATCAGCTAAAATACACTACCAATGTCGAAAAACCCTGTTTTATCAGAGTAAAGTCGCTGCTGTACCATATTATAGTACACAAAAATTTGCATGTACAAAATGTACAAAGACTTTTGGGGACCATCTTTGTACATGTACAAACGGACTTTGTACAAAAAACACTGAATACAACTCAGAGACCCGCTTTTCACCAAAATTATATATTGTTCGATCGATTGATTTACAAAGGCGTTGAAAGACGTGTTCGGCGTTGATTTGAATAAAAAGTTTGCACCCGATCTCAAGCAAGAAATGTTCGACTTGTTGGCCGTTCGCGGCGGAAAAAATTTGCGCCAAGTTTTGCAAATTTATGCGGCTACGCACAATTTAGCCGTCAGAGTGGAATGCAAGGCAGTCAAAAATGATGAGGATTCAACGATTCAACACCAAGCTTGTTGCCAATTCGGCGTTACGTATTGCAGTAGCACATCCTCGTCGAAGTACGTCCATTTTCCTAATCAATTTTCTTAATCAAACGTTGAACGATATGCACACGTGTAATGACATACACAGCTTGAGAATTCTGGGGGTGGGCCAAACAATTTTTCTAGAGTACTTTGTTTGGCTCAAAAACGGTGAATATCATAGGTGGGCGTCACCAAAATCCGGGGGGAGAGTGCAAGATTTTTTCAAAGGTCAAAAAATGACCTTAAAATAGTAGTATGACGAAAAAAACACTATTTTTCAACGTTTCTCATCGATTGGCATCAAAAAAATTGCGAAAAAAAATTTTCAAAAATCGAATTCTGGGGTTTAATTTTGGTTTCTGGGGGGGGTGCATGCCCCCAAACCCCCCACGCCCAGGTATGGTGAACATGCGTTGAAAACATCACTTTTTTGACGTTTCTGACGATGCTCTATCTTTCTAAAACGTAAAAGATGAAAAGATTTCAAAAAGTAGCAAGACTTTACGAACAGATTGAATAAAGTATAGTCAAAAGGGGGATGTTTGGCTTAAAGCGCTGAAATGTCACACTTTTGAGTAGAACAGACAACTCAAAATCCTAAAAAAGTTGATAAATCGCGATTTCTGGTGGAAGGGGTAAAAATCTCCCAAACTCTTAGTGACCAGTGTGCGTGTGTACATACACATGGGCGTACGCAGGGGGGCGGGGAACAAGTGGCCCCCTTGGCCCACGAAAATTTTGGAAAGGTAAGATAATGCATGGAAAAATAATAAAAATTGGTATCTTTTAATGAAAAATCTCAAAATTTTCCCATATGATAGTTATTTTCTACAATGTAGGCAGTGATCGACCGGGTACTCGGGCCCGGACCGGTCCCGGCCGGTCATAGCAGGCCCGGGCCCGGCTGAAAACCACCGGGCCTCATCCGGGCCTCAAATAATTATCGTTAATATTTTAGACGTTTACTATTTCAGCTGTTGTCCGTATTTCTTACGAATTTGCTATCCTTTGATTCTATTTAAATCCAATTGCCTTACTTCTGCCCACCTGCTCATTATCATATACTTGTCAACTTCATATGTGCATTCATCTTCTATACAACGCTTCAATCAGAGGCGTAGCCAGGATTTTGGTTTGGGGGGCATACACAAAATAATTTTTTAAGACTAATTTTGCATTGAATGTTAGTAACGTTATGTACCTATGATAAAATTGAGTTTTTCGACCTTTAGTAGTGTAGCCTATCTAATTTATGGGTTTCTGATAATCTGAAATACAAAAATGTTAATCAGCGCGAAACGCCGGAAATTTTTGAAATTTTTACCGTTTTCATGTAGAATTTACGGTCTATTGACAAACAGTTCGGAAATCATAAGAGGCGCAAAGCACCAAGGAATTTAGAAATCTTTTACTGTCCTTAACATTTTGTAGCCTGTGAATACTAATATTCTGTGATATTTTGCCTGATTTAGGCTATTAAACGCAATGCTGAAGCTTCACAAAAAGAAAGAACAATAACCAGCAGCGCCATGCGCCGGAAAATTTTGACGTTTTAGCTCTTTAAACACAATTTATACCGCTAAAATCATACAGAACAGACAAATTAATTTCGGCGAACCCTTTTTCCTTTTCGTCCTCCAAAAACTCTCACTGCACATATACAACGAGATTTTACGGCGGGAGGGGGGGGCTGCAGTGGCGCGCTCAATCGACCCCTAGAAAATTTTGTAAAAAAGCACTTTAATGTTAAATACTATCGCTAAAATTTTCGCAAAATCGGCCAAATCTCGGTTCTAAATTAAACCCAAAACACTTAAAATTGATGAAGTCCTTAATTGTACAAGATTTCTGAGCTGAAATGCGCTTTTCGACCTCTGCTAAGTTTAAAGCGCAGCAAAGGGTGCTGCCAATAAGATATAAAAAAGATGGATCAATGCCAATTTTGTTCTTATCGTTTTCAGGCCCATTTGTGGCCTTCTTATTAACAAGATATAATTCAGAAAAAGAAAATGCGCAAAAACATAAGAAATTTTGGCCATTCCTTCCATTTAAAATAGGATTATGTGTCCTGTCCTTGTAAAGAAAGACAAACAAGGCAACTATAAATATAATAGAGACTCGGCGCGAAGCGCCGGAAAATTTTGACGTTTTTGCCTTTTTGAACTCCTGGACGCAATTATTACACTCGAAAAATCAACAAAATTTCTGAAAAATTTCGGGGGGGGCATGTGTCCCAATGCCCCCTGGCTACGCCTATGGCTTCAATACGTGTCCTATCCTATACACTACACAATTTCAATTGACGTCATTGTACGCTATAGTTTGAGTTCTAAAATCCAAACAGCGTATCTTCTATCCGACCATATCATAGTCGCTGTTGTGTCTGAATGCATAAATTTAATGCTCAATTTCCTTTAAATATCTACATGAAACCTTGTGCTTTTTCAAACCGTGTTTAGTTGCACGTGCATTTTAATAATGGAATTGCGCGCTATTGTATTAAAAACTTTGTTCTTGCTTGAATAATGCTACCAAAATCCTTGCTAACTACTTAATTTATTTTTAGAAAGATTGAATAATTAACAGAGCTTAGAATTCAAAAATCTTCTTGATACAGCAGTAAGCCTTGCGTTTGGCAAATAACAAATGTAAAATCGGTCTAAATATGTATCTTATGCATAACATTATATTGGAAGCAAGGCATGTTGTTAGTATATAAGTCCGGGCCCGGTACCAAGCCCGGCAGCAGGGACCGGGCCCGGTATTTTTGAGCCCGGTCAATCACTGAATGTAGGCCCAATCGCGGCCAAAAAAAACGGAATTCTTCATAGCCTATTAAGAGAAAATAAATTTTCTTTCTCGAAAAGTTTGAATTTTGATGAGCCTAATGGATAGAGCACGTTCGGAAACGTCAGAAAATGCACTTTATTTTTTGCCTGAATGAACAAATCCCGAAATATAGATTCACCAATTTTGGACCGCCCTCCCTCCTTAAAAAAGCTGTATACGCGCCACATATATCTACGTTATGCACCTACATTAACTTTGCCTAAATTTCACACTTTACATTCTTACTTTTTATATTTTACACTGACCTACGTACATATGTACGCTTAGCACTATTACCCACATTTTACAATCGCGTAGTTGGGCAAAAATAAGATTTTATCATTTTTTTCAAATTCCTGTCACAGCGACAAGTATTTGTGCTGGTTACATAAGTTTAAATATTTTTAGAAAAGACTGTTTGAATCAACTTTACCTGGATGTCATAGCCAAACACTTCAATGTGCCAGTGTCGGTCGTTCTTCGACAAATAGAACGCGGCGAAGCGACGTCTATTGAGGCAATTAAGAAGGTGAATATAGCTAAGTATTTATATTCAGACCTGGCCCGTCTCTTTGGCATTTTATTTCAGGCCAAAAAATTCGAACTAAACCTAAAAATGGCTGAAAAACGGAAGTTTTTGCCAAAAATTAGGGCCGTTTGGAAAATCTGAAATCTGCTGTTACATCTATGTTTTATTTCAATTATAAGTTTACTTACATATTTATTTATTTATTTTTTTATTTTTTTATTTATTTATTTATTCATCTATTTTTCTAATGATTAATTATTTGATTTACATTTTTGTTTATATTTTCATATTTCTTGAGATGTCGCCGGCCAAAACTCCCGTCCAGCTGCTGTATGAGTTGTGCAAAAAGAATGATGTTGAGCTCATTGCGAGCCCATGCAAGATAATAGACCCACCGCCTGGGGTCACGCTTAGACCGGTGGTCACTAACCGCAAAGAGGACGACGGATCAACAACCCAGGTGACTATCACACCGCGATATTTTACGATCACGTTGTCGGTCAAAGGTCAAACGTGTGCTGGATATGGAAAGAGGTATATAACGTGTACCTAATATAAAAAACGAATTTTGAGGACTAGTGCATAATATGACTCATCCGGGAAGGGTTAGTCGGGTTAGGCGTCGATG
The DNA here is from genome assembly GCA_036768485.1 of Mermis nigrescens. Classification (NCBI taxonomy): domain Eukaryota; kingdom Metazoa; phylum Nematoda; class Enoplea; order Mermithida; family Mermithidae; genus Mermis; species Mermis nigrescens. Next base: position 2,781,565 of record JAVLUZ010000143.1, on the reverse strand, counting down.
GGGTCATCCGAGGTCAGTAAGGGTCGTCTGGAAGTAATTACGTATGTATGTCGGAATCACCGTTTTTTGTATTCGGCAAAGATTTTTCCCGATGTACAAAGACTTTTTCGGGATCGTCTTTGTACATGTACAAAGATTTTCGGGAAGACAAAAATTGCAAAAAAAGGTGTAAAATTCGCAAAATTTTCGCGCTTCGCGCCAAAATGAGTAATTGTGTATTCTATATATCTTTATAATGGCAGAAATTGCATTCCAAAAGAAAAAAATGTCAATTTTGTGGTGCTTCGCGCCGTTTTAAGGCGGTTCTTAGTGATTTTTGCCCTCAGAGACCAAGAAATTAGCTAAAATACACTACCAAAAGTCGAACAACTCTGTTTTTACCACACTAAAATCGCGGTTGTACCATAATAAAGTACTCCAAAATTTGCGTGTACAACATGTACAAAGATTTTCGGGAAGACAAAAACTGTAAAAAGATTTAAAATTCCTAAAAGTTTCGGCGCTTCGCGCCGAAATGAGTATTATATGTCATATATATCTTCAAAATGGCAGAATTTGCATTTAGAATAATAAAATGTCAAATTTTTCTGCGCTTCGCGCCGTTTTGAGACAATTTTTAGTAATTTTTGGCGTCAGAAACCCAGAAATTGGCTAAAATACACTACCAAAGGTCGAAAACCATGTTTTATCGTACTAAAATCGCTACTGTACTTTATTAGAGTACACAAAAATTTGCATGCACAAAATGCACAAAGACTTTTGGGGACCATCTTTGTACATGTACGAACGGACCTTGCACAAAAAAACGCTGGTCGGAATAGAAAATTACAATAATTTTATTTTTATTTCTAAAATTTTAAGCTATCGCGGTTTTCGAATAAGTGACTAATTTTTACGAGGGCTACTTAATAATTTGTGCGATAAAGGCTGATGTCATAGTTTCACAAGGTCGGATGTTCAGGGGGAGTGAAATCCCAAAAATCAGGACCCTTAAATTTAGAGTTTAGCCTTTTTTGCAGGTCATATGGACCTGCAAAAAAGGCTAAACTTTTTTGTCCCATTCCGACTAGTTTCGTCAATTCATCGAAAATTTTGACTTTTCAGATCATTTTAAGTTCATTCTAGGTATTTTATAAGTAAACAAAACAGAAATGTATTATGCCGAAAAAATTTTAATATATTCTCTGCTTTTGTACCCAAAAATCACGCAGAAAATATTTCGTAGCTCAAAATCGTCCGACAGTGATTCAAGCCTCGGACCCTAAGGTCGATATAATACCCCCTCACCCCCTATGGGAATGTGTGGCTGATGTGTATTATTTATTTAAACATTGACCGGAAAGACTTGGATTTTCTTTCATATGCTGAATAATTATTGTACAATATCTAGTCTTTCTTCAGACTCATCTGACAGTAACCGATTTTCGCTTACCTATCCGACGGGGTCCCATTTACATATACTTTCTCCTACAAACAGGGGCGGACTAGGCGAGGGGGCGTTCTCCCTACCCCCCCTCGACCATTGGCCCAAAATAGTTGGCGAGATAAGGAATTCATTTAATAATGTAATTTTTTGGCCATCGTTGATCGTAATTTAATTTCTCGAATTTTTCCAGCGCTTCGCGCCGAATAATATATGTTAATGGCGTTCATTAACTTTTTTTGGAGGCATTGAAGCCAAAGTCTTGCGGTAGGAATAGGTTTTTGTCTTGGCAAATATTCGTAAGACTCCTAATCTCACATGTACAGCATGGGAGTTTTGGAGAGGCGAAATTTCAAAGTGTCTTTTTGGGCTCAAAAATGGCGGATACCCGTTAGAAACATTGTTTTTCGGCGTTTTTGACGATGCTATATCTTTCGAGAGCATAAAGACATAAAGAAGTTGGAAAAAATAAAAAATCGAATAAATTGAAGAAAATATAGTTAAAAACTGACCGAAAATTTGACACTTTTGAGCAAACTCATAGCTAAAAACGCTTAAGGTTGCAACTTTTCTACAAACTGTAGCACGGCTAGAAATGCCTACTTTGAAGTTTAACCCGTGACGTTGATGTTTCATTGTTTCTCAATGTTATGCAATACTTTGTGCAGCTGTGAGCAAGAGCCCGAGTAGTCGATTAGTACTACACACGCGAATCAGAGCGGAAGATCCGGGAAACCGGTGCGGGTATAATTTTGCTCACGTAACGGTGGGAGGCGGCGCCCCCGTTACAAAACTTTGCAATTTTTCGGAGAATCGCGTAATTCTGGGAGTGGCGGTAAAATTTATTGGGGAGGCGATAAAAATTTTTGTGGGTGAAAACTCACCACCACTGTAGGTGGTAAGCAATAAAATTCTGGGGGAGGTGCAAAAGTCTAAAAATGGTCTTAAAAATGGTGGTAATGCGAAAAAACACTGTTTTTCAACGTTTCTGATCGAACACTATTCATTGGTATCAAAAATTGAGAGAAAAAGCAAATTTTCAAAAAATTGAACTCTGGGAGGGTTATTTTGGTTTCTGGGGATGGGGTATATAGGTATTCGGCCTTCTGGAAGTGCATGTTCCCCAACCCCCTTCCCCTACGCCCACGTGTGCTCACCACCCCCTGCAAGATAACGTGAGCTCCTAATCCAATTTGTGGAGCATTACAACAGCTATTTCAGCGAATGTAGTTTTCTTAAATTTTTCAAGAAAAATTCTATAAACGCTTCAGTGGACTTGTTTGTTAGGTATATATGTATAGTATATTGTTCCAGGTGCACAAATATGTATGTTCAAGAAATCAAGCCTGTGAATGTCATTCTGCTCAAAATCTTCCAGATTTTCCGACGCTCAGCGCCAAATTTTCTTGAAGTCAAAGAAATTTAATAATTTGTTAACCCTAAAATTTTGAAAAATTTCGGAAAAAATATTTAATGCACCTAAATGCTTTTAAATAATAGTTGGCAACGTAAAACGGCGAAAAAACTATTTCGCTTGCGAAGGGCAAATTTTCGGATCCATTTTCGACTGTTATAAGAAAATAACAGAAATCCTAGATCCGCCGCTGCTACAAAGTATAAACTGGCGCTTTTGTCTCATCTATTGAAATTGTAATAAATAAAAAATGTTTGTTTAACAATCTTTAAGCTTCCTGTCGTGCGCAAATGATATATGATGGGTTGATTAAACAGTTTGATGGGTTCTCGATCGCGCGTAATAAAAAGTATTGATTAAAATTTCATTGAAGAATGGCAACACATTACATATATGTACGTAGTTAGAAGAAGAGCTAATTGATGCATACCATATAATGGCACTAGCTAGTTTGTCTCTTGAAAAATCTGTGCATTTTATGTCACAAAAAGATGATTTTTACTTCATTGTTTTAGTCTTTTTTAAATGTGTATCTAAAAGATGGCGCTGTGTTCATTTTGGAAAATCTCACCTTTTACACGTACATGAAATTCGTATGCAGCAAACAAGCTGCCAAACACGATGCCGCCTTAAAATTGCTAACGACAGTTTTTCCATCGGATTACGCAACAAGCACTGTGTCTTCGACGCCCCAAAATTGGTCAGCCGGTGGTACTCATTGACAAGATAATTAATTCGGTCTGCTAAGACTTGCGCTTTTGCACCGGACATCTTGCGCCAATGAGTAATTTAATTCGTCATTATCAAATTATACATATGTACATACTTACATACATACACAGACATGTAACGGCTCGAAATTTCGGATGGGGGTCCCCCTGGTCATTGGGGGGGTGGTTAAGTGACGTGGCCAAAAACACCTAAAAACGGCCAAAAAATGCAATTTTTTCTAAAAATGGGGGGGGGGTTGAAATCAATAATTTTCTGGCATAGGGGGATGGGGGACAATCTAGTTCGGTAGGGGATTCCCTTATTCCCCTGTTACGTGTTACGTGTCTCTGCATATGAACGGAACATACATACATTTTCGAATGAAAAGATCGATAAAAACGCCTAAAATAGCACGTTTTCTATGAGTTTAATCGAAAATGGGGGGGGGTGAAAAATTTCTTAGAATGTACAAACTTCCAAGCTTTTGAAAAAATTTAAAAAAATCAAATAAAATAAAAACTTACAGTTTAAAATATCACGACCTTACATACTTCAGCCTTTTGACTGCCTTTCTTGACGTCAGAAGATAAATAAATCGATTTGGAAATTCATTTCATCTAACAAAATGCCCCTTTTTGACCACGTTTTATGTTGATAATTCACTGCTTTTAATAGGTAATTGATTTGACAGTAAGTAAACGACTACATTTAAAATGGATACTTCCGCAAAACTCAGAACTTTCTTAGCAGGACCTTGTGTTTTTCAAAATTGCCCGACAGTAACATGTTTTTGAATGTTTTAGGAAGGGGCAATATCCTCATAATATGTATTTATAATATATATTAAATTAAATTAAATATTAATTTTTATATTAAATTACCTAATATTCTAATATTAGTTGATTTAGTAATAATAAATTAATACCCCTCTCCACTCCCTATGCTATTGCATATGCGATCTATTTTACGAAAAATTTATTTGTTGCAGCTTGGTGGCAATATCGTAACAACACTCTGGTTTTTCGATGGCCTATGGTTTCACCGCTTGCGAATAAGCCGTTTAATGAAATTCCATTATTTTCGTTGTATTAGATATTTACTGTTTGACTGGTTATCTGTAATTTCTGAATAGAAAGTTTTTGTGCCTATGACTTTGCTTTGTTTTTAAGTATTTGTTGTCTGAAACGATAACACATTTCTTTGTTGCGTATTCCAGAATTTATTTTTTCTCTAATTTCCTAGAATTTTCTAAGTACTCCCAAAGCGAAGGTCTTTTAGCTAGGCATAATACATGGGCAAGGTAGAGGTAGCCAAACGAGGTGAAATTCAGGAATGGACGTATAGTAAAGTCTATGTATGTACAGCGTTTCTTGATACTTATTAGTGAAGTCAATTTATGGGTTTCTAGCATTGCAAAATACAAAAATTTATCAATATGGCGTGAAGGGCCGAAAATGTTAGCATTTTTTGCTGTTTTCGGGTATAGTTTTCGTTATCTTTTCCACAGTAAATTCAAAAATTATCTCGCAGCACCTTTCGTTTTCTTGAAATCGCTCGACATTACTTGATTTTCTAAAATCTTAGATAGAGGTAATACCCCTTCTCGCCCCCCTATGCCTATGTTTGCTGGGCAGTAATAAAAAACGATTTCGATTGTATTAAACTAAGTGCTATTCCTATAGAAAAGAATCCTAATCAGTCTTATCAAGCCATGTATCAATACTTCGTACCCGCCTCGGGCACCGCTGTATCCAACGATGATACCGACTTTACCAGTGACCTCCCTACGTCGATTCCAGTGCCTCTTGTCCAACCGATGCAACAGGTATCCTCATGTACATTGCTCTTTCAAGTCGGTTACCATACCTATTAAAGCATTTGTTTAATTGTTTTTTCCTTCGTTTTTAACTCTCCGTTTCAAATAATTCGCATTCTTAATGAATCTGTAGATAATAGCTTCGAACTTTGCTTCAAAATACATCAAACTTAATTCTGTCTTAATTTAAATAGTGTCTCACCCACTCATGAAACAACGATTTGATGAGTTTTAAACATACATGATCTTGGAGGAGTTCTGAAATTTTTATCCCACAGAAATTTTTCACTCCTCCAGCATTAGTGATTTTCCAAAAGATTTCAAAAATCTTCGTAGAAATGGTGCTGTTTTAAGCGTTATACGTGTGTGCGCGTGTATGTGTGTGTTTGTCAAATTGTCAAATTCCGGCGCTTTGCGCCATATACTTCTTTTCTGCCTTTATTTTGTTTTATTTATTCGAATATTTTAAATTTTTCGACCTTTGTTTTTATGCTGTAGAAGGATATAACATCGTCGGAAATGCCGAAAAACGATGTTTTTGACACGTGTATACAGGCCTGTAATCAGAAGGGCGAGGGTCAGCCTTCTCCCGAAATGGTAAAAATATTTTCTTCTCCCAAGGGATCCCCCAAAGGGAAAAATGGTAAATTGACGAAGTGCATCTCAAATCACCGCCAAAACAGGTTTTTAGCGTACTTTGAACTAACAATCTCAATATTTGTCGGCGCTCCGCGCCAGATTTATTGTTTATGTATAGTTTTGTCTTCTAAACTGCTAAAAATAAGACCTAGAGGGCATGTCATTTTTTCCTGCGCTGTGCGCCCGATTCATAGATCAAGCTCACTCAAAACGCCTCAAATTTGAGTTGACACGGGAATCATAAAAATTTTCCGGCGCTTCGTGCCGTGCTTATTGATTATATATGGTCTTTGTCTTCTAGCATGCTCAAAACCGCTCAAATTCGAGCTTGACATGCAGAATATGTCAGATTTTTTCAGCGCTTCGCGATGATTCATTCATTATCTGTATTGTTTTTCCGTGTAAAGCACAATGTTTAAATACAAAGGCAAGAGATAAGAAATGATTCGTCGTTTAAGTGATGAGATATCAGCTTAAATGATAAATTTGCTGTATATGTATCGATATGAAATAAGGAAAAAATTCAAAATTTCCTCAATTTTCTTTCACCATCGTGCAGAGCTCACTGTAGAGCTCTCTATTACCTAATAGTTTTCGAGATATTTGGCCTCAAAAATTTTTGACCCCCTTCCCCGAAATTAAATCCTGGATACGAGCCTGCATATATATACTATCCACCATTTTTGAGCCCAAAAAAAATGATTTTAGAATTTTACCCTCCCCAGAATTCCCAATGCTCTGCATATCTGGTTCTAACATAGTCAATCGATATCGAAGTCGACACTGTTAAATTAACTGAACTTCAGAATTCCTCTCTTTATAATTTTTTCAAGGTATATTAGAATCATATAACTAAGTCCATTTAATTGTTTTCGTAATTTTCGAGGAAGATTTATATCTTTCAATTTCTTCACGTATGCAGTTTTTAAGTTGAAAGCAAACCATTGCTTTATTTCTTAATTATCTACGTGAATCCTTCTCCATTCTCAATTAAAAACTGGCTGTCTTTCGACAAAACGTCTTTTTCTCAAGAACGGTGGCTCAATATATATATATATATATATATATATATATATATATATATATATATATATATATATATATATATATATATATATATATATATATATATATATATATATATATATATATATATATATATACAGGCCCGTATCCAGGGGGGGCCGCCCCCTCTCCCGAAATGGGAAAAAATTTTTGTTTTTCCTAAGGGCCCCCCAAAGGAAAAAATGAAAAATTGGCGAAGTGCGTCTGAAACATCGCCTAAACAGGTTTTTAGCGACTTTTGAGCTAGCAAACTCAAAATTTTCCGGCGCTTCGCGCCGGATTTATTGTTCATGTATAGTTTTGTCTTCTAAACCGCCAAAAATCGCTCAAATTAGAGTTAAACATAGAGAGATGTCCTTTTTTCTCTAGCGCTGTGCGCCGGATTCATTGTTTAGTTATAGTTTTTGCCTTCTAGCTCACTTAAAACAGCTCAAATTTGAGTTATGACATGGGAAACATGAAATTTTTCCTGCGGTTTGCGCCGTATTTATTGTTTATATATGTTTTTTGTCTTCTAGCCTGCTCAAAACCGCTCAAATTTGAAGTTTACATGCAGAGTATGTTAATTTTTTTCGGCGCTTCTCGCCGGATTATTCATTATCCGTATTGTTTTTCTCTTTAAAGCACAATGATTAAGTACAAAGGCAAGAGATAAGAAATAATTCGTCGATTAGGTGATGAGAAATCAGCTTAAATGATGAATTCGCTGTATATCAATATGAAATAAAGTGAAAAATTTTTAATTTTTTTTTGAAATTTTTCTTCACCGTCGTATAGAGCTCGCCGAGATACGCTCAAAACTGTCTTTATTTTTCGCCTATCTCCTAATGTTTCTCGAGATATCTGATCTCAAAAATTTTCGGGCTTGACGTTTCAGTCGATGGATGGTCTTTGTTTTGTAGACCATAAAAGCATGAGCAAATTTCAAGAAAAATTCGTTGAAATTGAATGGTTAAAGAGGGCATTTTTCAAAAATTTGTATTTGGAAGACCGAAATCGCATTTATCGATTTCATTGGTGTACGCACCACTCCTTATCAAAATTCTGGATCTGCCGCCGACGGTTTCGTTTGGTTTTGGTTAATTTTTTGATTTTTTACTGGGTTTTTCTTAATTTTTTATTTTTAATTCGGTATCCTGGTTTGACTGGCACGTCAAATTGATTTAACATAGTACGATTTTCAGCCAGTGGAACAGCAGCAGCAGATGCAGTCTGCTCCTGTCAAAAATTGCGTGTTGCGTCTGAACGAAAAGTTTCCAAACGTGATGAAATCCTTCACTTTCGAAGAATTGGAAAAGCCGACCAAATTCAATAATAACACGGCATTGTTCAAGTGTTCGGCTCAGATCGAGGGTGTCGATTATTCGGCGTTAGGGTCGTCTAAAAAATCAGCCAAACAAAATTTGGCCGAACAGCTTTTGCCCAAATTGCTGAGCCAAGCTAATTTACCAACTGCGTATGTTCAAGTGCCAAAAGTTGGGGTAATTTATATTAAATTCGAGACTTGGCCTTAGTTGCTTATTGATACTGTAAAGATATCGATGAGAATGGTCGAAAAATGACACGTTTTATCTTTAATTTTGTGGCCTTTACTTCTAAATTTTTCGGTCTATCCGTTCTACCAAGATTTTGGCATATGTGCATAGAGTGCTTATGTACTATATGCTTAATTATACGTTTGGCTTATAATATACGTACAACATATGTGTATATTCATTCAGGGTGTCCCATAAAAAAGGCTACATTCCGATCCAACAGTTTATAATTTAGGCTGGTGTGAACGTGAGATTTCAGCACCGGCTGCGTTAAATTGATGTGGCCATGTGTCAATGGTTCGGGCGCTACGGCAACTTGTTTACACCCGCTTTTAATTTTGTTTAAACGTCTATAGCGTCATTGGTCCTGCCATCAATTTGCATTCTCTTTTGACGATATCCTGAAATTTTTGCACTCAGTAAGACACGTATCTACTTTGGAGGTCTAAAAAATGTGCTAATTAATTTTTGTGATAGGACATATTGTCAAAAATGATACCTATGTACATACAAAGCAATGTAATACAATGCGGAAAATTTGGGGTTTTAACAATATCGAATTGGGCTGTAAACAAATTGCCTGAGTGCACGAACTGCTGGCAGCTGGCCAAAATTTTTAACGCCATTTTGACAAAGATATGTTTATCCATCTAGTGCAGCTGGTCGTATATCAGCCGAAATTATAACCTATTTATTCGGAATGTAGCCTTTTTTGGCCTCCCTGCGCATGTGCTGTAGCGCATTTATCAATATATCTTACTTGATTTCTCCTCATTTTGACCATAGCATAAATTTTGAATTTTCAGTTTGAATCAAGAGGAATATCAGCTCATTGGGATGCTGAGTTCCCTCTTTTTCGTAAGCTGTTATTGGCAGAAGTTGTCATTTTAGCCTAGAAAATGAATGTGCTTATAAATTGACTGATTCACATTCAATCGATAGCAAACATTTGAGGAGTATTTCGATTAGACCTTTTCACCTCATCCGCAAAAACCACTCAACCCCATTTTACACAATGTACCTTTAAATCTCATTGCCGTTTTTAGAAAATTTTTGTTGTTGATTTAAAAACATTGCCAAAAGCACCGTAAATGCCGTTTTCACTCAAGTCTACAAAGTTTTATTCCTTCTTCTAAAACATCACACACAAGCTCCTGTATTTAGCTAATTAAGTAGGTACTACATGTATTACTTCTACTTGTTTAACTAAAAGTGTTCCTATGTACTGCTTCATTTTTCTATGCTATATTTCTCCAAATTTTGTTTAAAATTGCAAAATGCATAATCGTTTGTTTGCACGACTATTTTGTAGCTCTATATGCCTCAAAAGCAGAACAGGGCATTATTTCTTTTCTTATTTTCCAAAATTTTAGTGCTATTTATTTAGAGCTGTGCCGGGCCAAGCTTCGCCAGGGACGTAGGCCCCGGCTCCAGGCTGGGGCCAATGTTAGAGTTGATTATAATAGAGAAAATTGATAAGATTTGACAGATTATTCAAGTCAATTTCAAGCAAACCACAGATCTTGCTAATTCAAATCTTTTTCATACGTCAGATTGGTGCAAATTCTAATTAATAATCAAAGTTGACATATTTTAAATTGCAATTCATGTAGACGAGCAATCTCGGCTTGCTTGGTAGCAGACAGCTACGCCTATCAGAACAAATAGAATAGTAAGCCTTCAAAAGTGCAAGTAGATGCACATTGAAAAAGCATCCAAGTCAGAGGAGTTAAACTACATGGGCAGCTCAAAAATTTAGGGAGTCCAAAATTCAAAAGTGCCTGATAATATATGGTAGAGCGAAAACACCCTTTCTCGCGTTTCTCAATGAGAGCTATCCATTAGCATAAACAAAACCGCAGAAAAACAGAAAAAATTCTTAAAATCAATTTCTCTGGGTCTAGCGGATTTTTCTGGGGGGAATGTGAATTATGGGGGATCTAGATCCCCCAATACCTCACGTTCTGTTATATCTTGTAATCCCAACAAATATTAACGCTTAACGTGCATAGCTACAAGCAAGAATATATGCATAGGTACATATAAGGGGTAGGGCGGGTCGTACTATGAGCATGGTAAAGCACACTATTATTGGCCCCGGCCCCGGCAAAAAAGGCCCCGGCACAGCTTTACTATTTATGCCCGCTTATACTTCACTTTAGAGCTGTGCCGGGGCCGCCTTTTTGCCGGGCCTGGCCGGGGCCAATAATAGCGTGCTTTACCATGCTCATAGTACGACCCTGCCCTACCCCTTATATGTACCTATGCATATATTCTTGCTTGTAGATATGCACGTCAAGCGTTTATATTTGTTGGGATTACAAGATATAACAGAACATGGGCATTGGGGGATCTAGACCCCCCAGAATTCACATTCCCCCCCAGAAAAAATCCGCTAGACCTAGACCCCCCAGAAATTGATTTTCAGAATTTTTCTGTTTTTCTGCGGTTTTTTATGCTAATGGATAGCTCTCATTGAGAAAAGCGAGAAAAGGGTGTTCTTTTCGCTCTACCATATATTATCAGGCACTTTTTGAATTTTGGACTCCTAGAATTTTTGAGCTGCCCATGTACGGATTTAACTCCTCTGACTTGGATGCGTTTTTCAATGTGCTTTACTTTGCACTTTTGAAGGCTTACTATTCTATTTGTTCTGATAGACGTAGCTGTCTGCTACCAAGCAAGCTGGAATTGCTCGTCTATATGAATTGCAATTTAAAATATGTCAATTTTGATTATTAATTAGAAATTTGCACCAATCTGACATAGTGAAATAAAGATTTGAATTAGCAAGATCTGTGGTTTGCTTGAAATTGAGTTTGAAGGTAAATCTGCCCAAAACATTATCAATTTTCTCTATTATAATCAACTCTAACATTGGCCCCGGTGCCGGGGCCAGCCTGGCCCGGTTCGGGGCCGGGGCCTAGGCCCCGGCACAGCTCTACTCACTTATTATTATATCATGTACAACAAAACTTTTACTCTCATATTGTCCTCAGAATTTTCATGCTCAGCTGTTTGCTGCTAAAGGCAAATTATTTATCGAGCCAACAATATAGTAGCGGGTGTAATATTCATAGTAAAGTCGAATCGGATTCGAGCATCCGTCATCCTAACTTCTGATTCCGAAATTTAAAAAACTAAATGCTTACTAGGATTCAAATTTGGAAAAATGGAATTTTGGATTAAGATTCGTTATAAGGCATTTTCTTCGATTAGTTCCATAACTATTGCTTTCCTTTTCTGTCAGAATCGTCGTCTATATATCTCGTCCAAGAATTGGCTTGTCTATAGGCTCTCAGCCTTTAATCTTCTGTCATTTACACGTAATAAGCATACATATATGATCATTAGGGTTTGAGGGTTCCCTTAATAAAATTTTCACCCCCTCCAAAATCCACTCCCCTACAGAATTGGCGATTTCCAAAAGTTTCAAAATTTCGTAAAAATTCGTAAAGTGGATTTTTAAGCGTTTTCAGCTATCTATTCGCACAGACAAGTCGAATTTTCGGCGCTTCGCGCTATATATTCATGTTTTGACAATATATTGTTCACTTTGTTTGACTTTTTCGAAATTTTTATGTCTTCATCCTCTGGAAAGATATATAGATTTTCGTCAGAAACGTCGGAAAACGATATTTTTGACGCATATCCACCATTTTTGGGTCCAGAAAAGGCTTTTTAGAATTTCACCTCTTTTCCCTGGAATTCTCATGCTGCGGATGTCTTGTAATAAACCATTAAGCTCGTCTTCCAAATTTTTCTCATAATTAGCTAAAGAAACACATCGTAAAAAGCTGCAAAAAAAAGATATTAGCTTTTGCTCGAATCTTCGAGTACAGACGTGCACAGCATTTACACAAATTCTGGGGTAAGGTGAAATTCTGCCTTTTTTCGGTAAAAAATGGAGGGTACGCGTCAAAAAACATCGTTTTCCGGCGTTTCTGACGATGCTCTATCTTTCTAGAGCTTAGAAACATTGAAAAATTAAAAAAAAATCGAAAAAAAGTCGAATAAATTGAAGTAAATATATTTAAAACATGAGCATAAGGCGCGAAGCGCCGAAAATTTGACACTTTTGAGCAAATAGATTTGTAGCTGAAAACGCTTTAAAAAGCACCTTTTCTACGAACTTTTTGCAAATTTCTGGAAATTTCCGAAAAATCGTGAATTCTGGGTGATGGGTGGAAAAATGTCTGGGGGATTGAAAACCTCTCCAAATTCCTCTTCCCAAGATCATATATGTTTGAGTGAAAAAGTTAAATTTATTTGTTTTTGGGGGTAACGGCGAATTAAGATTGGTCCATGTTACGAATGAATCATTTTTGTTTAGAAAAAGCGTAACATAGCCATGTCAAACGCCGGTTCCGACGTCGTAATGGCGTCCGACGGAGTCGACGACGAAAAAACGAGCCGCAAAAGGCGAAAATTGCTCGAAAAACTCAATCGCGACAACTACGTTCAAGTTTTCATGGAAATGTGCAATTTGTTGGGTCCTTCTTGCAAACCGGATTTTCAATACACGCCCCAGCCGCCCAAATCCGCCGACGCCAAGCCGCACGAACTCTTGTTCGACTGTACACTGCGGGTCGGCGACAAAACGTTTTCTGCCAGCGGATCGGGCAAAAAATTCATCAAACAAGAAGCCATTAAACGAGTAAGCTATGTATCAATGAACTACTGCCACATTGAAAATAAATTCAGTGTTTTTTAATAAAGATTTGGATTATTTGATTTAAAATTAATTAATCTTGACTTATTTTTAAATTTAATATGTGGCGATAGTTGGGTATGTCGTCTATCGCGTGTATAAGAAAGCAAGGCGGGAGGTTACTCTTAGCAGGCACGTAGCTGGCGTCCTATTTCGGGGGACCAACACCAATTTTTGGGGACTAAGCTCCAGAAAAGCCAAAAATAGCACAAAATAATGTTTGAAAAAGTCCCATTTTTGCGATTTTTCCGATTGTCCGGACCCCCCCCCCTATTTCCCCTGCAGAGATACGTGCCTGACTCTTAGGGGTTGAAGAGTGCCATGTAAATATTATCTGAACGCAATTATTATAGCGTGTGATATTTACCGCTAAAAGCTCCATTGGAACATAATTTTTAGCTTTGTACGATTGAGTTGAAGTATGGAAATTATTTAATTGAGCCATTTCATGCGGATAAGAATAGCCGGCCATTTTGGGAGATATATGACCCTGTCCCTGTATGTACTTTTGCCTAGAAAAAATGGTAAAAAGCAGTTTAAGAATCCATGCTTCTTTTAAATTAAGGGATTAGGAAATGTCTGCTTTGGGGATCGGAACGACCGATCTGGATGGGGTGGGGATTAACCATTATGTGGAAAATTTCTGATAATTAAACTTACTAAATCTTCTAATAACTGACATATTCAGCTCGACTAATCAACTAAAGTAAATTTATTTTCCTACTATATGACATTGAAGTTTCCTGTAGTTCTAAACGTGGCCATTTATCTAAATCGCGTACTATTATATGGTAAAATCTAAAAAAAAATCAAAATCAAATTAAAATTGATCAAATAAATTAAAAATAAAGAGTAAAAAAATTTAAAAATAGAAAAATGTCAGAAAATCTTCACCTTCTTTTATGTACATATATACATACCAACGCGTATTTACCACGTACATAAGTAGGCTTTAAAGAAACCGGTTTAGCTTCACGCACAGCGACATAACAGCAGGACATTTTGTGCTACCCGTTGCATTTGAGCAAAGCTTAATCCGTTTCATTTATATTGGCTAAACTATGAATATAATAACTCTCAGAAATAGGTAAAATTGGTTTGAATATTCGTGATTTTCTGAAAAATATGCAAATATGTAATGCGAAAGGGAGTCAGGAAAAATCTTTTCATAAATTTCTACGAATCGAAACTGATTGGAGTTATTTGAACGAAAATTTGCATAAATTTGGATATTTCTTCAAAAGCAATGTTTCAAACAAAATTATTCGTTATGAGCTTACGAGAAATGATCAGATAAATTAATTTTTGCGCTTCGTATACTACCGTTAAATTACAAACAAATACGAATTTTGCATTAAAGTCTTATATTTTTCGGAAAAAATAAACGGTTTTAAATCAAAATTTGTTTTTTCGCGCCTATTTCGATATTTGCCATGCATTAAGCAAAAATACACAAGGTGATGTTATGTCGCCGTGCTTCGATTTATTGGAAGCTACCGTATTCCGGCACTCTTTACTCTTACGTATTTTTATTTCTATTTCAAAATTTTCGGTTTACATTTTTTAATGTTTCGCTTTAATTTTTGTATATATTTTTCGTATTATTTTTCAATTTTATTTTTTGTTTTAATTTTTTTGGTATTTTTTTCAAATTTTCGTCTCAGGCGTTCAAAGAAATGTTCGATATCGACTTGAGCGCTGCTTTCGCGGCCGACGACAAGCAAGAAATGTTCGATCAATTGGCGATGATCGGCCGAAACAATTTGCGCCAACATTTGCAAGTCTACGCCGCCCGGCACAGTTTGACGTTCAAGGTCGAGTCGGAAGAAGTGGCGCCGGATCCGGCTACCGAAACCGTTCCTCAGAAAGCGTTGGTCAAGCAACACAAGGCCACTTGCCAATTCGGCGACGTCATTTGTAGCAGCGTTTCGTCTCTGTCCAAGTGCATCGGTTTAAACGGCTTACCGGTTGAATCATATAACCGTTCTCGCCCATAAATTTGGACAATTAAAAGCGATTGAGTTTATTTAGGAACGCTTTTTCATGACCTAATCGCCATAGATCTGAAGAGTATCCTGACATGTTTTTCTTGATCGCGACTCAAACGCTGAAGTCGAACTGTTTACGACTCAGCGCCCGTTCTTAAATAGACGCATGATGATAGCGCGCATGTGCGCATTATGTGCGTACACAATGTCATATGCGCACGTGAATTGCACGAGTGTAATAGATATTAGTATGCTCTACGCTCGCTGAGTCGTAAACGGGCCGACTTAAGCGTTCAGGTCGCGTTTTCCTAAAACTAAGCAGTCACTTCGCGCTGTTTGGGCCGCGTTTTTTAAAGTAAAACATGTCAGGATACTCTTTTGGTCTTTGGCAATTAGGTCGTGAAAAAGCGTTCCTAAATAAATTCGATCGTTCTTTTATTGTTCAAATTTACATAGTGGCGATCTCTGTATGTAATAGGGCAGGGGGTTCGGGGAATTTCCCACCCAAAGTTGGATGTCCCGCGCTCCATCCTCTTGAAGTCTAAAATTTTTTGACTCCCCCCCGATTTTTGGGGAAAAAACGCGCTTATTTTTATTTTTAGATGCTTTCTGGCCTTTTGGCCAAAAATTGACGATTAGTTAATTTATGTACTCCCTAAAAAAGGTTGGACCACACCTCGAATTTCGAGCTATTACATGTCTGTGTTTTAATTATATGTACGAGTACATGTAGCGGCTGGACATGTATATACAGGATGGGAATTCTGGGGGGCAAAATTTCTAAGTGCCTTTTTTGGGATCAAAAATATGGATACGCATTAAATACTCTTGTTTTTAGGCGTTTTTGACGGTATCTATCTTTCTAGAGCGTAAAAACATAAAAAACTTGGGAAAAATAAAAAAAATCGAAAATTTGATTTTTTGAGCAGATACATACAGGTAGTTAAAAACGATTAACATAGCACCTTTTCTACGAATTTTTCTCACACACTACCTATGAAAAATGGCGAATGCTGGGGGATGAAACTCTAAACATTTCCAAAAAAATGCGAAAGAAGTGGGGGTAACTGCCTCTTTTTTGCCCCCCCAGGGTACGTGCTAAGTTGAGTTAGGGGTTTTTCGTAGCATGACGCCACATGGCATTTGTACGTTCAGAGAATAGTCATGTACTGCTGCGCACTGGTATGTACGTATCTCTATTATTGTTAGCTGATTTTTAAGATAATATGGCCAAAATTGTCAAGCATAACATGGTCCAAAAAGAAGAAAAGTCAAAACAATAAAAACAGTCCACAAACATTAAAAGTTAAAAAGTTACTATTCCATGACAAAGGATATTGTTGAGCTATCTGTCTGATCAGATCGCCAAATGGCCCTGCTTGGTGTACCGTTTTGTCACCAATATTCGGCCAAGTGCCCTGGCAGCAAGGTCGACTATGTTAAATACACTTGAACTCGGATATAAGACACCCCCTCTAAACCAGATTTCAATGCGTCTTATAGCTGAGTGTGTCTTGTAAGCAAGGTTATGGTTTACTTGAAAAAACGTACTGAGTAAGGAGTTCAGCGGAAATAATCTGTTACCGAAGCTTGTCTCGATAATTTTCAATGATATCCTATTCAATAGAGATGCACCGGTGCCGATATAGTGTTAGTACTTTGTATATGAGAATATTTAAAGGAAGTACAGCTATAATTCGTAATGGGCATACGTACATATTTCTGTTCATGTTGACGTAAGATCCACCGTCTTTTCCCATAGTAAGGTTTCACTTGTTATTATTTTTTCACCGCATATTTATGATGTAAAAGCATGAAAATTCCTAGGGCAGGCTAGTAAATTTTTTAAATTCTATGTACCATGTGTTGAGCATAAAAAAATATAAATGTATTTAACTAAGCTCTTCAAACACTATTTTTACATTTCCTACTAAATTTTCTCATTAAAATATAAAATGAACCAATTTTCGAAAAAATTAAATGAAATTCAAAGATAAATAGTGTAAAATGACTATTTAGAGCAGAGGATTGAAAAAATTAATGCACTTGAGTCAATAGATTTGTGAAATGCGCATATAACATCATATTTTCTACCGCTATTTATAATCAAAAGTTTGGCTGGAATCAGCCGCATTTTCCTAGGGTTGAGCTAGCGACTATTTTCCGCATCAAGCACCCTGAAATACTTCCCAAGAAATATCTTCGCTTGTAATCACGCATGTCGGTATTCTGTCGACTCCAATTGCTAATAACGCCTACTTTAGGGTTCAAATAATCAGAATTTTGTTTTCAAAGAATCCATTGATTAATTCTACAACATTCTATCATGACAAACAGTCAAACTTTTGTTTCAGTTTCGCAATATTCGACGACTTGCGTGCAGAATGAGTCAAGATCTTAGTACAACCACTGCAGAAAACTCAATTATTGTTATTGACGAATCGAGTATTAATGCCTGCATCTGAACTTAATTCAACATTAAAGTAAAACGTTAAATTGGGAAGATTTTTTTGTAAATAAAGACGAGATAATTAGCTACTATTTTCTGTATTACTAGTTGGCGCCGGTGCCGGTGCCATTTCCATCCCTAATATGCAATATGTGATAGCAGAACTAAAACTGAACAAAAGTTGAGATCGGTACTGAACGCAAACAAACATTCATACATTGCACTTCACTTTTGTAACTTTTTTGCAGGAAAAATTTAGAGAATTTCTTTTTTTGCCACATTACTTGAATCACTTGAAGTGGTCGCGTTTTATAGCCAAGGTTCCCGCGTCTTATAGACCTTGCTTTATACGTATTAAGTATATGCAATGGGAACAGGTCAGCTGCGTCTTATAGTCTAATAACCGAGTGTCTACTAGGCGAGTATCTTATTTAGCGTAATGCATTATGAATGATTGGGACGAGAGGTTTTTGCGTCTTATAAGCCGAGAAGTTTTATATTCAGGGTGTCTTATAGCCGAGTTCGACTTCCATGTATTTTGCCTTCCCTTACAAATTTCTGTTTTTACCTGACCTAAGTTGGCTTGAAGATGGTGCCTATTACGATTACAGGTTATCACTAGAGCCGGATTTGTAAGTGGAAAAATATATCATTTTACGTGGAACATTACGCGGAAAAATAAAGCAATTTAAATGGAAGATTAAGTGGAAAATTCTTAGATACTCGTGCATGCTAGCGTGACAGAACTCATTTTAATCACTCCGAAACGCATTAAAACATTTTACGTTAACCGTCTCAATGTTTTCAAATGCTAAACCTTGACGCCTATTTCTAAGAATTCACTTGTATTACGGAAAAGATCGCTCACCGAAACAAAGGTGCACAACGTTATGAGTCAAAATTTTGGATTTTTTGTCTGACGTGAATCGTTACTAAATCTGGAGTTTCTTGCAAGTAGAAAATATCGTTTAACATGCACATCAATACAGAACAATGTAAATTACGTGTAAATTTTCCTACTCGCCCATATTGAATGGAATTATGTGGAAAATGTCAAATTACGTGGAATTACGTGGAATTGCGTGGAATAAAACTTATGCTAGCGCGCTTAACCTTCGTTTTCAGATGTTTCTAAGTAAATAGATTTCAAATCGACCCAAAAAAAGGTACGTGAATCCAACTTTTAAAATCCGGGCTCTAGTTATTACACAAAAATACCGATGTGGCGATGCATTTTTGGCAATGTGGCGTCATGCTACAATAATAGCGACTGGCTGCGTTTACTCGCTCACAGTGGCGGATTTATGATTTTCCTAAGGGGGGGGGCGTACCCCAACTTTTCAAGAACAGTCAAATAAAAATTTGCGCTTCACGTGCGAATGACGTTTTTTCGGCATTTACATTGTCTACCTTTAATTAAAATCATTCTGGACGCAACGTTTTTTCGAAAACTTTAAATTTTCGACAATTTTGTGCGAAAATATCATTAAATTCCTTGGACTTCAGTAAAAATCAGGCGCAAAGTGCTGAATGTGAAATTTAGGCTGAAAGACGCTTAGAGATACTTGATTTAATGCTCGATTTCCAGTATTTGTACATGGCATTTGACGCCGGACACCGAGGAATTTTTCTAGAAGTTATCCTCGAAAATAGAAAAAATCTATACTGAGATACCTATTTCTGTTCTTACGCTTGCTTTGGAAGCTATTCCATGAGCAAAAAGCTTCCAGGTCGCAAAGAAAGTAAGCAAATCTCATTAATAAGTGTTATCCGGCGCGAAGCGCCGGAAAAATTCGAGAAATTACTATCATTGACGGCCAAAAATTATTGCAAATTACGTACACATTCTTCGACCCTCCAAATATTTCTGATCAATGGGGGGCGGCCCCCTCTCGCCCTCCCCCTTAAATCCGCCCCTTCTCTTTTATCAGTGCTGATTTTTTTGCAGAAAAGACTGCTTGGACCAACTGTTCATGGAGGTGATAGCGAAGCATTTCGGGGTCGACGTATCGGTTGTGCGCAGCCATATCGAGAGTAAAGCGACGACGGCCAAATTGGCCGGCAAGATGGGATTGGCCAAATCGTCGGCCAAAACGCCCGTCCAATTGGTTTACGAATTATGCGGCAAGAATAATTTTACGATATCTTTCACCGAAGGCGAAGAAGTCGCGGCGCCAATATCGACCAATGGCGCGGCGGTTAAGTCGGAAACGGAAACGCCTCTCGTCGTTGATAGGTCGGATTCGAAAGTGGAGGCTCAGTCGAAAACACCGGGCGAACGTTGCTACATGGTCAAGGCGACGACTAACGATTCGACGTACATTGGATACGGCAAAAAGTAGAGAGACGTGCACATATGGGGATAGAGGCGTAGTTTTTCAAGGTCGAAAGTTTAGTGGGGGTGAAATCCAAAAATGTGGGACCACTAAATTTAGAGTTCTAGCCTTTTTGCAGGTCAAATATGAAAAATGGCTATAACATCGTATATATCGTGTTTTAAAGTGAAAAACTGCATTTTAAAGTACTA
Organism: Mermis nigrescens; assembly: GCA_036768485.1. NCBI lineage: Eukaryota > Metazoa > Nematoda > Enoplea > Mermithida > Mermithidae > Mermis > Mermis nigrescens. The sequence goes on along the minus strand of JAVLUZ010000143.1, from coordinate 2,761,287 downwards.
TTAGTCCCATTCTGACTAGTTTCGTCAATGTAACATATAAGGATTCATCGGAAACTCTGACTTTTCAGATCATCTTAACGTCGTTCTAAGTATTTTATTGGTAAACAAAACAGAAATGTACTAAAAATGTTTAGCATCTTTGCTGCTTTTTGCCCAAAAATCATGCAGAAAATGTTTGCTAGCTCAAAATCGTCTGACAATGATTCGAGTGTCGAACCCTGAGGAGGGGTAATTCCTTTCTCTTCCCCTTTCCTACATGAATGTGTGGATAGGTGGGTGTTACCCCCACTGCAGGATCAGCCAGACATGTATTCTTTCCGGCGGTTTTGAGCTCCCGACCACGACAAAGCGTTCTTACACAGGTCATTTATCCCGTTTTCGTCGTTTGATTAGCAAAAACACATATTAAACACTAGATTTGCTATTTTGGATTCTCGGGATTTTACTTTACCCCCCCCTTCGTCCAACTGCGAGCCTGACGTTGTGCACCTACGCTTAATATGTACATCCATATGTACATACTTTACAGCTTTATTATAATATAGTAAAAATTTTACATTGAATTATAATATTACGTCAATATTACTGTAAAGAAGTTGACTTCTACGTACTTACAGTATGACAGCTAATAATCTAGTCGCCGTAAGCCATTTTGCGATCGTGGGAAATTCTAATTTCTGTTTTTATATTTTTAGAATTCAGATAAGAGACCTACGCATTCACATGGCTTTCTTTTTATTTATTAGCTAGGTATGAGATGAGACTAGAAGAAGCGAGCTTTCTTGAGAATATTCTATCTAATTCGTCTTATCTAACCTTTTTTCTTAATTTCCTAAAAACTCGTGCTTGCATCTTTCTGTTGAGTTACAGTATGCTTTTTGCTGAGCTGCCGTATTTTTGACCAATGAGAAATCGTTCCACTCTGTGAATGGAATTTAGTTTCATCTGTAAAAGTTCGTGTTCGTCACTTGAAACGTCCGCTCTTCACCAGATTTTCTGGGAATTTTTCTTCATAAGTGCTAATACTGAATTTCATGTGCGCTCGCTTATTCGACATAAATCGAATTGATTGACAAGTTGCTAAACTAGCTGCCAGTCATACTATCTAGCTGTCCAAACTATACATAGCTGCCCAGTCATATTACATTATTTTCTATACGCTACACGCTTGACAGTTCTAGCCTAACACGTTGTACAGGATTCTCCCGGATTGACGGTCCACCATTTTGAGGCATTGGCGTAAGCGATCTGGATTAAGGACGAAAATGACCATTTTAAGCCCCCTTTTTGTGCTTGTGATTATCTAAAGTAAAAGGACCTGCCCGGCCCTATCTAAAACATGTGCGACTGGGACTCCCTATATGACAGTGAAGAAAATCCTATTAGCCATAAAATGAACTTATGAATTATTCTTTTACAAATTATTACCTTATTTTTTGATTTTTTAACTAGATACATTTGAAGAAGTTTAATAAGTCAGTTGCCTCGTTGTTCGCATTTTTTCATCGCATTTTTCGATGTTTTTCGACATGCTTTATCCATTAAAATCATAAAATTCGAACTTTCTCTGAAAAAAAATTTCTCTCACTCTAAAGGCTTTAAAAAGCATCATTTTTTAATCGCACTTAGGCCAAAATTATAGAAAGACTTATATACCCCATATGACACGAAGCGCCGAAAATTTGAAGTTCTGTGACAAAGGAATGCGATTTTTCTATCATTCCGTGCATTATCTTACCTTCAATTTTTTTCGGCCAAGGGGAGGACGGCCGCCTTCCGCCCCCTTCATATGGCCCTATGGACCTATGTCGTTTAAATAGTATAAATACTTGTTGCGGCTCAACATTTTGGGAGGTCCCGGCCATTTTTAGGGGCTCCAATTTTTGGCCAAAAGCTGCCAAAAACACAAAAAATGGCCCAAAAAATTTGATTTTTCCAAAAATTGGGCGGGTTCAAAATTTTCTAGCTTTGCGAGGGAGGTGGGGGTGGACGGCTGACTTTGGATGGGGGATCCCTCATCATCCTGTTATATGTATGCTCTTAACCCGCTATCACACCGGTGGCGCATAAGGGCTCGAATTTTTGGTTTAGATAGTCCATTTTTCGAAAGCGGTGGGATTTCAAGTTTTTTTTACAATTTTATTGAATTTAAATTTCAACTTTCACTACTTTACATCGAATGTCGCATTGTAAGCAGACTTGAAATTGGCCTCAAAGGCCGGTTGAGTCTGGTAAAAATCCCAACTTTTTGATGAGGATATATTAGGGGACGACCGCTCTTAAAACAGGAATTCGCCAAATTTCCTGCAACCATGCGTGTAACGGCTCGAAATTTCAGGATGGTTCTTTGACTATTCAAAGGGGTAGGTAAATGAATAAAATTTTTGGCCAAAAATGACAGAAAGACATCTAAAAATTACCAAAAAACGCAAGTTTCGAAAAAATGGGAACGTTGAGTCAAAACTTTTCTGTCTTTAGGGGGACAGGACGGGGGACGTCTAACTTTGCCTGGGATCCCCAAACGCCGCTGTTACATATATACACTGTGTATGTTTGGCGCATTCATATAACGGGTCAAAATTTTTGGTAAGGGTTCCTGCTTATTTTTAAGAGAGGGGGTGAATCACGTTCATTTTTTGGTTAAAAAACGTCTAAAAAATACTTAAGTTTTCCAAAAATTGGCTGTGCTTAAAAGTTCTCTGATTTTTTCGTTGATGGGGCGACGTCCAGGTTTGGGTTGGGGATCCCCGTATTCTCTTATTACATGTATGTTTTGGCAAACAATTTAAATAAATTTTATTTAATCTTATTTTATTTAATTATATTCAAGTGACATTATTTCGCGCGTTTCAATTAATTTAGCAAAAAAGCGGCTAAACAGGACGCGGCCGTAAAAGTTTTGAAAGAAGTTTTTTCGTTGGACTACAATAATAATAAATTTTATTCGACACCCGACGACTTGTCGAAAGAGTCGGCGATGGGCGGGGCCGGCCGACGCCGTTTGACCAAATTGCAAAAATATTTGGCCGCTTGCGAAAACGACGGCGACAAAATGTCGGCGGCCAGAATCGCTTTTTACGCCAGGTTCAAATTAAATTAAATTTTTTTCAACGTTTTCGAATTTTTCTTCTTTTTATGCATTTACTTACATGATATAGTCGTTATAACAATTTTATTTTATTTGTGACTTAAACAAATGTTACAGTCAGTGCTCGCTATGAAACATCACGCACTATAATCGGCAGATTTATATTAGATGATGCGTCGCGAGCGCCGCATTTCGTGTATAATGCGCTATCATCTCTTTTTTATTATTATAGGATATTTATCTGTATCATGCCGTTAATCTGGCGATGCCGACGGCGCAATTTAGCTATTAGTAGCACCAACAAGAAGGAAGCGCACATATGAATGCCGGAAGCGCACACGGTATTCACGTGCGCGCTTCCATCTTTGGCGCTATTAATAGCTCAATAACGCCGTCCGCATCGCCCAGATTAAAGGCATGATACAGATGAATATCCTATAATAATAAAAAAGAAATGATAGCGCATTATAGACGAAACGCGGCGCTCGCGATGCATCATCTATATAAATCTGAAGAGCGTCATGTTTCATGGCGAGCACTGTGTGGTTTTAGACCGTGCATATGCTCGGGAAGGGGTTTGACCCCGCAACACGGTTTGGCTACTGAACTGACCCTTGCAAAAAATGGCAGACTTTCTAGAATTTTCACTGTTTATGAAAATGTAAAAGTATGCTATGTATTTCTAGCATTTGTAACAACAATTTTTTTGGGCCTAGAATTACCAATAATTTTTTCAATTTTATTTTTTCATTTTGATTTCATTTTCAATCACCAAATTTCAACTGTAAAAATTTTTGGAAAATTTTGAAAAATGATGTTTCAGTGTTATGGAAAGTAAACGCATCGGTGAAAACGGTACATCGATGGGTTTTAAGCCCACAAACGCAATTTAGAAATTTTTCTGAGGCTGAATCCCCAGAATTCTATATTGTAGTATGTGCACGTTTTTTATTCATTGATTTTTGTAATTTTAGAGAAAAATACGCCGAAGTTTTAAGTGATTTCAACGTCATACCTTCGACGACGTTTTCGGCGTTTTTGCTCAGCGACAGTCAGTCGCTGGAGTCAGGCAGCCCGGAGTACACAGTAATTTCGCTGGCATCTGGAAACAGGTACGTAGTATCATTCATTTCAGGTGTGCAGGAGGGGATAAGGGATTCACCATTTTACCGCCCCCCCAATTCTTTCTATCCTCTCCGATTTTTTGACACAAATTTGAGTGTTTTCCCGTTTTTCACCAAAAATAGAAGACCATTTTACCCCTTTCTCTTCCCTTTGTCTAAAAATGGCTTTCTACTCTAGCCGTAAATTTTGAGTCTGTATGCCCATTTCCCGTTCCGCCTTTATACCACATAACTTCAATTTTTAACCCCTCCCGACTTTTAGGCAAAAGCATGTTTTCAAGCGTTATTATCAGAGATGTACAACATTGAGATTTTGGGGGAGGGGCGAAATTATTTTTTTACGATTTTGTGGACTCAAAATTGGTGGATACGCGACGCGTCAAAAACATAACATCATTTTTAGGTGCTTCTTACGATGCGCTATCCTGCTAGAACGTAAAAACATAAAAAACTTCCAAAAATATCGAAAAATTCGAGTTAATTGAATGAAATATAGTCAAAAAGTGCCGAAAATTTGACCATTTGGAGCAAACAGGTAGCTGAAAACGCTTAAATCAGCATTTTTTCTGCGAATTTTTTGGAAAATCGTGAATTCCGCGAGGAGGGGATTAAAAATTTTTCAGGATTGGGGGCTGAAAACCTTTGTGGCAGGATCATGCATGATTTTTTTGGTATTTTTGGCCATTTTTGGCATGATTTTTATGCATTTTTGGCCATTTTTGCTGAAAAATAAAAATGAACTTTATCGCTTCCGATTTTTTTTAACACAGGAGTTGTAGCTTGAGGACCGGACACGGAGTATCGCTGCACGATTGTCACGGGGCCGTCTTGGCCCGCCGCGGTCTTTTTCTCTTTTTTTACGACCAATTGGCGCTTTTGGCCGACCCTAATCGTCGCCACGAAAGCATATTCGAAGATTCAGCAATTGCTGATGCCGAATCTCAGGTCTGCTTCATGTGGCTCGGGCCTCTTTCAGGCGTTTTCCCTGACAAAAAATTGAAGCCATTGACAGTTGTCTTGGTCGCAAAATTTGAACACTTAACAATCCTTAATGTTTACTAAGGATTGCGAGGTCTACGTTACAGCTTAGGACGTCGCCATATGCGTTAACACAGCAATGTTAATGCATACGACCGCTTCATGCGACGCCCTATGTTATAATGTAAGACCGAGCAATCCTTAGCGAAATTTGAGGATTGTCAATTGTCAAAATTTCGTGGCAAGGCAACAGCTGTACACACCATATCAGGCAATATCTAGCCGTCCTCTTTTGGGGGGACCAACACCAACTTTTGGGGTGACTAAGCCCAAAAAGGCCAAAAATAGCACAAAATTTTCTGAATTCTGGGGTGTCCGAACGCCCCCCCGCTCATTCCCCCGAGAGATACTTGCCTGCACCCTATCCCATCTAAATTGGCCCTATTGCTCTTAAGATAAACTTTTGAGTCGTTAGCAGGTCGGCTTCTTGTGGTTTGGGCTTTTGTCTGGTGTAGCGTCTTTACCAAAAAATGAAACCGTGCGTATCTATCTTTGCCCTCGCGTTGTTTTCGCGGTGCAGGATAAAAATTTCAAAAGAGTCGGTTTTTTGTAAAATGCTGGCTATGTTGTAAGAAGCTAGTTGAGCTTTATTTAAACCATAAACAAGCATCGTGCTATTTGAAACTGAAACTGAATTGTCATATTTTATTGCAAAACGCGCGACAATTACAAGAAATACGAAAGGATATGATATTAAACATGTATTGTCGATCAAACGAATGACGTAATGTTAATGGGGACAAGCGAGTAACGATAATGACGATATTTTCACAGGCATGTATAGCTGGCCGTCCTATTTTGGGGGGGCTAACACCAATTTTGGGGGACTAAGGCCAAAAATGGCACAAAATAACGTTTAAAAAGTCCGATTTTCCTGAATTTTGGGGGTTTGAAGCCCCCATTCCCCAGAGATATATACGTGCCTGTATTTTTACGCCTGTCCTAGTAAATAATTAGGTACAATGTACGTCAACGTCGCATAGCCTAGATTTAGCGTCAATTAGCCTAGATTTAAATATATTCAAGTTAGGGAATAAACTACAAAATCAGGTTAGTTATTCTATACGAAAATATACTTATGAAAAAATCATTTTTGTAAATTAGCGCGAACGAGCGGTACAACTAGCTTGAAACGATTTGTACAGCGAGTAGTATTTTTGTTAAATACAAATACAAAAAAAATCGGTCATGACAAGGCAAGATTTTTGTTTTATAATTCGAAACATCATACATGTACATGGACAAATTTGCTAACGACGCAATTCTAGTCTACGTTGATTCAGCTGTTTAAGACGTTCGTCATATGTTTAATATATAACATTATGTATTTATAATAATATATTTAGTTAATTTACGCTGAACAGCCTAGCACACCTAAGTCTCGGACAAAAACATTATCTTGTGTAGCAGTTCCTAGTCAGTGATCGGACCGAGGCCTCGGCCTCGGCAAGCCTCGGCGTTTTTGGAGCCTCGGCCTCGGCGCCGAGGGCGAAGCTGAAAAGTGCCGAGGCGCCGAGGGTTAAAATCAAATTTGAATAAGTTTAATATGTCCGTTGAATATTAACTATTTAGAATGCATCTGCAGTACAAAGACTATTTTTTACCTATAGACTTTTCTTGTGGTTTTAGTCGCGTACCCAGTTACACAAAGTTACATACAGCAAAGTGCCAATTTATTATTCATGTGATGACTAAGTTTTAATTCTCATGCTTGCTACATGGATCGGAAACACACATTCCCGAAGGGAGGGGTGAGGGCGGTTTATTACCCCCTCTCAGGGTGCAAGACTCAAGTCACTGTCAGACGATTTTTGGTGAAAACCTTTTGAATATTTTTGAACCTAATTTTTACTATGGCAAAAGTGCAGCTAACTATTAGAATTTCCCGAAGTGATACAGTATTTTTTGAACGTAAGCAAGAGTAAATAGACAAACTGTCACTATAAAACATGCATGTAACAGCTCAAAATTTTCGGGAGGGGCTCCTCGGCATACATGTAACGGCTAGAAATTTCGGGTGGGGGATTAGCGACTCCGCAAATTTTCGCCAAAAAAGGGGGAGGGTGGGTCAAAATTTTCTGACGTTGGAGGGAAGGGTGTAGGGAGGACGTCCAACCCTGGGTGGGTGGGGAATTCCCCAAAGCCCTTCCTGTTGCACGTATGGTTTTCGGCCATTTTTATGGGAGAGGGCGTACATGATTACGAATTTTCGGCCGAAAATCGCAAAAACGCACCTAAAAATGGCCAATAAATGCAGGTTTTGCCAAAAATCAATTTTGGCTCGTGCATTTTTTGGAGCCATTTTTATACAATGTTAAAATACTTTCTTGGACAAAGTGATATTAATTATATCGTTTTTCAAAATTTTTTACGAAATTTCAAAAAATTTTCGGCGCTTCGCGCAAAATATCGCTAATATACTGTATTTAGATTGAAGCAGAGGCATTAAACACTCAAAAGTCAATTTTTGTGTAATCTAGGCATCTTTATGCAGATTTAAATATCTTTTGTATCCATTTATACTGTTTTTAAAAATTTTATGCAAAACAAGTACTATTTAATAACTCAGCACATTTAGCCGTTCAAAGATAAAATTGACTAATTTATCCTGATGTTGCATTGGATTTCTAAGCACAGTAGTGCTTATTACAAGATTTAATTGGCATATTACAATATCTGTAATATTTCTGACTTTGTAGTACAAGTTGTTTTAGCTTTCTCACTCAAGTTTTATGTGTAAATTTCATCAAAAGCTCATTAAAATTTCGGCGCTTCGCGCCAAAATAATCTTATGAACTATATCCAGGCCGAATTATCACATTTAGGACCACGGTTTTTTGTATTCGGCAAAGATTTTTCATAATGTACAGAGACTTTTCAGGACTGTCTTTGTACATGCACAAAGATTTTTGGAGAGACAAAAACTGTAAAAAGGTGTAAAATTCCCGAAAATTTTCGGCGCATCAGTAATTGTCTGTCCTATATATCTTTAAAATAGTAGAATTTGCATTTAGAATGGAAAAAATGTCAAATAATCAGAGACCCAGGAATTAGCTAAGATACGCTAGCGAAGGACGAAAACCCCTGTTTTACCACACTAAATCGCTACTGTACCACTACACAAGAATTTGCATGTAAAAAATGTTCAAAGACTTTTGGATACCATTTTTGTACATGTAAAAAGGTATCTTGCACAAAAAAACTTTGTTTAGGACTGCATGCCGGTTGCAGGTCACACACTGGCAGTATGTAAAAATGTGTATATTTAAAAATATATTCATATAAAATATCTACAAAAATTTGTTCGCTCATACAAAGACACTACTTAATTTACTGGTCCCCCATTTTGGGATTTCACCCTTCCCTCAACTCTGGACCGTGGGAAACTATGATCGGAAAAGTACAGTGCAGTTTCTGTCATATTACCTGCCACACCAGAATTGGATGACTGAAAAAGCGTGTTTAAACATGCATTACTGCGAAAGCTAGCACAACAATGGCTACAGTTCTGTCTTTACTTAGCTTATTTCGTTTGTTCTTTTATTTCTTTGACACTGTTTTCTTATTTATGTATAGTAATAAAAGTTTTTAAGTGCTTGTTCAGCCATATTTTTTATTAACTTTTCCAAGTCTTCAACGGCAACTTGTTAAATTAAGTATGCTTTCATTCTGCTGACTTTATTCAAAAAATCCTTCACACATTCAATCTACTATGTATTATTGAAAATGACATTCGATAAGATGTTCAATATTACGATTATTCTCTAGCTCATGTGCATACAAAATTTTCTAAGAGCACTATTTATGGGTATAGGTATATAAGCTTGACCCTCGGCATTACCCTCGGCCTCGGCCTCGGCCGAGGCCGAGGCAAGGGTTTTAAGGCGCCTCGGCCTCGGCCGAGGCCGAGGGTCAAAAAGTACCCTCGGTCCGATCACTGTTCCTAGTGTTTAAAAATATTAGATAGGAACGGTATGAAAAACGGCATTCATAGTTTAACATAAAACGCTGGGTGTTGGATAAAAAGTACTAAAAATTGCAGTTTCATACTTTAAGACATTTCATTAAGGAAGTTTTAATCATTTGTCATATTTGAATCGCGAAAAACGCTCGAAATTTAGATTTAATGGTCCCGAATTCTGGGATTTTACCACACATGCACATAGGGGGGAGTAGTACCCCCTGAAGGGTCAGCCGGACAGATACTGTCCGGCAGGGGGTTTTTACTCCCCCTGAAAGGTCAGCCGAACAGGTACTGTCCGGCGATTTTGAGCTGATGGTACGTTTTTGCATCATTTTTTATGTCAAAAGCAGTAAAAACAGGAATTTTTCCGGCGCTTCGCGCCAGATTAGTAGTTTTAAGCACATTTTACTCAAAAAACGCCTTAAATCGATAAATTTTTGCATTTTCTAGTTTCAAAAGTGATATAATGCAGTCGAAATGGACCAAAAATGCTTTTAAAATGTGATATTACCACGAAAAAACGTTTTATATGCTATTTTGACCTTTTTGATCGTCGAAACAAGAAAAAAATCGTGAATGTTAAATTTACTGTTTTGGATTTTTTGGGATTTCAACCCCGCTCCGACCCTGACCTTGTGCACCTATGGATTTTACCCCACCCTGAACTTTCTACCTTGGGAAATAATGAACTGAACAGAAATTGTAAAGTGGTGAAAAATGTCAGACTCCTTTATCGAGTAAGTATTCGCGTATGTATGTATGTAAATGATTAAATTTGATTAAAGGAACCACTTTATGTACATATAACATTCACTTTATTGTCTAGATTAATCAAATGTATTATATCCAAGTTCAATTTCCCTGAAGTATGTAAGCTTAAAAATTCTGTTACGCCGTGCTTTATGTATTTCAGGTAGGGGAGATCTCATTCCCTACCCATTCATGATGAGTATGATATCATATGCAGGACTGTTTCTCGTCTAAAATTAGCTCTACGAACGAAGCCTATTAAAATTCAGTTTTAGCTCAAGTTTTTTATTTACATATGTACTTGTATGCACATAACTTACATATACAAAGAGTTTTAGCATCATTTAAAACTAGAAAATACAATTTAATGATGAATTTTCTGATCTCAAGAGAGAAGTATGAAGCTCTCGAGTTCGAATTTATAAGAAAATTTTGGAATTGTTGAGATTTTTTGAACAGATTTTCAGCTTTTTTTACTACTACCTATGTATTTAAAATTTTTCTCAAATATTCGTGGATGGTTTTTCATTACTATCACACTTCGTTCATAAAGTCTCGGCAGCAAATCGTTTGGTCGCCTTATCGATTGAAAAAGCGCTACGCTTTGCACTTTTACGACAGTCGTTTGCCCCCGGGCGACGCGTCGGCCGATCAATACGACACCACTTACCGTAATTGCTTGCGTTGCTATCAGCCCGATGGCGTGGCCACGGTTCCCATTCCTTATTTGACTAAACAGATGAGCCGACAGGTTTGAACCTGTAGTTTACATGTATTTTGTGGGTTGTCTAAATGATAAATTCTGATCGAAATTAATACCTCGCCACGAAATATGGACAATAAAGAACCGATTGAGTTAACCTAAAGACGCTTTTTCAAGACCTAATCGTCGGAGACCTAAAGAGTATTCTAAAGTGCTTTACTTGAAGAAACCGCGACCCAAACAGCGCAAAGCGCTGGTTAGTTTTAAGAAAACGCGACTTGACGCTTAGGTAGGACTGTTTACGAGTCAGCTTGCATAAAGTTTATTATTATTGATTATACTCGTGTTATTCATATGCATATGATATTGTGCGCAGTGCATAATGCGTACACGCGCGCTATCATCACCCGTCTATTTAAGAACGCGCGCTGAGTCGTTATTATACCTGGGCGTGGGGGTTGGGGAGGGGTTTGCACCCCAGATGCCAAAATACCCCCATAATTCAATAATTTTTTTTGTTTTTTCGCAATTATCAATTTTTTGATGCCAATGGATAGTGCTCGATGAGAATCGTTGGAAAATGGTGTTTTTTCGCCATACCACCATTTTTTAAGGCCATTTTCTGACCTCTGAAAAAATCTCGCACCTCCTTTCCCCCAGAACTTTGGTGCCGCCCACCTATGGTCGTAATCGGTCCGACCTAAGCATTCAGGTCACGTTTTCCTGAAGTAAAGCATGTCAGCATACTCTTTATATCTCCGGCAATTAGGTCGTGAAAAAGCGATCGTAAATAAACTCGATCGGTTCTTTATCGTTCAAATTTCGTGGCGAGAATTGTACGCTTTTTCTTCTTCGTTATTATTATTACATATTATTATTATTATTATTATTACTATCATTATTGTTATTATTATTACTATTAATTATTAATTTAAGACGAATTGTTAATTCGTGCTATTTTGTTTGACGTTTTTGGGAGTTGAATTTATGGAATATTATTTATCGTCTCAAACTTGTCTGTCACTCGTTGCTGATGATTGTTTGTCATGTTAATAATGCGATCATGTTATCACTAATTTGAACTATTAGGCGTGCTCCTGCCTGATGCCTGATCTAGAATACCACTCTTATCGGCATATATGTATGCAACTGGGGATGGCTTTGGGGTACTCTAGCACGCAAGCGGTCGTTTTCACCCATTGTCGCAAAAGTCGAGAATTTTCTTGAAAAAATTGACTTTTATATGCCTTTCTGATTGGGTGATTTCTTATGCTTTACGACCTTAAAGATTAGATAAAGCCAGTAATTTCTTCCAAAATGGTGGACTGTCGTCTAATTAGTGAAAAGTACATATGTACATTTAGGGCGTACGCAGGATTTTTTCAGGGGGGCGGCGGTACAATATTGGTGACCCAATATTTTGGGATATGTTCGCCACTGCACAAAATAAACTGCGTTTTTTGACGTTCCGAGCATGCTTTATCCGTCGAGCTCATGCTATTTAAACTTTAGCGCAATGAAAAATGACGTTTTTTGCCGCCCCTGGGTCCAAATTATGCAAAATAATTATCCTACGGCGCAAAGCGCCGAAAATTCTGAGACTTTTTGATGAAAAGATGCCAATTTTCATTATTTTCCATGCATTACATTATGTACCTTTTCAAAATTATCGGTGGGCTAGGGGGCCGCCCTCTTGCCCTCCCCGTGCGTACGCCCATGTGCGCATACATACGAGTATGTACAAATTCGACTAATTGTTCATTATTTTGACATATTGTCGATCTTTCACCCCGACGCTCTTTTTTTTGTACGGTACAAAGATTTTGTGGCTCTTATGTACACAAATGCACGTTGGGGCATATAGAGGTATCCCCTACCAAGACTTTCGAGGGGCATATCCCCCTCAGGCCATTTTGGACCAAAACCTATTGTTTGAATGAACCATGAAAAAGCGTCAGATGACGTCTTAGACTGTCCAATTCATTCATCCAGACGAATTCCCTTCCATTTTTTCATATTTTCGAATTTAACAGGGGATTCAATCGCCCTTATCGTTATTGTTTTCATGCAAATTTAATCATAAATATTCATGAAAAAATAAAATAAAATGAATTAAGTATTAAAATCTGTCAAAATTTGACATTAAATTGGTAAAAATTATCATTTACCCCCGTCCCCTAGGGAAAGTCGGTTTGCCCCTTTCCAGATAGAACTTTTGACCTTGTGCATGTATGCTTATGTGCATTGATTTTTGGAACCACCCTTGTACAAGACTTAGTGCAAAAGTAAATTTGATAATTTTAACACTTTTTTAGACTTTTTACAAAAACTAAAAATTTTCGCCGAATATTTTAATTATTATCGATTTTTGCCTAGAATTGTGAACAATTAACAGTCCTTAAAGTTCTCTTAAGGAATTAGTGTCTATGTTATAATACAGCACGTCGTCTTATGTTTTGCATCCTCACAAGGGCATAGGGAGGGGTGACGAGGGGTGGATTACCCCTATCTCAGATTTAGAAAAACTGGGTACGGGCGATTTTGGTGAAACATAAGTTACTACTGGAAAAATTTTTAATTCTAGAGCTCAGCTCAATTAACAAAAACTTCAGTTTAGCTGTTCAGATTAATTTTTTCGTAGTCTTATATTTTTATCAATTGTTCGTCACATATTAATGAATTGTCCACTTAATACATCGTTCGAAGTAGGCTTTTTTCGAAAAAAAAACATTTTATCGCAGAATTCATCTATCGTCTGACCTCAAGAATACTTGACAATTTAATATGCCCTATTCGATAACAAACCCGTGATCTAAACACTGCAATTAAGCTTCCTACATTATTTTGTATCTCTGTATCTTTTCTGTTTTTTTAAGGTTTTTCTGCAGGAAACAAATAATTATGCTGTTTGTTTTGATACTCTTCCCATAGGCGTATCTTGTTTACTTTGCTATTCCGTGGTGTCATCAGTTGACTGTTTTTTTGCTCTTGGCTTGGGGGTGAGGGGGTATTACCCCCACTTCAGGGTCTGAGACTTGAATCACTGTCAGACGATTTTGAGCTATCAAACATTTTTTGCAATGATTTTTGGGTACCAAAGCAGCGAAGATGTTAAAAATTTTTCGGCGCTCCGCTCCGACTAGTACATTTCTGTTTTGTTTACCCATAAAATACCTAGAATGAAGTTAACATGATCTGAAAAGTCAAAATTTTCGATGAATTCTTATATTTTTTACTTACAAGAGTGACGAAACTAGTGATTGGGACAAAAAGTACTTAAAATGCAGTCTTTCACAATAAATTATGCTATATTGGATGTTTTAGCCATTTTTTATATTTGACCTGCAAAAAAGGCTAGAACTCTTAATTCAGTGGTCTCAAATTTAGGGATTTCACCCCCCCTGAACTTTCGACCTTGGGAAACTATGGTAATGTATTTTCTATTTTCTACAAATACTCGTAGGTACCTGCATTATATTATACTTTACATTTTATAGTTTATTTTCTTTGTAACGTTTTTGGCCCTCTTCATTTTGGGTACTTTTTCATTTTTGAATTTAGACGCCTTTCTGTTCTCACTTTTGCTGCAAATATTTCCTTTCAGCCGTACGTTGAACTGGGCGCGTCGTTCAATCCGGATTTACGCTCCATGTCGCTGAGTGACAAAATGTTGAAGTGGAATATTTTGGGCGTTCAGGGCGCTCTGCTGTCCGTTTATATCGAACCAATTTACCTAGAATCGATCGTCATTGGCCAAAATTACTGCAAATCGATAGTGAAAAAGTCAGCATACATTTTTGCCTCCATTTAAATAGAATTTTATCAAATTTATCGATTACTTTGGTTTATCAAATTATTAATTTTATTTATTAATTTAATTTATTCATTAGTTAAAATTCAACAATTGATTTTTTAAAGTACATATGCGTATCTTTAATCCGGTAAACGCACCCTAATCAGCCACAGTTTGGAATTGCTTTCTAGGTCCTATATCGCTTGAGTGGTTGGTTAAGTTGAAATCTTATGGTATTGGAACCGTTCGATGTATCATTTTCGGCATTTTTCGATCGAGTGATTGACTTAACCCTTGTCCCTATCATACATGATATGGTGGGGGGTTTACGCAGAAAAGTTTTCAACCCCCCCCAGAAATTTTTTCATCCCCTCCCCAGAATTCGCGACTTTTCGAAAAATTCGTAGACAAGTTGCCGTTTCAGGCGTTTTTACTTATCTGCTTGCTCAACAGTGTCCAATTTTTCGGCGCTTCGCGCCATATCCTCACTTTTGGCTAGCAGGCCCGTATCCAGGATTCGGCCAAGGGTATAAATCTCGGAAACTTCGTCGGGATAGCTCGCAAAAACTGCATTTTTCAACGTTTTTCTATGGGCTCTAATCATAAGCATCATAAAATTCGACTGTCTGAAAACATTTTTTCTCATTTAAAAGATTATTAAAGCACACAGGCACACTGGGGGTATGGGGGTATCCCCGTACCACAACTTTTAAAAGGCATACCCCCAGGCCATTTGCGGACCAAGACTTATTGTTGGAATTATAAAAGAGCGCCAAACGATGCCCAGCAGTATAATTTGAAGGATTTTCCGATTTGTACTCTGTCCACTCATTCATTGAGACACTTTTTGTCCATTATTTTGGGCATATTTGATAGTCCAAGTTAATCCATCATTCTTATTATCATTTGTTTTCATGCAAACTCAATCACGAATATTCAAGAAGACTTATTAAAGCATTTTTACGTGTTCCCAGAAGTTTTGACCGTGTGCATCTATGATAAAAGTGTCGTTTTTTGGTCGCGCTTGGCCAAAATTATAAAAAAACTTTACGACTAGCGCTTAGCGCCGAAAATATGAAGATTTTACGTCAAAGACATGCAATTTTTCCATTTTTCTGCATCATCATGCTTTAAAAAATTTTTTCGGACAAGGGGTGGGCCGCCCCCTAAATATGGCCTTGTTTTCAGTATACTATAAGATTATGTTTGTACTATAATTGCCTTTATATTCACAGGGCCGTATTCTCGCGCTTCGACTTGTCTATGTGGTTGCCGGGCGCCAAATTGGGCGCCTCGACCGTCAGCGCCGATATGGCCCGGGTGTACAACCCTCGTTGTCCGAAATTGTACGCATTCGAATACGACCCGTTCACAGTGACCCAGAAACAGCGCAAACAATGGACCGATAAATATAGCGCCGATCACAAAGGCGGCGCTCCGCCGGATGGTAATTTACGCAAATTATGTTATTGACACATTGCCAGAAAAATTAAAACTGAACTAATAAAATGAAATATGATAGACTTCATAATATGTAGGTAGGTGCACAAGGTCAGGGTCGGCAGGTGGGGGATGAAATTCCGAAAATGCAAGAACAGTAAATTTAATCTTCACGATTGTTTTTCTATTTAAACGAAGTAAATGGTCAGAACAGCTTAAAAAAGGTTTTTCGTGGTAATATCGCATTTTTACTCTGTTTTGACTGCATTACATCATTTTTAACACTACAAAATGCAGAAATCGATCGATTTCGCGCGCTTGTTGAGTAAAAAGTACGTTAAAATACTGAAATTTTTGACATTTTTACTGCTTTTGACCTCTGAAATGACGCAAAAAAACGTTCCATCAGCTGAAAAATACTGGACAGTACCTGTCCGTCTCACCCTCTAAGGGGGTAATACCATACGTGGGCAGCAAGAAAATTTTGGGGGGTGCAAGATTTTTTGAAGGTCAAAAAATGGTCTTAAAATGGTGGTATGGCGATAAAAACACCATTTTTCGAAGTTTCTCATCAATCATCAAGCACTATCTATTGACATGAAAAAATTGCGAAAAAAAACGAAAAAAATTTTCAAAAATTGAATTCTGGGGGAGGTATTTTTATTTCTGGGGAGTATTTTGGTTTCTGGGGGTGCATACTCCCTAAACCTCCACGCCCAGGTGTGGGTAATACCTCCTCACTATCCCTTCCTATGTGCATAGTATTCAGACACTTTTTGTCCATTGTTCTATCCATGTTTAATAGTCCAAGTCATTCCATCGTTCTTATTATTATTTGTTTTGATGCAAATTTAATCACGAATATTCAAGAATGGTAGAATAAAACGAATTAAAGCGTTTTTACGGCTCGCGACGGGGAAGGGGTAAGGAACGACAAAAATGTCTAAAAAAATTAACATAAACTTATCATTTTAGCGCTATTATTAGCCATCAAAATTAATCATGTATTCCCCCAAGGAAGCTCGTTTTATTCCCCTCCCAGAATTTTAGACCGTTTGCATGTATGTTGATGGGGTTTTCAGTTCAGTCGAGTGTTAACAATGTCGATTAAAATAACCAGCGTACCAGCCAGTACCACCATCGTATCTGTAGTAAGCAAAGGGCTGTTCTCCATTTTATTTCAAAAAAATCAGCGAAATATTTGTTTCTTTTCGGACTCAAATACAAAAATTATTGTTTAAACTTATTTCACATTCTTATATGACGCGAAGCATCGGTAATTTTAGGTTTTTCTACAAGCATGTAACGGTTCGAAATTTTGGGGGAGGTCCCGGTCATTTTTAGGGGGGGTGGTAAATGACCTCCAATTTTTGGCCAAACACGCTTCAAAACGGCCAAAAAATTCGATTTTTCCTGAAAAGTCGGGGAGGGGGTTAAAAATGTTTTTGGCTTCGAGAGGGGTTCAAACATTTTCTGGCTTTGGAAGGGACATCTGACTTAGGGTGGGGGAAACCTCCTTTTACATGTATGCTTTTCTGACAAAAAATGGTGCGATTTTTCCATCCTTCCTTACATTATCTTACCACCCAACTAGTGTTTTTTTTATTCGGCAAACATTTTTCCCGATGTACAAATACTTTTTTGAACCGTCTTTGTACATGTACAAAGATTTTAGGGAAGACAAAAACTGCAAAAAAGGTTAAAAATTGGCAAAAATTTTCGGCGCTTCGCGCCGAAATGACTAATTGTGTGTTCTATATACCTTTATAATGTCAGAAATTGCATTTTGAAAGGAAAAATGTCAGAATTTTTCGGCGCTTCGCGCTCTTTTGAAACGACTATTAGTGATTTTTGCCCTCAAAAACCCAGAAACTATCTAAAATACTCTACCAAAGGTCGAACAACTATGTTTTTGCCACTCGCTACTGTACCATGTTATAGTACCCAAAAATTTGTGTTTCCAAAATGTACAAAGGCTTTGTACCTGCACAAACGGACCTTGTACAAAAAACACTGCTTCCAACATTTTTTGACAGCTAAGGGGCCGCGTCCCCGTCCCGTAAATACATACATCGCTGCTTGTCTACATATTCTCTGTGCACTTCACTCTTTTTCTTGTCCATAGAATTGGTCGATAATCTGCAAGCCCCGACGGATTACGCATTGAGTTGGCAAACGACGACGCCAGTGGTCGAGTTTTTGATCCAAGAATCGGGCTTGGAATTGTACAAGAGGTCGTCGCGTTTGTCTAAGCAGAGTATTTTCGACAAATTCACTAAATTGGCGTCCATTTTGCCGTTCGGGGGAAATAAGCACGTCGCCATGTATGTTATTTTGGTTTACATTAAGTGCATTTAGTAGTATGTCAGGCCATACATGTAGCGGCTCGATATTTTGGCAGGGGGATGGGGGCGCGCGAGTAAATGGCTTTTAGTTTTAGGTCAAAAACGGCAAAAACACCTAAAAATGGTTAAAAACGTAAGTTTTCGCAAAATTCGAAGGGAGGTCGAAATTTTCCGTTTTTTTAATTTTCAGAATTGAATTTTTGGACATTGTTTGATGCTAATGGAACCAGTTTTTTACTTTGGATTCGGGGGTTGGGGTCTGAGTGTTGCGAAACTGGCGAAAACCCAAAAAAGCATGCCGAAAATTCAATTCTGGGATCTATAGATTTTTGATGCGGTCTAGTGGATTCTCAAGGGGGTCTTAATCATAGGTGGGCGGCACCAAATTTCTGGGTGGTGCAATATTTTTCAAATAACAAAAAATAGCCTTGATGGCGGAAAACACCATTTTTCAACCTTTCTCCTCGAGCACTATCCATTGACATCGAAAAATTGCGGAAAAAAACTTTATAAAAATTGAATTCTGGGGAGGGGTATTTGGGTTTCTGGGGTGGGATATTTTGGTGTTTCGGGGAGGGGTGCATACCCCCAAACCCCCCATGCCTAGATGGGGTCTTAACCCGCGCTCCCACATGTGGTCCTGTTCTTATGGTTAGATCTCTCTTGAAAATGCATGGCTTGGCTACTCATTCTTATAAATTTTTATCCGATATATGTGTGGAGATTTTCACGAAGGTACATAATGTACTGCTTTCCATCGAGATTACGCCTGCCTCGTTCTTAGTAGACAAACTCTGGCATTCAAAATTCTTCGATGCCTTAGTGTTTTAATTTATAATTTTTTTTATTCACTCCTTCAAGTTGACTAAAATTTTACCAAATTAATGATGTTTCGTTTCGCTGTGGTCCAGTCCAGTGGCGGATCTAGGATTTTCATAAGGGGGCGGTACCGTACCTGGGCGTGGGGGGTTTGGGGTATGCGCACCCCTCAGAAACTAAAACACCCCCTAGAATTAAAATTTTGAAAATTTGTTGTTTTTTTGCAATTTTTTGATGCCAATGGATAGTGCCCGATGAGAAACGTTGAAAAATGGTACTTTTTTGCCAAACCACCATTTTTAAGGCCATTTTTTTACCTTTGAAAAAATTTTGCACCCCCTCTTCCCCCAGAGCTTTGGTGCCGCCCACCTATTACCGCCCACCCACTTTTTCCAAAATGGTCGAAAATTGGCTCTCACGACCTAAGTAGCGATTTTTTTCGACGTTCTACGTTGTCTGCTTTTATTTAAAATTATTTTTGGCACGAAAACTTTTCAAGAAAAATTTTGAAATTTTCGATAATTTTGTGCGAAAAAATGCTCAATTTTTTTACTTTAGCTGAAATGCGGCGCCAAGTACCGGAAAATCTTTCAAATTAACGAGAAATGGCGTTTAGATATTTAAAATTCAACTTTATTTCCTGTCTTTGTAGCATTTAATGCTAAGCATAAGAAATTTTTTGAATTATTGCTTAAAAATGGAAGAAAACTATGCTGAAAAGCCTACATATTTCTGTTCCAGAAATCATTTTATGAGTCATACAAATCTTTGCTGCTATTAAAACCCAGTTCTGGCGCCAAAATATGACTTCGAGACCGCCAAGAAAGTGAGTAAATGTCATTAAAAAGAATCATCCGGTAAGAAGCGCCGGTCAAATTAGAAAATTATGGTCACCGACGGCCAAAAATCGCCGCAAATTACATATCCATTCCTTATCTTGCCAAATATTTTTGACTACTCAAATCCGCCCCTAGTCCAGACTACTTAATTTACACTACTTTGTTCAGTTTACACTGTGTCCATTCCTCATTCCATGAAATATTTTTAAACATTCAAATCCGCCCCTGGTCCAGTCTACTGAAATTTACACTACTTTGTTACTTTACACTGTATCCATTCCTTATCCCGCCAAATATTTTTAACCACTCAAATCCGCCTTTGGTCCAGTCTACTCAATTTACACAACTTTGTTTACTTTACGCTATGTATTCATGCGGAACGTTCATTATTCAGGCATTACAGTGAAGCGAAGCAAATGGCCGCCGGCTACGCTTTGGCGAAAAATCGTTTCATCAACTTGTTGAAAACGCACGGCCTGGGATCTTGGCTCGAAAAGTCGGCCAACGTTGGCTATTTCAGCTTGCCGTGGCTGTCCGATTAGCTATGAATATTTCATTGATCATATGTCTCTTTGTATGAGCTCTGTACCGAAGCATCGTGAAGTATAAGAATTAACTCTCCTCCTTTGTTTTTTGTAAAGTTGGAACCTGGCCAGATGAGCAGTGATTAATTGTTGTTCATTTTTGTCGCATAATTTTGGGATTTTTTCTACAGTAAGACTACTTACTATCGATGTACAGTGCTCGCCACGGATGTTTACGTTTTGATATGCTCCATAGGATGATAGAGCTTGTTAAGGCTTATATGTTTAACACGTCGGTTGTGCGTGGGCGGAAATAGGACCGACGTGTCAAAGATATAACCCTAACAAGCTCTAGAAGCTTATTAAAGCGTAAACATTCGTGGCGAGTAGTTGAAAAGAATTTTATCTCAGTAGCTAGCTAGCGTATGATTTTGGTTTTCCTTTGCATTATTTTCAAAATGCATTCTTGTGCTGCTTGGGTAAGTAATTGCGAACACTTTATAGTAAAATGAATTGGGGACAATACTATTGAATCATTCATAAATCAAAATAATAGATTCAGCCGTTTTTGACACGGTGTCTGACACATTACGAATCTTTCTCACACTTTACACTTAATTCGGGATTTCTGTAATTCTTGTTCGTTTCGCGACAACAGTTGGGTTAAGTACTCGTTTTGTCTAAAACTGAAGTAATTGTGAAATGTGAATCATGTTTAAACGAGAAATACTGTCGTTTAGCAATTTAATGTAAATCTATTCTTTACCCTGTAATGTAAGTCGATAATTTGCCAGTAAAAAATACGAATAACTCAAAATATACGTACAGATATGGTTCATCTTTTGCAATTAGACTGTCAAAAATGAAAAAAAATCCAAATTTGTCTGCTCGTACGCCGATCTTCGAATGAATAGCTTTAGTTTAACATTTGAGTGAAAATTTGAAGGAGAGTTCGAATTTTGATTCAAAATTCGTAAGAATGTTCAGGGAAAAAAGAAAGCACATAAATATCAAACAGCGTAAAACTTTTCGTAGGTCACTGAAAAATAACTACGAGTACGTATCTACATATTTACTGGTCAACTTAGCATAACCATTGAACAATATTCTGATAGATTTTGAAAATTTTTAGATATAAAACAGTGCGTAAAAATTTATTTTAGGGGTAAAAAACACTATTTTTCGGCGTTTCTCATTAAGGTTCATCCAACGGTACCAATAAGCTGCGAATAAAAGAAAATTTATCAGCACCCCGAACCCTCACATTCATACTTGAGTGAGGGGGTTTAGGGTATGCACCACATCTGAGCGTGGGGGTTTGGGGGTTATGCACCCCCCTAGAAACCAAAATACCTCCCCCAGAAACCAAAATACCCCAGAAATCAATTTTTGAATTTTTTTTGTGTTTAAACAATTTTTTGATGCCAATGGATAGTGCTCGATGAGAAACGTAGAAAAATGGTGTTTTTTCGCCATACCATACCACCATTTTAAGGCCATTTTTTGACCTTCGAAAAATCTTGCACCCCCTCCCCCTAGAAGCTGCCCACGTATAGTATGCACCCCGTGCCAGAAACCAAAATAGCCCCCCCAGAATTCAGTTTTTGAAATTTTTTTCGCAATTTTTTGATGCCGATGTATAGTGCTGTATGAGAAACGTTGAAAAATGGTGTTTTTTTCGCCATACCACTATTTTTAAGGCCATTTTTTACGTTTAAAAATCTTGAATCCCTCCAGAATTTGGTGCCGTTCATCTATGCTCACACTGATGATTGCTGATGACGTTGTGTAAGTAGGTCGTAAGTTCTAATCGGATTGTATAATTAAGTTCGATTTCTTCGGTATTATGTACGTGCTTGGTTGGAAAAGGCGCGACATCGCTGTTTCTATTTTCCGTTAAACTTTTTCTCAAACAAGCATCATACCTATTGCTTTCAGATTTTGTAATCGAGTTTTAGCATGGCTTTGAAGCTTTTAATTCTAGGAAAATCCTCGCTTTTTTATAAAATATAAATACTTATGAAAAAACCGTGCACTTCCAGCTGTTTATCGTTTTTTGTTTACAAAGTCTCACATTCTGATTTGTCTAGCTCGGCATATGGTCGGTTTTCTTTTACATAAGTGTAGTCTATTCTTGAACCTGGTGCATGAAGTCGCGCGATAAGCGAATGTCTTATTTCTGTAATACCCGACTTATCACTTGTGCGACGGAGTACGGAGTGACCCGAGTCGGCGCCTAGCGGCGAAAAAATTGGATTACAGTAATTGGCAATTTTAATTACCGATCGTTTTCACCGGTCTAGGACGTTTTGGCGACGCCGTTTTGGCGACGGCCGTTTTGGCGCCGGACTGAAAGTTTTCCTCAAAATTGCTGGAAATTAACGAGAAACTGTACAATAACTTATCTTTAACGCTCAAAGAACTAATGTTATCATTTTCATCGTTGAATCAGTTTTACAGAATCAAAGTACAAATTTTTCGCAGACCCATGTAATCACTTGTACATATGTAAATTTATTCATATGCATGCATGCACGCACCTATAGTTCTGTTTCATTTATTGGAGAGCTTGTTAAATGAATTTAGTTCGCATAAATTAGGCTACAAAAGTGATATATAAGCATGACGCAGACTTGCCTCTTAGCAATGTCAAAAAGTCATCATACAACTCGATATATGTACTGTAATCTTTTCTCTCTCATTACTTTAAAACACTTTAGAAGCCAGTTTAAACTTTTATAAAAGCTCTCGAACAAAAGGAAACCAACTACACATTGCATAATCTGTTACATTTTAGCTTTGAGATTTTTGAAAAATTGAAAGTGACTACAAAAGTAACTTTAAGCTGATACTCATAAAAAGTAGAATTGATTCAGAAATTAGAATGCCCAGGGCAAGGTTAAGGATCGTGTAACGTGTAGTACCTACTATACCCAAAGTACATACCCAACTACCTATACATATAATCATGCATGGACAGCACCAAAATTTCTGGTGGCCCGCTGGGTCAAAATCGCCAAAATTGCAATACGAAGCGCCGAAAATTTAATTCTGGGGGTCCAGAGCGTACCTGGGCGTGGGGGGTATGCACTCCCCAGAAGGCAAAATACCCAACGAAAAATGGCAAAACCCCAGCTACACTCCCCAGAATTTCATTTGCTTTTTTCGGTTTTTTTTATTCCAATCGATAGAGCTCGACGAGAAACGTTCAAAAATTGTGTTTTTTTTCGCTATAGCTAGCACCATTTTTAGGGCCAATATTTGACTTTGAAAAAATTTTCGCACCCCCTGCCTTCAGAGCCGCCCACCTACGGTCCAGAGCACCTACGCCCATTCGTGATAACTACCTATGTTTATGAAACCGTAGTGTGCGAAATATGGAACAGGCTCCTGTGCTCACATTATTCCAGGAGTTTACAGTCAATTTGAGCACGTACATAAAGCTGAGGCGAATTAACACTAATTTTTGACGCTTAATATCATCAATCAAGCAATATCCATTGGCTTATACCCCAAACCCCCCAAGCCCATCTTGTATGTAGATCAGTCGTTAGCCTCATAATTCCTTAAATTTTTCCGCCGGATAATAAATAATGACATTACTTACTTTTTGCATTTTTTGCTCACCAAATATGTATAGTCTGTTTCACATAACTTTGTGCTTTTATGTTCACGATTCTAAGTTGTTGTAAACCAGAATTTCACGCACCAAGTTATGTGAAACAGACTATAGATATGCATGTGTATATTAGCTCTCAAACAATTTCAATAGCAGAAACAGCTATGTATTTCAGCATATGTAGAATGCTAAAACAGTCTTTTTGAAGAAATTTCGAAGAAAATTTTAATTCGGCGCCAAAACGGCCGTCGCCAAAACGTCCCATTTAGCGTTTTCACGGTCTAGGACCGAAATGCGACGTTTTGGCGCCGCCGTTTTTGCGCCACACTCTTTGTAATTTTATTGATCATTTACACTTCATTTATGATTAAAGTATATTACAGATTCTGAAAGCCATTCAATTCTCTACGTGATAGTATAAATTACTTTTAGAATGTCTTTGAATTTAGTGAGATAATTGAATGCATCTAAAAATACACTGGATTTTCTAGTTTTTAAGTCGTACACAAATGAATACTCATGGAATCGAAAAGAACAATATGCTATTTTTTTAGCTTGTAGAACCTGCTTTATGAATATAAAGTTTATTTCAAAATTGATTTAATTAAAATAATTCATAAGTTGCTGGCGCCAAAGGTAGACCCATCTATTGGCGACGGAAGCATAATTGTAACCTATTCCATTTCAAACATGTATGTATATACGATATGCATTAGCGTAAATACACAACAATGGGACCACACCTGGGCGTGGGGGGTATGCACCCCTCCCCCAGAAATCAAAATACTCCCCTCCCCAGAATTTAATTTTTGAAAATTTTTTCATTTTTTTAGCAATTTTTTGATGTTAATGGATAGTGCTCGATGAGAAACGTCGAAAAATTGTGTTTTTTCGCCATACCACCATTTTTAAGGCCATTTTTTGACCTTTAAAAAATATTGCACAACCCCCCCAGGATTTTCTTGCTGCCCACGTATGAATGGGACTAGGACGAGTTCATAAAAGTGCGTGAGGTGAGACAAGGTTTCCTTGAATTTGGGGGGAGGGGTTGGGGTACCCTGAATAGACCTAAAATCAAAATATTTTATGAACCAGTGGCTCGATTGAGCTGAAATTTCGGATGTAGGACAGATGTATGCAAACCATGGGATATCCTCTGCAAGGATGCAGTCGGATTACTGTAGCTATCTTATAACACGTAAATATACATTTCACGATCCAACTGTCTAATTGAAACTAAATTTCGGGGAAATGATTGATATATGCCATATATATATATATATATATATATATATATATATATATATATATATATATATATATATATATATATATATATATATATATATTATACACACGATGACTATGCGTCAGGTTTATTGTAGCTGTGTTATAACTAGTGTTGTAAAAGATATGTTTATCTTTTTAGCAAGATAAAGATATCTTTATCTTGACGATTTTTTTATCTTTATCTTTTGGAAAAATCAGGTCTTTATCTTTATCTTTTTGATAGGAATTTATCTTGCAAAAAAGATAAAGTATATACATAAGTTGACCTCTAATCCAAAATGCAGGTTTGACGTATAATACATTTAGACGCATTCAAGTTTTATTGTAATACAAGGAAAGAAAAGAAAACGATTGTTTAAACCCTATGGCATGCGGCCCAAACTAATGCCTGTATATCAACCTAAGTAAGCGGGAGTGATACCGATCTAAGCGGGAGTACTACTACTAGCACCCAAGATAATCTAAGTCAAAGCCTAGGAAACATAGAGAAGGTTAAAGAAAAAAAATCAAAAAAATTAAAAAATCAAAAAATCAAATAAAAAATCAATAACTAAATCAATAACTAATAATCAAAATCAAAAAATCAATGACAATAATCCCAATCAAATCAATAATTGTCCAGACGACCATATTCACATATGTACACTTTATCTTTATCTTTTTGGTTCCTTTATCTTGCAAGTTATCTTTTTCTTTATCTTTATCTTTCTTAATTTTTATCTTTATCTTTATCTTCTAGATTTTAAAATTTCAACTTTATCTTTATCTTTTATCTTGCAAAAAATCCTTATCTTTTACAACACTAGTTATAACGCATAAGCTTTGTATCATATGACCAGTTTTGACTATTTTTAATTTTATAATTTATTAAGTTTTTAATAAATAATTTTTATTAGGTTTTAATTAATTTTCAGATTTCATATTTTTTAATAAATTTCAATTTGGAATCGAATAATTTTTGAAAATTATTTTAAATTCTTTTTGTATTTTAGTTATTTATATTCGAAAATCATTACTTATTTTGATGACACCTGGGCGTTGGGGGTTTGGGGAGTATGCAGCACCCCCAGAAACCAAAATACCCTCCCCAGGAATCAAAATACCCCCAAAATTCAATTTTTAAAATTTTTTTTTGTCTTTTTCGCAATTTTTCGATGCCAAGTGCTCGATGAGAAACATTGAAAAATGGGTTTTTTCATCATACCACCATTTTTAAGGCCATTTTTTGACCGTTGAAAAATCTTGCACCCCCCCAGAATTTTGGTGCTGCCCACGTATGATTCTGACTCTTAATTGATTAATCACAATTAAATAAATTATTGCTCAATTAAATAAACTCGTTAATCAACTCTTAAAAATAAATTAATCAAATGAGCTCTTAATTAATTAAGTCTTAAATTACTGTCAAGTCAATTAAATAATCAAAATAATGAAATAACTATTAATCAACTTGTTAATCAAGTAATTAATTAGTTAAGTCTTGATTCATTAATTAATCAAAATTGATTAGTTAATTAATTAATCATTACCTAAACCCTCCATTAATTAATCTTGATCATTTTATTAAATAATCCCAAATATTTAATTATGTAGGTACTCTTTAATAAAAATTATTGTAAAGTGTATTCGGAATATTTCGATCATTTTTCCGAAATTGGAGCTCAAGTGAACTACGAGATACAGACTTACGTCACCTACTTAACCTGAAAGCTTATCTTATGCGCTCGCACAGGGGTTCTCGCCCTTTTTAGGGGGTCGATCACCAGCCGGCGACTCAGGGGTAAGTGGCCCGTCCTTACATGGTAGCCCGGCCCTCTAGGCGCGCACCAAATGAAACTTACTTACTTAACCCCTTTGAGATTAAGTACCTAACTAAAGTAATAAACCCAAGAAACCTAGTGAGGGCTCAAAAAGATTATTATTCAACTTATTTTGGACCGAATTCCGGTGCTTGAAAAGATTGAGGGTTCCTAAGTATAGTGTAGCACAAGGACAGAATTTCAGCAGCACAGGAATTCAAGCGAGCCCAATCATCGTTCAATCAAATAATCATTCTTTACGATATTTTTGTGCAGAATAGTTTGACACAATAAAAAAGCGACAGCATGGAGAATACATGCTGTCGTCTGTTGTGTTACGCTAATATGTAAAATCAAACAATGTATTTAACAAGGGCGCAAAGCCCTGCCAAAGGCATACATCAAATGCCAAGTTGGTGCAGCAAAACGAATGAGTAAAAGCAAACGTAGGGGCGAAAAACGCGTACCCGCTACGTACCAATACGATGATTTTTGCAGCCACGCAAGCAGTGGGCATAAGTAAAAGGTGGCGCTGGCGCTGGCGCTGGCCCTGGCGCACATGGGTAAAAGGTGGCGCTGGCAATGGCGCTGGCGCTGGCCTTGGCCATGGCCAAGTGGGTAAAAGGTGGCGCTGGCGCTGGCCCTCGCCAACTGGGTAAAAGGTGGCGCTGGTGCTGGCCCTGGCCCTTGCCAACTGGGTAAAAGGTGGCGCTGGCGCTGGCTCTGGCCCTCGCCAACTGGGTGAAAGGTGGCACTGGCGCTGGCCCTGGCCCTCGCCAACTGGGTAAAAGGTGGCGCTGGCGCTGGCCCTGGCCCTCGCCAACTGGGTAAAAGGTGGCGCTGGCGCTGGCCCTGGCCCTCGCCAACTGGGTGAAAGGTGGCACTGGCGCTGGCCCTGGCCCTCGCCAACTGGGTAAAAGGTGGCGCTGGCCGCTGGCCCTCGCCAACTGGGTAAAAGGTGGCGCTGGCGCTGGTCCTCTCCCCTCCAGTGTTATAACGTACATAACGTTGAAGGATAGGAAGCCGGTTCCACCCATAGTCGGCCCTAATGTTATAACATATACAGTGTTTTAGTATAGGAGGTTGGCCTAAGAGTCTGGCCCCAAAGTTATAACATACAATGCATAAGGATCTGCAATGGTTAAGGATAGAACATAGTATGAGGAGTGGAAGCGTGAAAGTTGGCACAGTGTCAGTTTAGGTCTAAGATTACACTACGATTAAAGCTAAAGTAAGTGTAAAGTTGACCTGAGTGTAAAGTGCTATTGTATTCATAGTTAAAGTATAGCTGACCAGCGGCGACTTTTGGAGGAGGGGAATTCCACCCACCCCTAACACAAGCCCTACAATACTTATGAGCAGTGGTCCACTCTTGCTATCACTGCCAATCAGTCTTAAATGACAGGGCCATCCCAGGAAAAAATTCCCATGGGGGAAGAGAAACTTTTCAGGGGATAATTCAAAGGTCTATATCTCAAGAGCCAACAGTCGGATTGGGCTCAAATTTTCAGGGTTTGATGAACATATGCCAGGCATTACGTGCATACAATATGTACGACGAATCTACAGTATGCCGTGACTTTCTCATACAGCACTGTAAGTCAAGAAATAATAGTCGGATTTTGCTCAAATTTTCAGGTTATGATGTAGTTATATGGGCAAAGCATGCTATGTACAGAATTTTAGCGCGAAGCCTACAGTACACCAATTTACTTTACACTCTCTCATATAGCAATATATTTCAAGAACTAGTGGGCGGATTTAGCACAAATTTTCAGAGTAGGGTGGGAATATGTTGGATCTTTTATCTTATTGATATAAGCATGTAATCGACAGTATGCTAGTTTTGGTTTACACTATCTCATAAAGCACTTTAACTCAAGAACCAATGGTCGGGTTAGGCTCAAATTTTCAGGATAGAGTGGGTACACCTAAGGCATGCTATGTAAAAAATTTTAGCACAACCTACAGTATGCCGATTCTAGTTTACACTGTTTTAAATGTAGCTAAGCTTAAGAATCAATGATCAGATCGGGCTCAAATTTTTAGGTTAGGGTAAATATACATTCAGCATGCTATGTACAGAATTTTAGCACGCAGCCTACAGTGTACCAATTTACTTTACACTTTCTCATATCGCACTATATTTCAAGAACTAGAGGACGAATTTGGCTTAGATTTTCAGAGCAGAGGGAGTATATGTTGCATGTGTTATT
Source organism: Mermis nigrescens (assembly GCA_036768485.1). Taxonomy (NCBI): domain Eukaryota; kingdom Metazoa; phylum Nematoda; class Enoplea; order Mermithida; family Mermithidae; genus Mermis; species Mermis nigrescens. The sequence continues at coordinate 2,731,936 of JAVLUZ010000143.1, read as the reverse complement.
TTACTGATGTAAACATGTAATCTACAGTATGCTAGTTTTGGTTTACTCACTATCTCATGAAGCACTTTAACTCAAGAACCAATGGTCGGGTTAGGCTCAAATTTTCAGGATAGAGTGGGTATACCTAAGGCATGCTATGTAAAAAATTTTAGTGCAACCTACAGTATGCCGATTCTAGTTTACACTGTTTTAAATGTAGCTATAACTTAAGAATCAATCATCAGATCGGGCTCAAATTTTTAGGTTAGGGTGAATATACATTCAGCATGCTATGTACAGATTTTTAACGCGCAGCCTACAGTATACCAATTTACTTTAAACTTTATCATATTGCACTATATTTCAAGAACTAGTGGGCGAATTTGGCTTAGATTTTCAGAGCAGAGTGAGTATATGTTGCATGTTTTATTTTATTGATGTAAACATATAATCTACAGTATGCTAGTGTTAGTTTACACTTTATCATATAGCACTATATTTCAAGAACTAGAGGGCGGACTTAGCTTATATTTTCAGAGTAGGGTGGGTACATATTGCACGTGTTATCCCATTAACATGAACATGAAATTTACAGTATGCTAGTTTTTGTTTACACTTTCGCATGTAGCACTATAAGTCAAGAACTAGAGGTCGGATTGGCCTTAAACTTTCAGTGTAGGATGAACATATGCCAGGCATGGTATGTATACAATGTGTACGACCAACCTACAGTACGCCGATTTAACTTTACTCTTTCTCATATAGCACTGTAACATAAGAACCAATGGTCGGATTTTGTTCAAATTTTCAGGATATGATGTAGTTATATAGGCAAGGCATTCTATGTACAGAGTTTTAGTGCGTAGCATATAGTGTGCCGACTTTAGTTTACACTCTTTCAGGTATAGCTATAACTCAAGAACAATGATCAAATTGGGCTCAAATTTTCAAGGTAGGATGTATTAATCTTAGCTATGCTATGTACAAAATTTTAGAGAAAGTACCTACAGTATTTTGATTTTGGTTTATTCTGCTTGATTTCTCAGCAGTTTAAGGATTAATTTTTGCCAAATATTGGTCTCCCAAGAAAAATTGTCTGCACGCACTTAGTTCAGAAGCAGGGGTCCAGAGTCAGTGCCATGGGAACACTACCGCCACCAGGGTCACTACCGCTACTTTAGATAGGCACTTTGCTCACTATGTAGCAAAGTATATGCTCATCGATTGATTGTTCATGAAAGTATGCATAATATTCTTTTGCTTGCTCGCTAAAATATGTAACAGATAAGCTGGAGTGGGGCAAATCACAAAGAGTGAAACATTTAAAACCGCTGCTATTGCAAATAATGGACCGACTGAGCTAAAATCTTGGATTTAATTCGAATCAAACATGTGCTGTAAAAGACGCGCCTAGAATCCTGTAAGTTTGTGAACTAATTTAGCTGAAAATTCGTTGCTTATGGTTCATAGTCAAGAAAAGCTAGTATTTTCACTGTTTTTGACTATTTTTATGTCAAAATACACTGTTTGTTTGCTGAAATACCTCAATGATAGGTTATGCATGTACATACAATGTGAGCTTAGCATGCTAACTACGAGATACAAATGCCCTCAGTATATCATAAACATTTATAATTATCTTAGAGATTAGTGGTGCGATTGAGCTAAATTTTAGCATCTCCACACATTTGGGCTGAATGCACTCTGTCCAAGGTTGTTTTACCATATAAACCTCTGTCTTGCAAAGGGGATCAAGATCAAATTTCACATTGATGATGATCAATATAGACATATCACTTAAGTACATTAGAGAGCGCATTGAGCCTATATGAGTGGAAATGCTAAAATTTCACTCCATCACACCATTAATCTATAAGATAATTATTAATGTTTATGATATACTGAGGGCATTTGCATCTCATGAGGCAAAAAAGTGTATTTTGATGTAAAAATAGTCAAAAACAGTAAAAATACTAGACTTTCTTGACAAATTTTCAGCTAAATTAGTTAACAAACTTACAGCATTTTAGGTGCATCTTTTTCAGCACATGTTTAATTCGAATTAAATCCAAGATTTCAGCTCAATCAGTCCATTATTTGCAATAGCAGCGGTTTTAAATGTTTCACTCTTTGTGATTTACCCCACTCCAGCTTATCTGTTACATATTTTAGCGAGCAAGCAAAAGAATATTATGCATACTTTCATGAACAATCAATCGATGAGCATATACTTTGGCTATATAGTGAGCCAAGTGCCTGTCTAAAGTAGCAGTAGTGACCCTGGTGGCGGTAGAGTTCCCATGGCACTGACTCTGGTCTGGACCCCTGCTTCTTAACTAAGTGCGTGCAGACAATTTTTCTTGGGAGACCAATATTTGGCAAAAATTAATCCTTAAACTGCTGAAAAATCAAGCAGAATAAACTAAAATCAAAATACTGTAGGTAGGTACTTTCTCTAAAATTTTGTACATAGCACAGCTAAGATTTGTACATCCTACCTGGAAATTTGAGCCCAATCTGATCATTGGTTCTTGATTTATAGCTATACCTGAAAGAGTGTAAACTAAAATCGGCACACTATACGCTATGCACTAAAACTCTGTACATAGAATGCCTTGCCTATATGACTACATCATATCCTGAAAATTTGAACAAAATCCGAAAATTGGTTCTTATGTTACAGTGCTATATGAGAAAGTGTAAAGTTAAATCGGCGTACTGTAGGTTGGTCGTACACATTGTATACATACCATGCCTGGCAAATCTTTATCCTACACTGAAAGTTTAAGCCCAATCCGACCTCTAGTTCTCGACTTATAGTGCTATATGCGAAAGTGTAAACAAAAACTAGCATACTGTAAATTTCATGTTCATGTCAATGGGATAACACGTGCAATATGTACCCACCCTACTCTGAAAATAAAGTCCGCCCTCTAGTTCTTGAAATATAGTGCTGTATGAGAAAGTGTAAACTAACACTAGTATACTGTAGATTACATGTTTACATCAATAAAATAACACATGCAACATATACTCCCTCTGCTCTGAAAATCTTAGCCAAATTCGCCCTCTAGTTCTTGAAATATAGTGCAATATGAGAAAGTGTAAAGTAAATTGGTATACTGTAGGCTGCGCGCTAAAATTCTGTACATAGCATGTTGAATGTACATCCACCCTAACCTAAAAACTTGAGCCCGATCTGATCATTGATTCTTAAGTTATAGCTACATTTAAAACAGTGTAAACTAGAATCGGCATACTGTAGGTTGCGCTAAAATTTTTTACATAGCATGCCTAAGGTATACCCACTCTACCCTGAAAATTCGAGCCTAAACCGACCATTGGTTCTTGAGTTAAAGTGCTTTATGAGATAGTGTAAACCAAAACTAGCATACTGTAGATTACATGCTTACATCAATAAGATAAAAAATGCAACATATTCCCACCCTACTCTGAAAATTTGTGCTAAATCCGCCCACTAGTTCTTGAAATATAGTGCTATATGAGAGAGTGTAAAGTAAATTGGTGTACTGTAGGCTTCGCGCTGAAATTCTGTACATAGCATGCTTTGCCCATATAACTACATCATATCCTGAAAATTTGAGCAAAATCCGACTATTATTTCTTGAGTTACAGTGCTGTATGAGAAAGTGTAAACTAAAAACGGCTTACTGTAGATTCGTCGTACATATTGTATGCATGACATGCCTGGCATATGTTCATCAAACCCTGAAAATTTGAGCCCAATCCGACTGTTTGCTCTTGAGATGTAGACCTTTGAATTATCCCCTGAAAAGTTTCTCTCCCCCCCCGGGAATTTTTTCCTGGGATGGCCCTGTCATTTAAGACTGATTGGCATTGGTAGCAAGAGTGGACCACTGCTTATAAGTATTGTAGGGCTTGTTAGGGGTAGGTGGAACTCCCCCTCCTCCAAAAAGTCGCCGCTGGTTAGCTATAGTTTAACTATGAATACAATAGCACTTTACACTCAGGTCAACTTTACACTTACTTTAGCTTTAATCGTAGTTTAATCTTAGACCTAAACTGACACTGTGCCAACTTTCACGCTTCCACTCCTCATACTATGTTCTATCCTAAACCATTGCAGATCCTTATGCGCTGTATATTATAACTTTGGGGCCAGACGCTTGGGCCAACCTCCTATTCTACAACACTGTATATGTTATAACATTAGGGCCGACTATGGGTGGAACCGGCTTCCTATCCTTCAACGTTATGTACGTTATAACACTGGAGGGGAGAGGACCAGCGCCAGCGCCACCTTTTACCCAGTTGGCGAGGGCCAGCGCCTCCTTTTACCCAGTTGGTGAGGGTCAGGGCCAGCGCCAGCGCCACCTTTACCCAGTTGGCGAGGGCCAGCGCCAGCGCCACCTTTTACCCAGTTGGCAAGGGCCAGCGCCAGCGCCAGCACCACCTCTTACCCAGTTGGCGAGGGCCAGCGCCAGCGCCACCTTTAACAAGTTGGCGAGGGCCCAGCGCCACCTTGACCCACTTGGCCATAGGCCAGCGCCAGCGCCATTGCCAGCGCCACCTTTTACCCATGTGCGCCAGGGCCAGCGCCAGCGCGCACCTTTACCCACGCCCCGCAAGCAGTCGGCACGTACGGACGGAGTCCTACTCAACGTACGGCAAAAGAAAAAGGAAAAATACGCACAGCGCGGAAGCTAGCGGGAGAGCTCAGAGGCTTAAGAAAAATCGTAAGTAGTGGTGTAAACTGCACTCGCACGCAGGTTTAAACGGCGCGCAAAAAGAGGCGTATCAAAAACGAACAGGAAATTCACGTAGGTACACGAATACGACGATGGGTCTATGGGTGAAAGCTTACGGTAAAAGTACCTATGTACAAACGGGACAGGCACAAATATGAGACACACACATATGATCTTTAGGTAGGTACACATAAGATATGATAACACACATATCAATTCATACTCAAGTCGCATTAAGCACGAGTGCCCATTATTCTATCCCGGATTTTGATTGAAAATCTGTATGGGAAAGAAATGAAAATACAATAATTTTTAGAGGAAGGTGGTCCCGGGCGAGCCGCTTAGGCGAGGCGCCTAACGGTCGCGTACGTGCAAACGGAAATTAAGCACAAATATGTACATCTGGGGCAATCAGTCGTTGGTATGTAGAAATGTAACACAAAACAAAACGATATTCCCGTTGATCCAACGAAACGCAATAGCGTGTAGAGGCATCTCTACATAACATACATATGTACTATATCATAATGCATATGTGAAGCTGACCCCGGTTCCGTTTGGGATTTCTCCGCCCTGGGGGTGGTCCAAAGTGCCGGAACCGGGGTTCCCAAACTAGGGCCCATCAGGGTCGACACCCTCAACCCCGTTTCCGGAAAAATTGATGCCACTGAAGGGAGGTTTAGGGCCTGGGAATCGGTGTACTCCATAATTCATATGTGAAGCTGACCCCGGTTCCGTCGACAGTTTCTCCACCCTAGGTGTACCCCTGCAAAAGGTCATACAATTGACATATTGTAAAGAGCAGCCCTGTTACACGTAAAATTGAGATTAGCTTTACACTGCCTAGCAGTTTTTTTGTGCTGAATTTAAATATGAAGTCAGTTTTTGCCTAGCTTTCCTTCTTAACTATCAATTATGGACCGAAAAAGGTCCATTTAACCCACATGTCGAGCAAAAATTGTTAGTTTGATTAATGATGCGAAATTTTCACAAGTGGAAGTATCAAAACTTTTTAATGTTAGCCGACATTTGGTATATTTAGTATTTTAATGCAGTTTACTGCAGTTGTTGTTATAAAAACTCGCAGAAGGTGCTAAAATGAGATAAAACACATGTAACCAAGGGGTGTTCTAAACTTTTGCTCGCGACTGTATGTAGTCCAACAAAGTGCCGGAACCAGGGTTCCCCAAGTAGCGCCCATCAGGGTCAACACCACACCTGGGCGTGGGGAGGGGTTTGGGGGTATGCACCCCCGAGAAACCAAAATACCCCCAGAATTCAATTTTTGAATATTTTTGTCGTTTTTTCGCAATTTTTTATCCCAATGGATAGTGCTCGATGAGAAACGTCGAAAAATGGTGTTTTTCGCCATAACACCATTTTCAAGGCCATTTTTTTACCTTTGAAAAATCTTGCATCCCCCCCCCCCGGAATTTTTTTGCTGCCCACATGGTCAACACCTTCAAACCCGTTTCCGGCAGAATTTCACCCGTTGAAGGAAGCTTTAGGGGCTCGGAAACGAGGTGCCCCATCAAGCTGACCCCGGTTCCATCGGGGATTTCTCCGCCCTGGTGGTAGTCCAAAGTGCCGTAACCGGGGTTGGGTTGTTCACCCTGATAGGCAAAAACTATAGTCTAATTTACAGAACTTCGGTCATAAATTTCAAAACTATCTACGGCAATAAGCTGACAGATTGCGATTATAGCATTGATCTGATATATAAATATCGTAACCCTCGGCCTATTGTCGACGAAAATTCTTAGAATTTATGCACGAACTTACGTGAAACAGGCTATAAATGCTCTTTTTAATAAGCTAAGTCTTATGTTCTGATCTTTTTAGTTCTGTTTGAAAAAGTTAAAAAATCTTTAAAATTATCATTTAGATGCTGAAAACGAGTGTACTGGCTGAGAGCAAGTCATCTTTCGTATATTACAGTAAAATTCAAATGAGTACATATGCCTAGATGTATTTCATGTCAAACCTGCATTTCGGTTTACGTCTTATGTTATACAGTTTTTCTTTTTCAGCAAGATAAATTCCTATTAAAAAGATAAAGACGGCCTGAAATTTTTCTAAATAATAAAGTTAAAGGTAAAGGTAAAATACAGAAATAGTCGAGATAAAGATAAAGACATCTTTTACAACACTACGTATATTGCGCGTACATATGGCGTACCTACTGTACGTATGTAAATCAAGATTCGGTTTTTCTCTTTCTCTGCATCACACATGTCATGTTCATTATCGCATGTCATGTGGTCATCCGGTCAGCCGAGCTATGCTAATCCTTTCCAACCTAATAATCAGATTCACACAGCCAAATTAGCACGTGTGAGAAATCCCTGGTGAAGTTTATATTATATTGAACATTTTTTTAGCATAATGTCGTTTTAGGTCGTTGAACTCAGTGATACAGCTACATATCTCTCTACCAATAAATAGTGACATGTAGCAAAATTACGGAATATTTCATAGATTGTACCTCAGTTTTTGTAGTTAAAAGACGGTGTTTTGTTCACTAAAATAGTCAGCTGACTTTTTGTTCACTAAAATAGTTAGGAAAACTTTTGCTAATAAATCATAGTGAGCAAAAGTAAAAATTTGGAACGCTTCACGAATTTGCGTGGTCATCCTTGCGCACATAGTCCTGCTAAGCAACTCCGTTCTGGTGCATTTCTGTGTAAAGCAACTCCGTTCGGATGCATTTCTGCTCAATAAATCCATTCAATTCCTGCTAAATAGCTTTGGCGATGGAAGCAACTCAAGTGTCGAGTAAGCATATGATATTTCTTGTGCACATACATGTAGGTACATATGTACATACAACAGGCTTACGTACCTTATAACACATAAGCTTATATCCCGTGAACCAGTGGTCCGATTGAAATGAAATTTTACAAATATGATTGATATATGCCGTGTAGGTTTTACAAATGTGGGTTGTGCGCCGGGTTTACTGTAACCATGTTGTAACGCATAAAGATTATATCTAATGAGCTAATGGACCTATGAATTTGAAATCTAAGAAATATGATTGAAACACGCCGATTAAGCTTTATAGATTATAGCTGAGCACCAGGCTCAGCTATAATCTTACTGCAACTATGGAATAACGCATAAACATGTATCACATGAAACAACGGAATTGAACATTGAGCAGAAATTTTGGAAATATGAGTGATATGTACTTATATGCCGATTAGGTTTCATAAACATTGAATATGCAACGGTCTTACTGTACCTATATTGTAATCAGTAAGCCTACATCTGATGAATCAGGCCCATGCTAATCTCTCTGTATCGTTCCAATTTTAGTATATGTCTATGGAATAGACAGAAAGTAAAAAGCCAAATAATTTCTAATGTTCATTCATTAATAAAACATTATCCTCACGGGTTTAACTCAAAAAAGATTTCAAAAAAATCTTATATTATCCCTTTCTAGTGGGGATTGGCGCAATATGCTCGCTATGTATGACGTCGCTATGTAGAACATTACTGTATTGCATGAGTTCGTTGCCTTTAACGTACAAGCACATCAGAATTTGGGATGCAAACTGCAAATATTGGTCAAAAAATGCATCTGAATCTTTAGAACGCATGTCAAAATTTCCTTTTTCCCATGTGTGTTGTGATTTCTCTCGTCGGAAAGCTCAGAAAATTTGTAAAGGATGCGTTGTGGTTGTATGTGGTTATATACGTTTCAATGGGATTTTACTACGAGAAGGGATAAAACATGAAACCGGGCAGGCACCCGAACGACAACGTGGACTAAAATTATAAAGTTAAACGTGAATATAAATATTAGTCGATGACGCGTACGAAAACGAAGAATGCGCGTGGGACAAGCTTGATTGGGATAGTTTTTCATACTGGAGAACTAAAATGTATCATGAGAATATTGTAGCATTGAGATTGATGAGCGATTCTGAGTATTTGGCTCTACTGACGGGATTCTAACGAGATAGGTAAGCGTGGGTTGGTTTTCTGTGAATTCGACTTGGTTCGAATACTTAATATTTTATTTTGACGTTATGACATGAAGGTTATGAGAGAATAAGAAATGTTGGGAATTTAGAAACGCATGATTCATTAGCGAGAGTTTGAGATGCGCTTCCGAAATCACGAGCTAGCAAATTGCATGTAATAAAAAACAGCTTTTTTACAAATTTAAATTAATTAGGAAGAACAAAATTACACACGGCTTTAGTCTCAATCAGACGCGAGCACAGGCAGGCGTGGGGGTATGCATCCCCCAGAAAGCCAAATACCCCCTCCAGAAATTAAAATAACCCCCATAATTCAATTTTTTAAATTTTTTTTGTTTTTTTCGCAATTTTTTGATGCCAGTGGATAGTGCTTGATGAGAAATGTTGAAAAATGGTGTTTTTTCGCCATACCACCATTTTTAAGACCATTTTATGGCCTTTGAAAAATCCTTCACCCCTGTAGAATGTTTGTGCCATGCCCACCTATGGTCCAGACTTCCTCACGTTCAGATGTGATTGTCGACCATTGTACTGTTTTCCATAGCACTGCTGCTTACGTCGTACTGTTATAACAAGGTAAGATTCAAAATTAATCTTAAATCTTTTTCCGAAGTACAAGAAGCGTGGCAGTTGACATGCAGCTGTTGGAATATATTTTGTTTGCTTCAGGAATATGACCATACGCGCGCAGCAACCAAATTACGACAGACCCTAACTGTTTTTATTGACATAAAAATTTACGAAAAATTCAGTCCCTAAAATTTTGAAATGTAATTTTTGGGGTCTACTGCATTCTTGGAGAATGGATTCTAGATGTCTGAACAGGACATGATCAAGCCCGGAAAAGTTTTCACCCCATAACAATTTTTACCCCCAGAGTGTGACATACAATTCAAACTCCATCAATCCATTTCCTAAAATGAGACTTTGACGGTCATTTTTTAAGTGAAATGAAAGGATTATTTGGAGTTTTTGAAGAATATGGTGTGAACCGATTTTGTGCCATTCCGGCAGAACTGCCATACAATTGCTCAAAAACGATACTTTGTGTCACTAAAAGACGCGGAAAAAAATAATAAACCAAATCCATATAAAACTCACAGAGTTACGGTACTTTCAAACATCATACTTCGACATTCACCATTTTGAGCCATTTTAAGGAATCTTAGCAGTTTATCAAAGCTTTCCAATTTTTACTAATTAATATTTTCCTGCCATTTTTCAAGGTCGCAGATAACAAAAAATTAAGTTATACTGCGTGGAAACCAAGATTAAAGAAAAATTTTTTGTAATTTTTTGCCCAAATTTTCAAGAAATTTTTTTTAATTTCACTATTTTTAGCATTGCTTACATCCAGTTAAAGATTTCTACTTAAATACGGTTCAAACAGCATTTTTGGATTGTCTTATATATACAATACAATACAAGTATTTTATTTTCGTCGCACAAAAAAAGAACACAATAAGAAAAGAAACATTAATATACAATGAAATACAATTATAAATAAACATTCGACATGAATCATCATCTTAAAGTTAAATCATCTTAAAGTTCCAACCATTTGAAGATTCAAACAGTGGAATGCAGAATAACATGTACCCAACTTAGGTCGACCTAAGCATCTATACATCGACCTGAGCATCTATACATCGACCTAAGCATCTATACGTTGACCTAAGCATCTATACCTCGACCTAAGCAGCCGAAAACACCTTCTCAGATAAACTAAGCCTAAGCCTAAACGTCATTTAAGCAGAAACTTGAATTTTAACATTATCTAGACAGAAAGAACATGCAAAAAATTATTTTTCCAAATTTGAAAATTTTCAAACAAAATTTTTTTCCGTAAAATAAAAGTTATTTTTTCGTAATCAGCGACCTTGAAAATGTCAGATACATATGTTTTCAGCCCAAATTCGAACATTTTTGGTAAACTGTAAAAATACCTCACTTTAAAGTAACTATATCCTGTGTAACTCTATCTTCACCAATATTGGCCCGTTTTTCATAAAAATTTTTTTCCGCACCTTCTTTATGAATGTCCTCCTCATTTCAATCAATATCGTTCCTTTCCACGTACATCTGCAAGTTTTCGTTCACACTATATAGTAAAGTTTAGCCGGATTATTTTGCTGCTGCAGATGAAATTAATTACTCCATCAAAATTTTTACCGTGAGACACGCGAAAAATTTTGCACTTATTTCATTTCAAAAATTATATTCAGACTACAATCCAAAATACATTGAAAAATAATAAACGATCTTCGATCGTATTTACTCCACGCCTTCTAAAGCATTTCCTATTCTATTGATTGGGTAAAAATTTGGAGCACGTTTGCTTAATTATTCGAACACTCACATAACAAATTGTTAAATTGTCATTTATTTCGCATGCCGCCCTTCCCTACTTTAACAAAATATTTAAAATTTACTCAATAGCTAACTTTTAATTCAGCACGTCCCTCAAGGCGGGCCTGGGAGCAGTAATTCGACCGGGGCGCACAGGACCAAAAGGAATACCGAATGAAGAAAATCCCCGAGTGATGTGTAAATCATTATAAATTTAATACTCATATTGTAAACTGAAATTAAAGTAATCTCTTATATGGTGAATTTTCATTGAACTCTTTTGTGATATTGTATTTAAGATGAAATGATGATTTCATCAACACGCTTGTAAAACACTACTCGGTAGTTACAGTAGCTTAATGTTTTGTAAACGGCAAACAGCTGTTTTCGTATTGTTTGTCACGCGCTAAATTAAAGTGCGCTTATGTATACACATGTTGTTTTAGCTTAGAGCATGAAGTCGCTGGGATGATTAATGTCCTTATTACAGTAATCTCCATTTTTTATTGCTTGACGGATGACACATCTGACCGCCATGCATGAAAACGTGTGTGTAAAAAATATCAAGTAAATTTAGTTAATGACCCGTTTCATGCACCAGATTAAAAATAGAGTTATCTATCGTCTGATGACAGTTTAAGACTTCTATATATGTATATATGGATCATTTCAACGCATTTCCAAAAATAACGAATTTTTGTGTGAATACATATTTATGCGATAAAAGAGCATATATGCATGCATGTGCGGAGCGGATGTATGTACATACATACGTTTACGTTTCTGACTTTTACTTTTTCCCAGATATACACGAGAAAATATAGTCCGTTTCATTTATTCGAGAGCTTTTAGTAAATTTTTGAATGGCTACAGTAAGCGAAACAAGACGAATTACTAGTAATTTGCAGATCAGCTCAGTGAGGGCGAATGGCTGGGATTCTTTCATTTTTAATGCACTAAACCGCTCATATAAATTTAATTTAGGCATTTAATCAGTGCTGGAACATACTACAAAAAGTGAGCTAAATAAAAAGCTATCGGCTGGAATCGAACCCGAGTTGCTTTGACGACAAGCAGACGTTTTACCACTGAGCTAAGATGCAGTAATCCGGTTGCATCCGTGCTAAAGGGATCACATGCCAAGCACATATCTGTACTAATCCAAAATTTCAAAATTTCAGACCACTGGTTTATAATATATTTGATTTTAGCTCTTACCCCACCCTCCATATTTAGGGTCACCCACCCTGTCTCACCTCAGGAATTCTCATGCCGTGCCTCGTCTAGCCCCTTCTATTTATTGATTCCACTGTATACAGCAACAGACTGCAAAATTTTCGTCTCCAAAACGACCGGCGCTGGAGGGGCCGTCGCCATAACGTCTCATTTCGTCGTTTTCACGCACTAGTTTAAAAATACAGACTTTAGATGCATTAATAATTCAAAATGTAGATGAATACGTATGTAGGTAACATTTAAAGTGCGTAATAGACCCTAGAATTGAATTTCTGCTGCTTTTTGTAGCGACCCTTCCATCGGAACCCCATGAATTTGGTTGCTGCCCATGTATGATCTGCTGATCCTTTACGTGGAACAACGTTGAAATGTTCATGAGTGTTAACTTATCAAGAGTCAGGATAGTCCTGGAAGTTTAATTTTAAGAATATTTTCTACTACTGTATGCATTTAAAAGACGGACAGGCAGGGTTTAGGCAGGGTTGCTAGGTTGGCACTTTTAATGCCATTTTGACACTTTTCCGCTGGCTCCGGCAGGTTTCTGGTGCTGTTTTGTGGCACGTTTTTAAGAGCAATTGTCACTTTTTAGCAGCAATGCATTCTGATAAGTAAGGTAGAAGTTTGCCTCTATCTGGTGCGTTGCATTGCGCATCGCATTGCATATGTGTTCATTCCATTCTTCATCTAATCCGTTCCATTCCATTGAAATTCTTAAAATTTACAGTCGGTATTCTGGGTTAGTTAATCATCTTGATTACGAATCCGTTACTTATTACCGTTTGGAGCACAATTTTTGGTTGAAAAGCCCCTTACTTGTTGCCATTTTTGTAAAAAAATGCAAAAAAAAAACTTTCCAAAAATCGTATTTCCGGGTAATTTTTATGCCGATTACGAATTCAGCATTGATTTTTCGTTTTGTGAAGAATTTCGACTGAAGCACTTTGTCAATTTCATACAAAGACCGCCAGAAATTAAGCCAATTTTCGAAAAAATCCATGTTTATTCAGAAAATAAGCACAGCTGGGATTCTTTCAAGATTTACCAAACCGGAAACTCAATACCGTTTTTTTCCACGTTTTGGTGTTTTTTAAAACAAAAATTTTGAGATGTCGCAAAAGAATTCGGGCTTAGTTCACATTGTGGAAAGTTTTTGTAATGCAAAAATGCGTTCTAGATGGGTAAAGTTCCAAAATTTTCCGGCGCTTCGCGCCGAACTGATTTAATTATGTCGTTTGTTATTGATGTTTAAGCCACGCCACGCAGATTAAAGCATTTTTTATCAACAAATTGCAAAAGAACTTTACTGAAATAAAAAATTGCACGAATTTGGACAATTTTTGGGATGCAAAAATGCGTTTTAGTGGTAAAATTTCAAATTCCAAAATTTTCTGGCGCTTGGCGCTGGATAGATTTAATTTTATTACTTGATGTTGATGTTTAGGCTGCGCCCCGCCGATTACAAGTTTTTTATTGCAAAAATTCGTTTTAGATTGTGCTGTGGGAATCGAGCGAATTTTGCTTATTGTCATGCTCGATGAATCGGATTAAACTGTCTTTGCTGTAAGCTTGTGCCTTTTTGTTCATTATCATGCTCAATAAGTAACTTCAAAGTGTTTTTGCTTTAATCAGGTGATCTGCTTAATAAATTATTGTACTTGCTCTAATCAAGTGAATTTGTCATTATCGTGATGAATTAATTGTTTTACACTGCGTTTTGTTTTCAAACTTAGTGAACACTGGCTCTACAATTAGGAGAACCTACTCGAAAGTCACCTGGACAAGTTCTGTACCGTCAAAAATGTGCTTTGTAAGTCGGAATTTTTCTGGTAGTCTTTTGGTCAAAAGTGGCACTTTTTAAGGGAACAGTTGGCACCTTTTAAAATTTCGACCTGGCAACACTGGTTGCTAGGTTGGGGTTTTTCTTGAAGCCGTTGAAGACATTTTGTAGCGAATGAGGTTTTTTGCGCCTATGCTTAACCATTGGTTGGGGTTTTTTTATGCAGTTTGGGGTAAAAATTGTGGTTTTTTTGACAAGAGCACTTGGCAAACCTAGCGAGGGTAGCCAAGTTAGAGGTTTTCGCCCATTTTGAAGGTTTTCTGAGTGGCATTGGAGGCGTTTTTTAGCCGCTATGAGATAAAAATTGGGGGTTTTTAGCAAGAGCACTTGGCACTCTGAAGGCGGGGCGTCGGCCTGGCGGACGCAGTAGAGCAATCTACTAATCGAAATTCTAAAGGATTCATTCTATCTTGTTTGCTTGGTTAAGGATTCCCAGCGCGAAACAACGTTGCGGCAACTTTGTTTCTCACTGTTTTCTCATTGTTTAAAAACAAAGTTAGTTTTTTACCTCTATTCATTGTTCATTGCATTCTGCTCTTAGTTGTCTGTCAGATTTAATAAAAAACGATGTTATCGCTTCTTTCTTATGTAAGGTAATTCGGCTTTTGTTCGCTGATCTTACTTTTGAAATAATTCAATTCGTAGGTATTGAAATGCGAATTTTTGTTCGGACAATTCCTCCGAAGTTATGCTCACTGACGTAGCCAGGAGGGAAGGGGAAGAATTCCCCCTTTCTGAGGAAAATTTTGACATGTTCAAGAACTGAGCAATATCGTTGCATGATGTCGTTCTGCGACGTAAAATAGAAAAATTCGGCGCTTCGCGCCGATTCCTTGTATCTTTTGGCAGTTTCTATCGTTTCATTGCTGAAAAAGTCAATAAAATTAGCGCTTCGCGCGCATTATAAACATTTTTTCCGTCAGAAACGTAAAAAAAATTTAAAAAAATTAATTTTTTCATTGCTTAAATAGTGCATGGCGATGTTGAAAGTTCAAAAAACAGGTTTTTTAACGGCCCCGTCCGTTTTTATGGGTTTTTAGATAAAAAGTTTTTGGATTCCCTCTCTGGCGAAAATATCTGGCTACGCCTATGCTTATGATAATTAGGCTCAGGCTTAGTATCATGGACTGACCACAATGTTGGTGCCTGCGTTTGAAATAAGCCTGAGTAATGAGATGCGGCGAGCGAAGCGAGTGACGCGAGATTGCATCTCATCACTTAGTCTTATTTTAAACGCTGGCAACAACGTTTTCATCAGTTACATGAATCTACAGAAACAATCCGAGCACTGCCTCATTTGTTTTCGACTCGACTCAATTCGAACCAGTTACGTGGCAGCTTTTACCAGAGACGTGACAGCTTTTACCAGATACGTGGCAGCTTTTACCAGATACTTATTGCTGTATACGTACTTATATTGTGGCTATCTTAATGAATATGTGAACCAGCTGCGCCAATGCCGAAAATATTTTTGAAAGGTGAATTTTCCGAGATATGGACCACTTTGTATAGGTCCCCCAATTGACCCAATCCTGGATGGGTCTGGGTATGTACAATCGGCTTAGCCTCAAGCGCGCGGTTAAAACTCCTCATATTGAGCATTTAAACGAAGAAAGTACTTGATGTCCAGAAAAAGTAATATCGAATCAGATACAATGCGAGCTATCTATCCTGCATGACGGACATTAATGTTGAACTTTTTGTCGTTTTTTCCAATTTCGCTGCTATAAATGTCTTGCTTTTACAAGTCTTACACAGAGGAAATATCCGTGCGCAGGCCCCTATCCCACGGGGAATAGGTTGGCATGTGCCCCCAAATGAAATCTTAGCAGGACCGTATCCATGGGGAATAGGATGGCATGTGCCCCTCAAATGAAATCTAAGAAGGCCTATATCCAGGCTTTTGTTTCGGATTGGGTGCGACTGAAATTTTTTAAAACAAGGGGGCCCAGAGGATGAATTTTAGTTTGGAAATTTTGCTACTCGGATACCTAAAATACGGTGAAGCTCCAATGGAAAATATCTTCCATGGCTTAGGGGGTCTGGGTTGGCGCGCTCAAGCGCCATCAGTAGGGCACGGGGCAGAGCCTCGAAAATTTTGTATAAGAGTACTTCGATTTTGAATCGTAACGTTGAATTATTGCAAAATCAGCCGAATCACGATCTTAAATTCGCCCTAAAAATGATCGAACTTTATCAGCAAATTCATAATCGTCGCCAAAAATTTTTTTGTCATTTTTGCTTCTTGAACAAATCTCATTCTCTGCATAAAACCTGTGTAGAAGAGACGATATGGATGCAAAATTTGCATTGAGTTTGCAATCAAGACAAAAAATTGAGTGTTTAAACCTCGCGCTTAGGACTACGTAGACCTTGATAATTTAAAATTCGGCAGCAAGGCGCCGAATTTTTTCGCGATTTTTTGCTAAAAAAAGCAATGGGGGAGTAAAGGAAAAAATTATTCCCATATTCAGTTTTTGGGGGGTATATGCCCCCCATCCCACCTGGATAAGGGCCTGCTTCCCCCTTGCTTCTTTAGCAGAAATCGCAAAAAATTTCCGCGCGTCGAATTTCATAATAATAATTAGAATCTATTTAGTCCCTAGCGCACGGTTTTCAGGCTTTATACAATATAAAGTGTATTTAGCATCTATATCGCCTGTTCTCTACAGGTTTTATGCAGAAAATGAGATTTGCTCTAGAAGTAAGGATGACAATAATGTTTTTGGGTGATGATACTGAATTTGCTGATGAACTTCGACCATTATCAGGGTGAATTCAGAGCCGTGATCAGGCTGATTTTGTAAAAATTTTAACGCTACGATTCAAAATTGCAGTGCTCTTTTCGCTAAATTTTCCGGGCTCTGCCTGGACCTCGCTGGGGAAGTTGGCGCTTGAGCGCGCCACCCCAGATCCCCTCGACCCTAAAAGAGATGGTTTCCACTGGATTCTCACCGTATGTAAGACATTCGGGTAGCGAAATTTGCATGCCGAAATTTATCTCTTGGTCCCCCTTATGTTCAAAAAAATTTTGGTCGTGCCTCATCTACCCTCCCCCATAGGTGGGTCATGCCGCGCCACCTGCGCCACCGGGTGGCGCCAGAAAGCACTTCGGTACCTTCAGAACCCCAGCTGAGGTGGCGCCAGAAAAAACAATTTTAGATTGAGGGGTTAGACTTTTTTGACCCAAAAATAAAAAGTTAGAAAATGATACAATCAACCAACCAATCAACTAACCAGCCAACAACCAGCCAACTAGCCGACCAACCAACCGGCCAAACAACTAACCAACCAATTAACCGGCCAACTAAACAGCCATTTAGCCAACCAAACAACCTACCAACCACCTACCCAACCAAACTAACCAACTGGCCAAACAACCAACGAACAACCAACCAACCAACCAACCAACCAACCAACCAACCAACCAACCAACCAACCAACCAACCAACCAACCAACCAACCAACCAACCAACCAACTAGCCAACCGCTCAAGCAATCAACTAGCCAACCAACCAATTAACTAGCCAATTGAACAACCAACCAACCAGCTAAACAACCAACCAACTAGCCAACCAACCAATCAACTAGCCAACCAACCAACCAACTAACCGGCGAACCAACCTACCAACCAACCAAACAAACAACCAACCAACCAACCTCAACAAAAGGGACCCCGGCACCTTCAGAACCAAAATCCATTGCCCAGGTATGCCTCCCCCCGAAAAAATCCTGGATACAGGCCTGTCTGAGCGAAAAGTGAAAATGACAAACATTTTTGTCGATGATAATGAATTTTGATGATGAACTTTGACTATTAGACTGATTTCAGAACGAAAATTCAGCTGATTTAGTGAAAATTTCCTTACGATTCGACTTTAAGATGCGCTCGTTTTAGAAGATTTTCCGGGGCTGTGCCCGATTCCGCTGGGAGTGATGCGCTTGAACGCGCCACCCCAGACTCACAGCCGTTGAGGAGAGGGTGTCCTTGGATTCTCACCATATTTAAGGTATATGGGCAGCCAGATTTGCAAAGTGCGCAGCTGTATTGCTCGCTCCTATTCCTTATTTAATTCATCCTTTGGTCCCCCTTAGGTTTTTTATAATTCGACCGCTGTCCAAGCTGCATAATATCACGGCATTCTGAGACAGCTAGAAAGACGAAAACGGGCATCTTCACTGACACCGCACATGTAACAAAGGTAAAACTAAGCGTTCTAATGTAAGCCATTCCATTAAAATGGAAAAGTTTCATTTGCACCAATGTTGAAGAGAGTTGTGGTGCTGTGCTGGAAAGTGCTGATTGGCACCTCCGCTAATCCTTTGTCCCATGTTGATGAGCCTGCACCTATTTGTACATATAAATAATAGCGCATAAGAATTAATAGAATATATTGATCGTTAAACTTATTATGTTTGCTTAAAATTCGATAAATTTGAATTTTGAAGTCCAAAATGCTGTCATTATATAGAACTGCTTGGGCATTCATATGTTACAATACGTGTAACGGCTAGAAATTCTACATAGGAGCTAGCAGTCGGCCGTTTATCGAGAGAGATGGGGATGTGTGTCTAATCTATTTTTAGTCGAAAGTGATGGAAAGCATCATTTGAAAAATGATCTATAAACGCAGGTATTGTGCAAAAGTCGGGATATAAAAAGTTTTAACTCTTGGGAAAACGGTCGACTTTGGGTGGGGATCCTCATCGTCATACATAAGCAGTAAGAAAATCCTGGGGGCTGGGGAGAGGGTGAAATCGCCGAAAATTGCCAAAAATGCTACTAAAAATAGAATTATGGGGTGGTCTACAGTAATCTACGGGAGGTCATCAACATCTGGGGGCCGTATGCCATAGGTGGGCAGCTCGAAAATTCTGGGGGATGCAAGGGCGAAAAATGGTCTCAAAATGGTGGCATGGCGGAAAAAACACCATTTCTCAACGTTTCTCATCGAGCACTATCCATTGGCATCAAAAAATTGCGGAAAAAACAGAAAACTTTTTGAAAATTGAATTATGGGGGTATTTTGGTTTCTGGGGGGTTTTATTCCCCCAACGCCCACGTGTGGTATATATCCTCAACCCCCTCCACGCCCATATGTGCTCATCATCCTCTTACGTTTAAACCTGTTGATGTAATCTTCAACCTTAAAAGTAATGTTACGTAAGTTATGCGTTGAGCAGATATTACTTATATTTAGAGAAGTCAAAATTTGGTGCTGCAACGATGTTTTTTAAGTTTATATTTGGTTCGTCGAGAAACGTCAAAAAACATTTTTTAAGCACTCAATTAGCATTTCTCTGCACCGAATTGCACCAAATCTCACCATGTACCATATTCGCACATTTGCTAAAATTTGCACCTAATGAAAGGAAATCAAGTTCAAACTCACAAATATATCCGATAATTCAACTAAAACTTAGTCTATGCTTCTTTCGTTTCAGTGGACATGGAACGTTTGTTTTCGCAGAACAAATTGCCCTTTAACTCATTGTAGAAAACGAGTTTTTTAGGAAAATATCAAAATGCTTAGTAATTGCATTTAACTAGCTTTTTTGTGTAAAACCTAAGGACTATGTAACAAACACCGGATTTCTTGCTCTAAATCTTGTTAAATTGTGCAACAAACCAGTGATTTTTAGCACAAAATTTTGACTGTCCTACTTATTATATACCTAACTGCTGGACTGCACAACTTCCGAATCAGTCATGTTATCATTGTTAATCTAAGAAACATCCTGTGCATATTCAGATAGGTACTGAAACCAGTGGCTTACAGCTATTGTGCAAATCATGATAGCCTCGCTCAGCTACTTCATGCTAAACGTTTTGAGAGCAAAGCAGGCTTACAACTAAATGATTGAAAACTGCCTAGTCTTTCTTTATTTTATGGTCAAAAGTTTAAAAAGTACTATTATGAGTTTTTGATTGCAAGCCGTAAAATATGGTACAGTTGATTGCCGGCTTCAGCTTTCTTGGTTGAAAGTGAAAATTTTTAGTAAATTAACACATCGTGAATCCATCTCATTTCTCAAACGTAATGCATCAATTTATCTACTCAACTGTTGTAGACCACACCTGGGCGTGGGGCTTGGGGGGTATGCACCCCCCAGAAACCAAAATACCCCTCCCCAGAAATCAAAATACCCCCCCCAGAATTCAATTTTTGAAAATTTTTGTTCGTTTTTTTCGCAATTTTTTGATGCCAATGGATAGTGCTTGATGGGAAACGTCGAAAAATGGTGTTTTTATCGCCATACCACCATTTTTAAGACCATTTTTTGACCTTCAAAAAATCTTGCACCCCCCCCCTTAGAACTTTCTTGCTCCCCACGTATGTTGTAGACCTCTGCACTAATTGTTAGTGTGTTGGTTTGGTTCCATTGCCTTATCAACATGCATACCGGTTGAATCGTGCGAAAACGAGCGCACATACGTGCGAGCCTCGAGCCTGTCTCGTCTTAAAAAAATAGAAGTCTCAATATCAAATGAAATTTGAGGATTTGGAGGGTGAAAATAAAAATTTGTACTAAAGTGCCTCTTTTTGGGCTTAAAAACGATGGATATGCGACAAATCCACCGCTTTACAGCGTCTCTGACGATGCTCTTTCATTTCATAACATAAAGATATAAAAAATTCTTAAAAGTGCTATTAAAATTCGACCAAATTGAACAAAGTATGATAAAAAATAAGTATAAAGGATAGCGAAGGATTTGACATTTTTGAGCGCAAAAGGTCGCAAAAAGTGCTTAAAATAATATTTTATGCGATTCCTTTGGAATATAAATCTTTTTAAGCTACTGATTGAGCATTTTCAAAGTGTTGCAACACCTAGATAAAGGTGATATCTTGCAGAGTCTCTTATCAATTTCACAGTTTTGTTACTTAGAATAGCTGTAAAATAATATGAGGTTTATGCAAATTGAGGGCTTTTTGCAAGAACAGTGTCGTTTCTTCTTGCTATACATTTATCGATCCACTTGTTTATTTCAAGCTGGCTTACTATTTGTAGCTTGCGCGAAAAATAGTAGGAGGAGAGAGCTTGGCAGCTTAACGGTTCGCGCAATTAATATTAGTTCACGCTACGATTGTTTTTTTAAATTCATACTTTTTCAAATGCCCGAAATAAAGGGAGGACAATGCTTAAATTTAATAGACATCCTATTCATTCGCCGCAAATAGTTATTTCTTTGTACTAAGCCGAAAAGCCATTCGCTCAATTTCTGCCGTATATGAAAAACAACTTGATCGATATTCTTATATTAGTATATTAGTTAAACGAAACACCGGCTTGCCTTTTAGTTATCTAACTTTTACGTCAGGTGCAAGTTAGTTATTAACGATATAGGACGGAACAACAAGTGGATCGGCGGACGAATATTATTGAGACATCAGAATGTTGTAAATTTTTAGTCTATCATATGATAGAAGAAGACAGAATGGAGTGGAGCTTTACTCATATGTTGTCTTCTGCACGGAGATAATAATTTTGTGTACCACGTTTGACTTGAAAGGAAGTTGTTTTTGCCCCTCAAATTTTCAGGGTGACATAGTGATTTCTGAGGAAAAATTTGCATAATAACAGCTGAAAATGTTAGATCGATTGTCCTTTCATTTTTGACCAAAAATGGCAAATAGCACATTAAAAGACGAATGAATGTAGGCGACCATCGGATGGATGTAGACGGTCAAGCTTGAATGAAGGATGTATCATCCTTTTTTAGAATTGATGGAGGACATTCTTATGCAATTTGACATAGCAAGCTTTGCCACCATTAATACATCCTCAACGCCTGTCAACATATATACTTTGATGCGTAGACTTTCGTGTACCTACACAGCAGCCAAATCACCAAAAAATGCAGTAGGCACCTATAAGAAAAAGAGTAAAACTTTAAAAAACGAATGCAACTTCATTTTCTCGCTTTTATTCACAAATAATGCTCATTAATCGATTGTTAGATATTATTATTATTCCTCAAGGTTTATCGGTCGAGTTTTGGATTGATACGTTTTCTTAAATATTAGTCTTAGCAGCGTAGTGAGTGAGGATGAACAGATTAATCCATATTGCGTAACGCGTTGCTGTTTTGAATTGTAGGTTCGTCGATTGATTTTTCTTGCTTTTTTGGTCTGCGATTTTTTACTCACAAAGCTTTGTTTACTTTTCGGGAATTGCATCAGCAGCGACGTATGTATTAAATATACATAGTGTCTATTGAAAGTCATTTATCACATCGCTTGACCCGTCAACCTGAGTCTTAATTATGTATTATGTTAGTGCTACTTGAGGAATTTGGATATGCAATTTTTTGCTAACAACCAAATTACCGTATCCCCCATCCACTTCATGGTATATATCATAAGTGTACACTTGAACCTACCTGAAAGCCCAAAATTTAGTTGTCCGTATAAAGTTTTGCTCTTGCGGATAAACAGATTACAGACAGAGTGCTATTTTATGCGCACAGTTCTGGAGTTGTCGTCATACGAAATAATTGCGAAGTTTTACATCGAAAACTAGTTATAATGTGAAAAATTTATGCGAAATTTTCGAATCGTATAGTCGCACACGCAATGCATTAAATATGCATGTACGATTTATGAGTGACGCGTGCCGGCCCGGCGAGTAGCGCAATCGACAAATAATTCGTTATATTTTATATAGAAAAATCACACATTTAGTTGCAACAACGAGCGTTTTTATGCGTCTTGTGCGGCCGAAATAAGAGGCGTGAAGGACTAGTAAATCCGAGTCGGTCGTCGTGATTATCCTAATAACGTATTCTCTTTATCACTCATTCGTTCGTTTTTATTCTAACGAGTTTATCTGCTTAGTTACGGTTTTCCTTTTTTATATTTAGAATCTTTATCGCCAAAAATAGACGCGCCAAAACTCCATTTGGCCTTATTATCAAAAAGGTTGCCATTCTCAGTTTCTCGGATTTACTTTATTCGGTGAGAAATCATGGCTTCACAAGTTGCTCAGCAGACGACGTCGGTTCCAGCTGGTGAGATAGCTTTCGCATGTAGCTCTAATATTATTTATTGTAAAAAAACAAGGAAAATGCTCCGATGGAAGAAAAAAGGACGAATATATAGGGTGTTCCACGTAACTATCGACGTTTCACTTTGTACTGCTTTATCTGTAAATTTTTACTCTAGTTAAACAAAACTTCACCTTAACTTTAACATAATTAACCTAATGTACTTTTTTCAACAAAATTTTATTGTAATAGCTTTGATACTTAACAAGCTATAAAAATCTTAGCATTATCACTCTTATTCTCTTAAATTTTGAACAAACGCTTGCCATATTCTGATAAAACTTTCGTCCTCATTTCAACAGTAACTTGCTGAAGCACATAGGTAGGCAGCACTAAAATTCTGGGGGGTGCAAGATTTTTCAAAGGTCCAATAGATGGTCTTGAAAATGGTGGTGGAATGGCCGAAAAACACCATTTTTCAACCTTTCTCATCGAGCACTATCTATTGGCATCAAAAAATTGCGAAAAAACAAAAAAATTCAAGAAATAAATTCTGGGGATATCTAGTTTCTGGGGAGGGGGTATTCAGCCTTCTGGGGATGCACACCTCACGCCCACGTATGCTGAAGCACCAAAAATGTGTTTCTTCAACACCAATGAGGCAAAATGAAGGCCAAAAATTGATGAAAATTGACAATTTTCGTCAAATGTGCTTGAAATTGACCAGAAACTGTGTGATGAGCGTATGTTCAAGGCTATTTTAGCTCTTTCCTCAGTTTTTCAGGTCATTTTGGCCCAAAAAGCTCAATCTTTGGCTCCCCTCAGACCGGCTGACCCCTCCCCCGATATCGGCCATGCTGTGCACTTATGGGCAGGCACGCTGGCCATCCTATTTTGGGGGACCAACACCAATTTTGGGATGACTAAGCCCAAAAAGACCAATAATAGCACAAAATAACGTTTACAAAGTCCTATTTTTCCGATTTTTGAATCTTGGGGGGTCCGGACCCAATCCCCATTCACCCCGAGAGCATACGTGCCTGCCTATGGTGTGGACATTACTACTATTTAGCTGGAGCAGCCGGCAGCACCAAATTTTTTTATTCTTGTTGAATTTTATTCCTAAGTGTATTGATCAATGGTAAACTGATGGAGGAGATAATAGTAATGGGGATAAATAGGTCGGGGCGTGGTTGACATTTGGAAATAAGCGACTTATTTTCATCAATAGAATAAAATGCTCTTACTTTCAGATTCTAGATAATTTTCAAATTTGCATCTTCATTTTTGGCTCCATTCCGAATTTCGCTTAATTTCACGTTTTTAACACGGGCCTCTCTAATTTTTATTAGCATTTTGTTCACGTCGGGCGTCATTCCGCCTTTTTTTAGTTTTCATATGCAAAACGTTACCTAAGATTCAATTGAAATTCTTCCATGCTTAGCTTCGTGATGATAAAGCGTAATATTTCGGTAATGTTCTCGACTCAAAATAGTTTTTTTAAGCTTTGCATGCTTTCTGATGAATCTAAATTGTTACAAAAATTGAAGCGCACCTACGTCAAACAGTCTCAGTCAACTGTTAATCCTTATAGATATTAATTTAAATTAAAAGGTAGTTTGACTTAATTTCAAACTTGATTTTAATATGCTCTGAAACGATTTATGATTTTAATCTTACACAATTTTGGATGATTTTATTCTTTTCTTTTCTTTAACTGCTCAATCTTCCACGAGAGCGATTTAAATTAGAAAATAAAAAGTTTAGGATATAACGGGGAATTTCATACGATAATTTTCAGTAGTTTTTAATCCTTCTCAATGAAGAACGTTATGATTTGAATAAATAAGCGTAACAATGATAAAGATAGCTTTTAAGATAAAGATTCCAAGACATGCGTATGCAGAAGGCCAAAGGCGAAAGTCACTTGTAGGCGTTGCGGCTATTGTTTGGAACGTAATAGCATTTTAATCATTTATCAATATCTATGTTCAGTATAAGAGGCTTGTTAAAAGTGTTGATGAAATAATTATGTCTATGATCATAAATTTACACGGTTGAAAGTTTTGAGAGGGTTAAACCGAGTTTTCTTGGGGATGAGTAATTTTCTTACCTATTTTTTGTCAAACTAGCCAATGGGGCGCTTCGCTCCCCCATTGGCTAGAGCAGTCTGTTTTGCAAATGGGTCGCTTCGCTCCCCATTTGCAAAAAATACGGATATAATGATGCCCAAAATGCCAAAAATTGTCTATAAATTCATTTCTTGAATTAAATTCATTTAAATTTTATTTAACTATAAATTCTAATTTTTTCCTCACAATTTCATCTTACTATTCCTATTTACTCCTTTCGAATTTTGCTTCTTATTCAGAAATTATCAACGTCTCTAAGATTTCCTTCGCTCCATAAATTGAATTAGTTGTAAATTACCATGCTCACCAAAATGTTACAATTTCAGCTAAGCAGATTTCTTTAGTCACTTTACAACGTCTGATTTTATTTTTGGTTTTTTATCCGTATTTATTTTTCCTCTTCGTGTGACAATTATAGGGCATTGTACACTGGGCAAAAAATTATACTAAAGTTCGTCCGTATTGTAAACAAATGGAAAAAGTTTCATGCTAAATTAGCCACTAGAAGCAGAAAAATTTGAAATTGTATTAGCAATTTCAAAAGCCAGACGTTTGTTGCATTCTGTTGGTTAACATCAATTGCACGCACGTTAGTTTACACCATCAAGAACAGTATTCATAATTTGATACTTTGACTTGCTGCTAGCTCGCTCTCATTGATTAATCATGCGTGTTAGAATCTTTCGTAATTTCCTGTTAACCCGTCCACTAGTCGTTTAATGTTGCTATATCGAGGATTTTAAGTAATCAATCGCAACTAGAGGATCAGTAAACCTTAGGAGCCAAATTTGAGGAGTAACACTTAAGCCATGCTTCTTAAAAGAGACAAAAACCTAAAATTTTACGTGTTTGGGCTATCTCGAAAACCTAATCTGTGAATTTTCTTCAAATTCTACAGTAAGGTCAGACGTGACGTCGTTAATGAGCAGTTTGAATTTAAATGAAATTTATCAGCTGCGATTTGAGATATTTAGAAAATGCATTTTTAATTACTTTTTATTACACTTTTTCGTCAGTTCACATTGCGGTGTAATGTGGTTTACAATAGTCGATAGCGCATTAAAAGTTGGGGTAGGGTGGCATTAAAGATTCGCCTCACTGCAATTACGTAAGCCGCTAGAGTCGCTAAAAGTATTTTAGTAATCCGTCGTTTTCGGGTTTCAGGAACCCTCGGAATCAGGGGCCTGGAATACCCATTAAGCTAAAGTATGAGTATCACTGTAGTATCCAGTAAAAACTATTTTTTCCCTACACTCACACACACAAACCGAAAACTCGCAATTAATATACGTTTTGATAAATCCTGATTCCTACTTAATTCATTATATTTTATTCTTCATGAATATTTATGCTTAAATTTCCGTGCAAACAAATGATAACGGCGATTGAATGACAAGTAAAATCGAATATAAATAAAACAATGGAAGAAAATTGTGTGATGAATGAATTCGACTGTCTATTGCTCGAAAAATAAATATATGTACCTCACACATGCACACGGAGGATATGGGGGTATTATCAGGACTTTTAGAAGGCATACCCCGTCAGGCCGTTTTTGGATCAAACCTATTGCTCGAGCCACGAAAAAGCGTCGAACGACGTCTGACAATCAGACATGCACGTGGGGATGGGGGTTTGGGGGTCTAGACCCACAGAATGGAAAAATGGACAAAAAATTTTCGGGAAAACGAGGCAAAACTAAAGCAAAAAACGGATAAAAATTGAAAATTTTCTTCAAAAGTTCTTCAAATTGACCTGAAACTGTGTAATAACATAGTTTTAACGTTATTTCAGCGTTTTTACCAGTTTTTAAGATGATTTTGGCCCGAAAAAGCTCTGACAATCCGCTCATCCAGACACTTTTCTTCCATTATTTTGTATGTGTTTGATGTTAAAGATCATTCCATCGCCCTTATTGTCATTTGTTTTCATGCACATTTAAGCACAGACATGTTGAGGAATAAAATACAACGAGTAACATAGCAAAATTAAGTCTTCATTTACCCCCCCGCCCCAAAATAAACTCGGTTTACCCCTCCCAGATCATGTGCATGTTTGATGTACATATGTACCTGAAATTATGCTGCTTGACGTTATTTGACGCTTTTTCATGGTTCATGCTTCGAGCTATAGGTTTTTATCCGAAATGGTCGGAGGGGGTATGCTACTCAAAAGTCCTGGTAGGCGGATACCCCATCCCCACACATTGGCGTGGGGGTTGTACCTCCCCAGATGTTGAAACCCCACAGATTACTGTAGAGACCCCGAATTCCATTTTTAGTGACATTTTTGGCAATTTTACCTATCCTGACCATACGTGGCAGCAAGAAAATTCTGGGGGTGGCTGCAAGATTTTTCAAAAGTCAAAAAATGGCCTTAAAAATGGTGGTAGGGCGAAAAACACCAATTTTTCAACGATTCTCATCGAGCACTATCCTTTGGCATCACAAAATTGCAAAAAAAACAAAAAGATTTTTCAAAAATTGATTTCTGGGTGGGTATTTTGGTTTCTGGGGGTATTTTAGTTTCTCGGGGGGGGGGGTGCATACCTCCCGAATCCCCCACGCCCAGGTGTGATCCTGACCCCCAGAGTTTTCTTGCTGCCCGCGATGCCCACGTATGCCCATCCCTCTCAGTGTGCATGTGCGCCTATGATATGAAATACACACAAAACGTTTAAGGCGATTGGTATTTTGTTAGATGTTGACTTAGTATTGAATCTCGTGGTAGTTTCTCTGCAGTTGAAATAAGCTTGAAATGGAGGGTTACTTCGCATGAGTTTTATTTATTATTGTTTATCGATTGATTTATATTTATTAATGTATTATTTCTCTGCTAAATTTATCATCGATTGACCCGTTTTCTTGTAATCTCTTATCCTTATTTAATTAATTTATAATTACTTTTTTTGTACCCTATATCTGTGAAAGACTATTGGAATTAATTATCAAATTTTTAGTTGGTCGAGCGCGAAGACCTTGCGAGAAACATCCCAAAACAATCAACTTGATGGATCTTTCCGATTGTCCAAACTGCCGCGCTAGTTATATCTGGTTAAATGAAATACCGATTTGATCGGGTATATGTTAATTTAATTATTATCTTAATGTATGAATGAAAAATATTTTTATTAAGTTAAAAATGCGCATCCTGAGCAAGTTTTAAGTTGTTGGTTAGCTTTATATGAGCTAACACGTTGCTAGATACACTTTGCGTATAATTTATTGTTTTACGTATTAAAAGCCATCTTTACATTTTAGCTTCTGTATAATTTATAATAATAATAATAATAATAATAATAATTATTATTATTATTCTTATTTACTTTCTATTTTTACTTATCCTAAATTTCAAAGCATGCTTTTTGTATAGCATTCAAGATACGGTTTTTTGTATTCGGCAAAGATTTTTCCCGATGTTCAAAGACTTTTTAGGACCATCTTTGTATATGTCCAAACATTTTTGGGAAGACAAAAACTGTAAAAAGGTGCAGAATGTAGAATTTGCATTTAGAATGGAAACATTCTCAAATTTTTCGTCGCTTCGCGCCGTTTTGAGACAATTCTTAGTAATTTTTGGCGTCAGAAAGCCAAAAATCAGCTAAATACACTGCCAAAGGTCGAAAAACCCTGTTTTACCACACTAAAATCGCTACTGTACCATATTATAGTACACAAAAATTTGCATGTACAACACGTATGAAAACTTTTGGGGACCATCTTTGTACCTGTACTAACGGACCTTGTACAAATAAAAACACTGATTTAAGAACCTAGTTCGTCTCCATAAGGTGTATTTAATATCAAATTTTTGGGAGTTGACAGTTGCACCATACCTGGGCAGCAACGTAAATTTAGACAGAGGGTTCAAAAATTTTCGCAGGTCAAAAAGTGCTGAAAAATTTATGATAGGGCTAAAAACCATTTTTTATGTTTCTCATCGAACTCTATCCATTGACATCATAAAATCGAGTCTTCTTGCTTGTGTGAAGGTCCAACAACCCTACTATGCCCATGGGTTGGTAGCATAAATGGAATGACCTCCCAATTTTTGACCTCTAATGGCAAAAAAGACCTAAAGTTGTCAAAAAACCGCAAGTTTTTGCCCAAAATCAAGGAGGTTTAAAATTTTTTGACTGGGGACATCACGGAGGGACGACCAACTTTGAATGGGGGATAACCAATCCTCTGTTTTGTGCATACATGTATGGTAGATGGCCAGCATACATGGGCAGCAATAAAGTTGTGGGAGGTCTGATGGGGCGAAATCGCCAAGAATAGCACCGAAAATTCAATTCTGGAGGTATATTGATTTTGGAGGGGTTTGCTAAATGCTGGGGGTCCAGACCATAGGTGGGCGGAAGCAAAATTCTGGAGGTGCAAGATTTTTCAAAGGTCAAAAAAGGCATTAAAAATGGTGGTATGGCGAAAAAGACCATTTTTCAACGTTTCTCATCGAGCACTATCCATTGGCATCAAAAATTCCGAAAAAAACAACAAAAATTTTTCAGAATAAATATTTTTAATAAAAAATGTCCAATGGCTTAATGCTGCATTTGCTCATACAAAATCGATTAGTCGACCCTTTTTCGGGTGGGTGATAGCCCAAAAAATTGATTTCTAACCAAAAGCTGATAATCTCATCTTTTGTGAAGACGGGACTTTGGAAGGATGATTCGCAATTTCTCCTTTTACATATAATATGATTGCAAATTTTGAAGTCAGACGTCTTGTGAACCGCAGGTGAACAAGTTTAAGGAAAATTTCCAATATTTTTAACGAGCTCTCGCGCTAAAATATTCGAAGTAAGAATCGGAAATGTTCCTTGCTTCATTTGCTTATTTATGTAAAGTACCTTCTATTTATTTTAATACACGAGTAACATCTCAAGCTATTTTGTTTATGTGATGGATTATTGTCGGTAGGAATTTCAATTGTCAAATAATTAACTTTTATTAAAAAAATAATTGGCACGCTTTTCACGATTGAAAAAAAATTGTTGGTTTTTTTGTCAAACGAAAATTTTAATTTTTAAAAAATTAATTTTTAAATTTTTTTTCATTTTTCATTTTTAAATTTAAAAAAAAATTTTAAAATTTTAAAAGAAGTTGGTATCTTTTTTGAACTTCAATAATTTCAAATTGCATTTTTAGCGTTAGATAAAAATTTGTTTCCGGTATGTCAATGAATACAAAAAATTTTACAGATAAATACTCTTAAAAGGTTAAAGTTCAACCACGCTAAGTACTTACAAATGAAACCATTCATTTTTAGGTGCTGGCCGTACAAAACTAGCTTTCGGTTTTCTTCCTCGAAAAGAAACAAAAATAGCGCGATTTTTTGGCTCGTCCAATCTTTCATCACTTTCGTCTGATTTCTCATCGCCCGACTGAGATGGCGCCAGTAATCTCTTAATTACATTAATTTTCGTCTTCCTGCTCATTACAATAGTCATCGCCCTACGTGGGCTTAGATGGAATGGAGGGTTTTGATAACACGTGGGCGTGAGTTTGGGGGAGGGGGCATACTTGGGCGTGGGGGGGGTTGGAGGGGTATGCAATCCACAGAAACCAAAATACCCCCAGAATTCAATTTTTGAAATCTTTTTTGTTTTTTTCGCAATTTTTTGATGCCAATGGATAGTGCTCGATGAGAAACGCTGAAAACTGGTGTTTTTTCGCCATACCACCATCCTTAAGGCCATTTTTTGACCTTTGAAAAATCTTGCACCCCCCAGAATCTCGGTGCCGCCTACCTATGATTAGGGGCGACCGACTCTGGATGAGGGATCCCTTTAACCCTCTGTTAAGTATTTGTATGGGTCCTGCTCTTGTACGGTCGTTGCGCGTCTAATCGCATTTCGCACTTGCTCCATTATGATTATTATACTAAATTTCGTCATTGTTGATCGTTCGGTTGAATTGAAAGCGGTGCTTTTTCGATTCATCCCATTTCTTTTCGGTTTACGCGTTGTCCCGTCGTTACGTCGATATTTACCGGCGTTTTTGGTCAATTTTTTGCGTTTTCTAATGACGTAGTCGCACGTGCTTATCGGGTGCTTTGAGGTTTTGCCAAAATGTGATCCATGCTGGCTTACTATTGTCCAAATCAGAAAGTTCATTGACCTTCCTAAGGGCCAGTCATTCTATATTATAATTAACTTGCTTCACAAAGACGGTATTTCGGGACGGGATCATTCGTCACTGACGAATAGATAATTGTATGCATGGATATGAAAACTTGAAAGATATATGAGCTTGCTTTAAAAAGTTGCCTTCAGAATGCAACAAATTACCGATTTGAAACTGTTTAAAAATACTGCCCGATTTTCGATCCAAGTTTTTGCTTAATCACCGGTTTCAGCACCTAGTAAAAGCGTTCGTGAGCCCTGGCCTTGCGTAAACTGGATTACGTTTGATGTGCAATGCGAAATCGCGTCTTTTATGTTTAATGTACACGCCGCATTATATTTGTCGTTTTTCGTCATATCGCTTAAAAAGTGATTACACGTATAAATGATGTACAGATCAAGTATTACGTTCACATTTTTTCTGTCGTTATAATTCGTGATCGGCCGCTCAATTCTTGTACCATATGTATGCATGATCTGGCAGTAAAAACCTATAGATTTACCTTCTTACCTGCACCCAACATTATGAACATTCACCTATAGTCTGTTTCACATAACTTCGTGCATAAATTCTAAGAATTTTTATTGACAGGGAGCTGAGGTTTACGATAACTATATATCAGATCAGTGCTATAATCGCAATCTGTCAGCTTATTGCTGGAGATCGTTTTAAAATTTATGATCGAAGTTGTGTGAAACGGACTTCGTACCCCGCACATGCAAGCAACTAAATTCAGGAGGGTGTCCGATCATGCATGCGTAAGTTCATAGGTAGGTACCGACATATGTAGAAGCGGAACGGAAGTTTCCCACACACAAACGTAATACGATTGAGAGGCTACAAATTACGCATTGGGTGGGTACTATCTGATTATGATTCAATCCAGATTTTTGCCATTTCCCTTCTCAATTATCGCTTTCTTTATGAATATCTTTATGTCGCTCGGGCTCGAACCTAGAACTTTCTGATTGATATTGATTACATTATCGACTAAGTCATCCCACTGAAAAGTCAAATTACTTAATTTGTATACAATTGATTTTTTACGTTGTTCTTTCTGACACTGGCATCATAAGCTTAGGTTTCAAGTAAACCCAGTTATTTAAGCTTGCCAAAAGTTTTGATAATATTGGTATTAGCGTCTACTTAGAATTCATGTAGCACATAGGTTCGGAAATTTCTGTCTGAATTGCATGTGCACATTTATCACGCTGTACTGTCTGGCTGAATATATATTACTGTAATTAGTTTACAACTCTGATACAATCCAAATTTCACCTCAAAACGTCGCGCGGTATTGTTACTAAATTCATGCTTATCTTCTCATTCTATTAAATATTTGCTGCATTTACGATGCCTAAACAGATAACCGAAATCAAGGATTTCCTGCTGACTGCTCGGCGAAAGGATGCTAAATCGGTCAAGATAAAAAAGAATGCCGACAATGTGAAATTCAAGGTAAGTTGGCATTCCTAAGTTTAGTTGACACCTACCTTTTGTGTGTGCGGTTAGTTTGTTAGGAGTAAGCGTGTTTAGCAGCGCTTTGTCACAGTTTTCCCGGGTTCTCGAATGCGCTTATTCAATAGATTGGTAAGTACATAACAAACCTACACAAGAAAACTTTATCACGCTGAGATGTTTTGTTCGCTTGTGCACTAAACGTTGCACTTTAAGAATGTCACACCATTTGAATCGGCAGATTCGAAAACTTAGGAAACCCGCGACTGAGCGCTTCTACACACGCTTGCTGCTATTAAATTAAACGCTCAAACAAAAGGTAGATATCAACCGAACGTAGGAATGCCGGACGGGACTTTTATTTGAATTTAAGCGTCAGGCTTATGCGGTCAGAAACGCAACAAACAATAAATTTCAAGTTCATGACATGATGATTTGTCTTGTCAAAAAATTAATTTGAAAAATCACACATGGGTACTACTGTGCCTATTGCACACCACCTTTTGTGGTTCTGATTACTTTGCTTGCAGTAAACTCGAATAGTAGCGCATGTTCGCAGATTTTATAGGTTTCTGCATGTGCTGGTTCAATTTATGACATTTTTAAAGTTTAATCTTCAACACATAAGCGAGTGAAATTACTTTAAATGTGATAAAAGCGAATCGGCGTACTATGACTGAGCGGGGTTACCAATATCGTAGGCTTAGGCTTAGTTAATAATACTAATACTTGATCCGGAAAAAACAAGGGTAAAACAAAGTCGCAAGGAAAAAAATAGCATAGTGTGTTGCGAAATGTCCTGGACACAGGCAAGAGCGAAGCGAGCGGAGCAATATGAATGTACATTAATAAGCCTAAGCCTAACGCATTAGTAACAGGAGTCAGAATAATTATATCTTCTTTGTTAATTCGCTGAAAAACAACTAATCGCTGCATACAATCTCAAAATAAACTGGTGTCGTCGAGTGGTTAAGACGTCGGATTTCAAATCCAGAGGTCAACAGTTTGAGTCCGACATACTGCAACTTTCTGTTCTTTCATCTTGAGATGCCTGACGTACTCCTGTAGTCGAAAAACTTCGATTCACGTAAAATCAATATTCACACACAAAGGGTAGGTGTGCACCAGGCGCAGTAATACCTCACCCATGCACATACATGTAACGGCTCGAAATTGGGGGGGGTAAATGTCCTCCAATTTTTGGCCAAAAACGACCAAAAAAAATTCGATTTTTTCCAAAAATCGGGGAAGGGGGTCAAAAATTTTCTGGTTCCGGGGGTGGGGGACGCCCGACTTTGGGCGGAGATCCCCAATTCCCCTGTTACATGTATGCTAATGCACACTGAGGAAGGGGGTGCAAGATTTTTTGCAAAGGTTAAAAATGGTGGTATAGCGAATTTTTCAACGTTTCTAATCGTGCACTATCCATTGGCATTAAAAAATTGCGAAATAAACCAAAAAATTTCAAAAATTGAATTCTGGGGGCATTTTGGTTTCTGGGTGATGCATACCCGAACCCCCCACGCGTAGGTATGGTATGGGGGTATCCCTTCTACCACAACTTTTCAAAGGCTTGCCCCTTAGCACGTTTCGGGACTAAACCCGTTACTCGAATCATGAAAAGGGGGTAAATCACGTCTAAAACTATAGTTTCAGGTACAGTACTAATTTTTCGAGCAGTAGACTGTCAAATTAATTCATCCAGACAATTTTCTTTCACTATTTCTTATAATTTTGATGTTGCAGATCATTTCGTCGCCCTTATCTTTACTGTTTTCATGAAAATTTAAACATAAATATTCATAAAGAATGAAATAAAACGGATTAAGTATTATAATTTGTAAAAATTAAACATTGAATAGGTAAAAAATACTCATTTTCCCTCCCCTAAGGAAACTGCATGTATGTGAAAAATTATTTTTCGATCGAGGATTCCAGTCATAGAAACCCAAAAATTCAGAAAACAAGCAGACTATCCACAATTTAATCCTTACAAATCTTCGTTTTTTCGCGACTATTTGATTGAAAGTTTGAACCTAGTATACAATTTACCCACCAGCGTTTTTTAGCCGATCCATAATGTATTGTAATGTGTCATGTGTAATGTATAATGTGTAATATGAACACTTTACACATTACACATTACACACTACACATGACACATTACACAATACACATTACACATAACACATTACATATTACACACTACACAAAAAACGTTGGTGGGTAAATTGTATACTAGATCCGAAATTTTTTTGATTAGGAAAGACGAAAATATGTTACCTTTTGCCTTTTCGATAATTTTTAGCCCCATTGTAATTCCATCATTTTTAAGTTGATTAGAAGAAGGGTGCACTAAATTTAGCTTTTTGCATCCATAGGTGGGCAGCACCAAAGTTCTGGGGGGAGTAAAATTTCTGGGGGGGTGAAAAATTTTTAAAGGTCAAAAATGGCCTTAAAAATGGTGGTATGGCGAAAAAAACACCATTTTTCGACGTTTCTCATCAAGCTCTATCCAATGGCATCAAAAATTGCTAAAAAGCAAAAAAAATTTTCTGGGGGGTATTTCAACTTCTGGGGGGTGCATACTGCATACCATACGTGGGCAGCAAGAAATTTCTGGGGGGGTGCAAGATTTTTTGAAGGTCAAAAAATGGCCTTAAAAACGATGGTATGGTGATAAAAACACCATTTTTCGACGTTTCTCATCAAGCACTATCCATTGGCATCAAAAATTGCGAAAAAAGCGAAAAAATTTTCAAAAATTGAATTCTGGGGGGGGTATTTTGATTTCTGGGGGGGGTATTTTGTTTCTGGGGGGTGCATACCCCCCAAACCCCCCCCACGCCCAGGTGTGGTGCATACCCCCCAAACCCCCACGCCCATGTGTGGTTCATTAATTTTTCATCGTTTTTACAGGCCCCGCCCCAGGGCCGGGGCCTGGCACATCTCTAGTGATTAGTATTCTCAAATAGCTTTTTTAGTGGACTAGAATAGTAGTAGTCATGAAATGGATCCTCGATATCAATTTATCCGTATCCGGATCCTAGTTTTCGCAACTTCCGTATCCAGATCGAAGCACAGCATGGGAATTATGGGGGGTGAAATTATAAAGTGCCTTTTTTGGGTCCGAAAATGGTAGGTTCGCGTCAAAACATCGTTTTTTCAGCGTTTCTGACGCTGTTCTACCTTTCTAGCCGGATTCTGAAAACATCCTGATAATACCGGATCTGGATCCGGGTACCCATTTCATCACTAGCCAGTAGGAAGAGTTCGATCAGAAACGTCGAAAAATGGTATTTTGCTCCCAACATAAATTTTTCTGAATCTTTTTGATATTTGAAATTTTTCGGACCTGTAATTTAGTCGCTGTTCCTGTAGATATGCTTGGCGCTGTCGAGCGGTTTCATTCAGCCAGCATTATCATTTTTGGTTTTACGTCATTGAGGCAGGGCAGTTTAGCCGATTACACTGGTGTCACTATGTCGCTTCTATACTCATTAGTATTAATGGCGCGAAAGTAGAGCAAGCTAGTTCCTCTTTTGTCTATTTGTATAATTTTTATTACCTACTTATTTTTTCTCATTATTTTAAATTTTTGTGGCACTCTGTTTTGTTCTTATGTATTTATCCTCTTGTACCTATTTCATTGTGTTTTATTTACTTGCAATTGATTAAATCCCTACAATTCCATTTTGAGAATTTCTTGATGCCAGTAGAAAGTCTGACTAAACGCAGGTTTTCAAAGACATTTGCGTATGTGGGCGCCCTCCTCCTTGGCCAACAAAATTTTTGAAGGGTAAGATAGAAAAGATGGAAAAATTGCATGTATTTGACGCAAAATCTTCAATTTTTTAGCGCTTCGCGCCATAAGTGAAGCATAATCCACAATGTTGGCTCAAGGGCGACTAAAAAACGAAAAAATTATTATTTTTGTGAAGAGAAATTTTCAAGAATTTTGAATTTCAATGTATAAAATTTTGAAATTTTTTAAATCAGAAAAATTGAAAGAAAATTTTTTAAATATTAAATACGTTTTCTTCGAAAAGTTTGAATTTTATTATCTTAATGTATAGAGAACGTATAAAATCGTTGAGAAATTCGGTTTTTGCGAGATGTTTCGACGAATTTTTCGAGAAACATAGGCCGCTTTATTTTGGTAGATTTGTTGGCCGAAGGGAATCAATTCAGTGGTGTCTGAAAATGGCTTTAAAAATGCGACTTTTTGCAAAAAGAAGGGGACAGAGTAGAAAATAGAAGAATTAGTCTTCGAGGGAATGGGTTTCGGGTTCGACCCACTTTTGGTGAGGCACCCGTTACATGTATGTTGTAATGCTGCCATGCCAACTTATGGCTGATAAATATTCAGTTTCAAAATATGTCTGAAATTCTTTAGGATGATCAGCAATTTCAGCTTGAATGCCTTTCATGCTTAACCTTGTCTAAACCTGTTTTTGGATGAACAGATCAAGTTATACTTTGAACGATATTACCACAAATGGCCATTAAATGGGGGTCTGGCCCACATCTGGGCGTTGGAGGTATGCATTCCCCCCAGAAACCAAAATACCCTCCAGAATTCAATTTTTGGATATTTTTCATTTTTTTCGCAATTTTTTGAAGCCAATGGATAGTGCTTGTTGAGAAATGTTGAAATATGGTATTTTTTTGCCATATCATCATTTTTAAGGCCATTATTTGATTTTCGAAAAATCTTGCACCACCAGAATTTTGGTGCCGTGCCGTCCGCCTATGGTCTGGTCTGGAGATCTCAGAATTGACTTTAAAATATTTTAGCGATTGTTTTGTGTTCTTTGCGCTTTATGTGACTTTTTCTACACATCTTAAGCCTTTCAATATTTTCGAACCCATTTTTTGGCGCTGCTCACATCTGTATATGATCACTATAAAAGATTTAGTTTGATTCGTTTTAATGTAACCATGCATTCAAGGTTCGTTGCAGTAAATACCTTTACACGCTGGTCATTCAAGATAAAGATAAGGCAGAAAAGTTGAAGCAGTCGCTGCCACCGGGTTTACAAGTCAAAGAATTGAAATAGTAGTGCGATTGTTATTTTGTTGATGTACCTAATGAATTTATTCAATAAAAAGTGATACCTACCTACGCGCTGAATGGTGAATAAACTTGTGCATGACATTGCTTGAGTTAATACGCCTCTGTTCTAGATTATATTTCATTGAAATTTTGGTTAAGCTACACACCTGGGCGTGGGGGGTATGCACCCCCGAGAAACCAAAATACTCCTCCCCAGAATTCAATTTTTAAAAATTCGTTTTTTTCGCAATTTTTGATGCCAATGGATAGTGCTCGATGAGACACGTCGAAAAATGGTGTTTCTTCGTCATACCACCATTTATAAGGCAATTTTTTTACCTTTGAAAAATCTTGCATCCCACAGAATTTTCTTGCTGCCCACGTATGGTTAACTATGCAGCATTTGACGGGGTTGAGGTTTAGACCATACTGAAGCAGCAACTAAATTTTAGGGGTGGTCCGACATGCAAAATCGCGGACCCTCCGCGCCCATCGTATGTAGTTTAGGCGCCCTTGAATTGTACGTCTGACATTTTATTTGGGGTTATCATCGCTAGTTTTATACCACCCAGATACCAAGGATTTGGCTGCTTGCTACACATAAATCTGATTCTCTAGTCTTCATATACGAAAAGACATGGTGACATGACAGCCTACAAAGGTCAGTAACAAAATCCTGGGGGAGGGTCCGGTGGGGCCAAATTGCCAAAAAATGCACTAAAGGTACAGGGTCTATCGATTTTGGGGTCCCCACCCCAGTCCTCCGCTCATTTGTGATGACCGTACAGATGTACAGCATGGCCAATATGGGGAGGACGTCAACGATTGAACTTTCCGGGTCAAAATCACTTCAAAAACTGATATAAATGCTAGCGCTAAAACTACGTTATTGAAAGTTTCGGATTTCAAGCAGTTTTGAAGAATTTGTTCAATGTTCATCCATTTTCGAGCATCTTTTTCCTTGAAAAATTTCCCATTTTCCAGTCTTGGGGGTCTAGTTCACACTTGGGCGGGATGGTATGCATCCCCCAGAAACCTATATACCCCCAAAATTCAAGTTTTTAATTTTTCTCTTTCGCAATTTCGGATAGTGCTTGATGGCACACATGGGCGTAGGGGTATTCACCCCTCTTAGAAGTTGAAATACCCCCTAGAAATCAAAATACCCCCCAGAATTCAAATTTTGAAATTTTTTTTGCTTTTTCAGCGATTTTTTGATGCCATTGGATAGTGCTCGATGAGAAACGCCGACAAATGGTGTGTTTTCGCCATACGACCACTTCTAAGACCATTTTTTTACCTTTGAAAATTTTTTCACCCCCCCATTGAAAAATGATGTTTTTTTGCCAAAGCATCATTCTTTGACCCTCTAAAAATCTTGCACCCGTAGAATTTTGGTGCTTCCCACCCATGGTCTAGTATATAGACTCTAGGCCACATGTACATGGGTGTTAGTCAAATTCTGGCGAAAATACCAAAAATTCAATTTTGGAGGTTTATCGATTTTTGCGAAGGTTTTCAGATTCTGCGGTTGTAAACCCAACGCCCATTCATCTAGGCCCCCAAGTTCATGCCTGGTGACATGACAGACAACTCTAATCTGATCGGTTTCCTCTGCAACTGGCCAGTATTTACAAACGCTACAACATCCCGCTACATAGAAGATTTATGTTGTATCATACATATGTACATGATAGCAGAATGTTAAAACGTGTCTAGCGCAGTTAACCTAATGTATTTACCAACATTATGTACCTATGTGCACACATGCATTGTATAAATACAGTAGGTGTGCATAGCTCGCATATGCAACATGCAGAATGCATTTTTGCATTTTATTATTTTTACAATTCCAGATCGCAGGAAAATATATGCAGATTCCCAGTACCACTCAATACGAATAATGATACATCCGAGGTAAGATTTATATCTGACGGCAGAGTCCAATGAACAGGCTTGTACGATTTTTCGAAATTCCACGTCATAACAATATCTCCTGTACCCACGACGCGCACTTCTGCGAGAAAAACCTTGTTCTTTGCGTACACCAATTTCGTCCTGAATCAAACAAATAAGCCCCATTTTATGCGGTATCATGCTGTTGAAAGATATAAATACGTACATTGCATACGTTATATAAAATATATATAGGAACTATGACCAAATGTAGGGTTTTCATAGACTACTAGGCCTCTACACGAGAATCCAACTTACCCCCGGCATTGGATTTTCACATGTTTTTGGAATTTCCCTCAGCTTTGCACCAACGAGAGACCCGCAGAATTCCGCTGCTGCTCAGTGACTGTAGCTAGTTTTGTTTTTAAATACATAACATAGCTCTCTTACTACTTATAGTCTGTTTCACATAACTCTGGGCATAAATTTTAAGAATTTTTTCGAAAGTAAACCGACGGATTACAATAATTATATATCAAATCGATGCTATACTCGCAAGCAATCTGTCGGCTTATTGTCGGACATAGTTTTTAAAATTTATGCTCAAACTTGTGTGAAACAGACTATAATCAAACAACATGAAATTTTAGCTTGAAAAAAACCTGAAATTTGGTAAAGAACAGTTTGAAATGACATACATACCCACAAAATATTTGTTCACTGAAAGTCATGAATGATGTGATTTGATCAAATGCACCAATAAAGTTGATTTATGCGTCAAAAAGTATTCAAAAATAAAAACTTATCGATGCATTTTTTCATGTTACAATTGAAATTACCTGAGATGAAAAGATTTATTAGATGGTAAATAGATATAATTAAATAGGTTATAGTAAATACTTTAAACATACGTACCAGTGATCAGATATTGTATTTATCGTGTTTCTCTACAGTCTGCATACATTGTGTTAAAATTTTGTGTTGTTCGATTGATTTATAAATAAGTTATTTAAGTTATTCAAAAACAAAGTGTCACACCTAGTTAGCATTGTGAGCATAGGTGGGCAGCACCAAAATTCTGGGGAGGGGTGAAAAAATTTCTGGAGGGGGTGAAAAAATTTTTAAAGGTCAAAAAATGGTCCTAAAAGTGGTTGTATGGCGAAAAAACACCATTTTTCGACGTTTCTCATCGAGCACTATCCAATGGCATCAAAAAATTGCTAAGAAAGCAAAAAAAATTTTTTTCTGGGGGGGTATTTCAACTTCTGGGAGGTGCATACCCCAAACCCCCCACGCCCATGTGTGATTGTGAGACACTCGCTCGCTATATGCATAAATGAGGAAAAACGTTCCCAAATTCGTTCTATGGCTAGCCATGTGCACACATGGGCGTGGGGGAGTCTGGGGGGCATACGTGGGCAGCAAGATAATTCTGGGGGGGGTGTGCAAGATTTTTTGAAGGTCAAAAAATGGCCTTAAAAATGGTGGTATGGCGAAAAACACCATTCTTCGACGTTTCTCATCAAGCACTATCCATTGGCATCAAAAAATTGCGAAAAAAAACGAAAAAAATTTTCAACAA
The DNA here is from genome assembly GCA_036768485.1 of Mermis nigrescens. Classification (NCBI taxonomy): domain Eukaryota; kingdom Metazoa; phylum Nematoda; class Enoplea; order Mermithida; family Mermithidae; genus Mermis; species Mermis nigrescens. Next base: position 2,690,570 of record JAVLUZ010000143.1, on the reverse strand, counting down.
TTGAATTCTGGTGGGGGTATTTTGGTTTCTGGGGAAGGTGCATACCCCCCAAATCCCCAACGCCCAGGTGTGCTGGGGGGTACTCCTAACAGAAGTTGAAAATCCCCGCAGATTACTGAAGACCCCCACAATTCCATTTTTAGTAATATTTTTGTCAAGTTCAACCCCTCCCCCAGAATTTCCTTGCTGCCCATGTATGGCCATGTGCATTCACTCCCTTAAGTTCACCCGCTTGAGCGCTTATAATTATTTGATAAAACTAAAAATTTTATACTTAATTAGCCTTATTTGCATAGGTAACTAATTGATATCGTTACATAAATGCAAGATAGAGCGAGAACTAATATGGATTTGAAATTTATTCTCACAGTTATCTGCGGAGGGAAAATTACAATTTTCAGGATGGTGTAAAACGATGACAAAAGCACTCCAAAATGGCAAAACGATGAAACTGAAATCAAGTGCTTACTAATCAAATCAGGATATACAGATTACATCACTTCCATATGGTTCAAAACTTCGGATACAGAAACGTACAAAAAGCAGTCATAAATTTTATTGTTAACGAAAAAATATATACTCAAGTTCTTAAACTTCAAAACGATTTTAAATTTCTCACTTTGCATCGAAAGATACTTCATCCTGCGTTTCCGCTAATTCAGCGTTAAAGTAAATATGGCCATGTAAAATTGTTAAGCAATTCTGATCAAAGCATCTCCATTGATTTGACCCTGAATTTCGGTTCCTGTAATATGCCAAATAATTAATTAAAATTCTTGCCAAAAGCACACATATTCTCATGTAAGATAAAGCAGGAATACTGGTTCAGCACATGGACGTAAGGGGCATACATGTAGCAGAAGGATGGGAATCCTCTATCCCAAGTAAGTCGTCCGTCCCCATCACAGACGATTTTTAGAAAAATTGATTTTTTGGGGTCGTTTTTATGTATTTTTGGCTGTTTTCAACGAAAAATTTGAGGTCATTTATTCCCCCTGAAAATAGCCGAGGATTCCTCCATCACTCACAATTTTCAGTCATTGCATGTATGGGAGAGGGCATACATAGATTAGCCATGTAGGAGTGGCCTGATCAGAGGGGAGTGAAATTTAAAAAAAGGGTCGCGTACATACGTGGGCAGCACCGAAATTCTGGCGCGTGCAAGATTTTTCAAAGGTCAAAAAATGGCCTTAAAAATGGTGGTATGGCGAAAAAACACCATTTTTCAACGTTTCTCATCGAGCACTATCCATTGGCATCAAAAAATTGCGAAAAAAACAAAACAATTTCAAAAATTGAATTCTGGGGGTTATTTCGATTTCTGGAGGTAAGGGGGTATTTTGGTTTCTCGCAGGAGGGGGGGTTCATACCCCCAAATCCCCTCACGCCCAGGTGTGGTCGTGTAGTAAACATGGGTCAACATCATAGGTGGGCAGCACCGAAATTCTGGGGGGGGGTGTGAAAAATTTTCAAAGGTCAAAAATGGTCTTAAAAGTGGTTGCATGCATACGTGGGCAGCAAGAAATTTCTGGGGGGGGGGTGCAAGATTTTTTTGAAGGTCAAAAAATGGCCTTAAAAATGGTGGTATGGCGATAAAAACACCATTTTTCAACGTTTCTCGTCAAGCACTATCCATTGGCAACAAAAAATTGCGAAAAAAAACGAGAAAAATTTTCAAAAATGGAATTCTGGGGGTATTTTGATTTCTAGGGGGGATTTTGGTTTCTGGGGGTGCATACCCCCCAAACCCCCCCCCACGACCAGCTGTGGTCGTATGGCGAAAAAACACCATTTTTCGACGTTTCTCATCGAGCACTATCCAATGGCATCAAAAAATCGCTAAAAAAGCAAAAAAATTTCAAAATTTGAATTCTGGGGAGTATTTCAACTTCTGGGGGGTGCATACCCCCCAAACCCCCTCCCTACGCCCATGTGTGGTCAACATGCTTTTTTACCTGGTGATTTACTGATATTTTTATTCACTTAAACATTATAAAATCTGATTCTTTAGGTCAGAAAGTCACTTTAAAATGTATTAATCAAAAAGATGTTTATTTTAAACAATGCATCGAGTAGATTATTCACTATTATGTGACAAACAATCAAAAAAGTGTAAGACTATCAAAAGGTAATACTTTACAGTAAACTGCCAATAGTGACTGAACTTTTGGTTCACTGAGCTGTATTTTTTTATTACAAAATCCAAATTTTCCCAGCAGCAACTTATGATTCACCAAAATCGCCTGACAGTATTCGGTTTTTTCAAAATCTGACCCCCTTTCACCTTTTCCTATGCCATTAAGTGGAGATGGGATTCGAATACTTCCAAGAATTTAAAATTCCGCAGAGCTAGACACTGAATAATCAAATTTTCAAATCTTTTTCGGATTTTATGCCAATGGATAGAGTCTAATTTTCGGCCGAAGTAGTGTGATTTTATGCTTTTTAGCGTTTTTTCCAGCAAAAAACCATTAGCTTTTTTGGATCGGGAAAATCGTTTTGCACCAGGACAACCACTTTCTAAGCTTAAACGACAATCATCTTTCATTGCTGGAAAAACTCTTTCTGGACCAGACAGCCACGTTTCGGACAAGGAGACCCATTTTCCGGGGCTAGAAAAACAGTGTTTGACTTCGGCAATCAATTTTTAAACCAACACAACCGGCCTTTTTCAGCAAAAGGTTGATTCTCCCCATTCTTGAGCGAAAAATTGCGTTCTCAAGTCATTTTAGGTATTTTCCTGCGATTTCTAGGCAAGAATAGAAGGCCATCATAGGTGGGCCGTACCAAAATTCTAGGAGTTCAAGGCTTTTTAAAGGGCTAAAAATGATCTCAAAAATGGTGGTATGCATAGGTGGGCAGCACCAAAATTCTGGGGGTTGAAAAAATTTCTGGGGGGGGGGTGAAAAATTCTTAAAGGTCAAAACTGGCCTTAAAAATGGTGGTATGGCGAAAAAACACCATTTTTCGACGTTTCTCATCAAGCTCTATCCAATGGCATCAAAAAATTGCTAAAAAAGCAAAAAAATTTTTCTGGGGGGGGTATTTTGATTTCTGGGGGTACTTCAACTTCTGGGGGTGCATACCCCCCAAACCCGCCACGCCCATGTGTGGTGGTATGGCGAAAAACACTATTTTTCAACATTTCTCGTCGAGCACTATCCATTGGCATCAAAAATTGCGAAAAACACAATAAATTTCAAAAATTGAATTCTGGGGGTATTCGAACTTCTGGGGTGCATACCCTCCAAACCCACACCTGGGCAAGGGGTTCAACCAGGTTCAATCAGGGTACCAGCCGAAGCAAGTTCGGTACCAGCCGGAGGGTCCACCAGTTGCACCCTATGTTTTGTATGAAAACTTTTTAGGCATCTTACAAGATGAGATGTCCACCAACAGTGCAGCCAAAATCAGTTGCTGGGGTCCAAAAATTCGTTGCTGAGATCCAAAATCAGTTGCTAGCACACCTGGGCGTGGGGTTTATGGGGTATGCACCCCCCAGAAACCAAAATACCCCCAGAAATCAAAATACCCCCCCAGAATTCAATTTTTGAAAATTTTTTTTTCGTTTTTTCGCAATTTTTTGATGCCAATGGATAGTTCTTGATGAGAAACGTCGAAAAAAGGTGTTTTTATTGCCCTACCACCATTTTTAAGGCCATTTTTTGACTTTCAAAAAATCTTGCACCCCCCGGAATTTTTTGCTGCCCACGTATGGTTGCTAGGCTTCAAAAATCGGTTGCTCGGGTCTAAAAATCGGTTGCCGGGGTCTAAAAATCAGTTGATGGGGTCAAAAATCAGTTTCTGTAGTCTAAAAATCAGTTGGTGGGATCCAAAAATCGGTTGCTGGGAGTATAAAAAATGATTGCTGGGTACAAAAATCTGTTGCTAGGGTCAACCAATTTTCGGAGCCCACCAACTGATTTTTAGACCCCAGCAACCGACTTTTAGACCTCAAGCAGCCGATTTTTGGAGCCCCATCCGATTTTAGACCCCAGCAACCACACGTAGGCGTTGGGGGCGGTGTTTGGGGGTACGCACCCCCAGAAGACCGGATTCCCCCAGAAGCCAAAACAACCTCCCTGAATTCAATTTTTTAATTTTTTTGTTTTTTTCGCAGTTTTTTTGATGCTAATGGCTAGTGCTCGATGGGAAACGTTGAATAATGGTGGTTTTTCGCCATAACATCATTTTTAATACTATTTTTGACCTTTGATAAATCTTGCACACACTCAACCCCCTCCTCCCCCAGTATTTTGTTGCTGCCCACCATACCTGGGCAACGGATTTTGATTCTGAAGGTACCGGGGTCCCTTTTGTTGAGGTTGGTTGGTTGGTTGTTTGGCCGGTTGGTTGGTTGTTTGCTTCATTAGTTGGTTGGTTGGTTGGCCAGTTGGTTGGTTGTTTGGCCGGTTAATTGGTTGTTTCTTTGGTTGGCTAGTTGGTTGGTTGGTTGGTTGGCTAGTTTGTTGGTTGTTTAGCTGGTTGTTTGCTTGTTCAATTGGCTAGTTGGTTGGTTGTTTGTTTGGCCAGTTGGTTAGTTGTTTGGTTGATTAGGTGGTTGGTTGGTTGTTTGGTTGACTAGTTGGCTGGTTATTTGGCCGGTAAGTTGGTTGGTTGTTTGGCCGGTTGGTTGATTGGTTGGCTAGTTGGCTGGTTGGTTGGTCGTTTAATTGATTGGTTGGCTGGCTAGTTGGTTGGTTGTATCATTTTCTCACTTTTTCATTCCGAGTCACAAAATGCTACCCCCTCCCCCAATCAAAAGCTGTTTTTACTGGCGCCACCCGGCTGGAGTTCTGAAGGTACCGGAGTGCCTTCTGACGCCACCCGGTGGCGTAGGTGGCGCGGCATTGCCCACCTATGCTGCCCACCTATGCCAGCAACCGAATTTAGACCCCAGCAACCCATTTCTGGACCCCATTAACTGATTTTTTGATCCCATCAACTGCTTTAAGATCTCAGCAACCGATTTTTAGACCAAACCAAGAGAATTTTGGAGCCCACCAACTGATTTAAGACCCCAGCAATCGATTTTTAGACCAAAACAACCGATTTTTGAAGCCAAGAACTGATTTCAAGATCACAGCAACCAATTATGGACCTCAATAACTGATTTCGTGACCCCAGCAATCGATTTTTAGACCTTAGCAACCGATTTTTGGTGCCCATTAACTGATTTTTTGATCTTATCAACTGCTTTATGACCTCAGCAACCGATTTTTAGACCCAACCATTAAAATTTTGGAGCCCAACAACTGATTTGGGACCCCAGCAATCGAGTTTTAGACCGTAGCAACCGATTTTTGGAGCCAAGAACTGATTTCAAGACCCCAGCAACCGATTTTAGATCCCACCAAGTGATTTTTTGACCCCAGCAATCGATTTTTATACCTCAACAACCGATTTTTGAGCCCACCAGCTGGTGTTTAGACCCTAGCAACTGATTTTTGAACCCCACTAATTGATTTTTGGAGCCCACCAACTGAATTTTGGAGCCCACCAACTAATTTCGAACCTCAACAGGCGATTTTTAGACCCCAGCAATAGAAATTTTGAGCCCACCAACTGATTAAGAACCCCTGCAACCGATTTTTAGACCCCCAGCAACCGATTTTTGGAGCCAAGAACTGATTTTAAGACACCAGCAACCGCTTTTCGGATCCCACTAACTGATTTTTTGACCCTAGCAATCAATTTTTAGACCTTAGCAACCGATTTTTGGCGTCCCACAACCGATTTATGGAGCTCAGCAATCGATTTTCAGATTCCAACAACCGATTTTTAAATCCCGGCAACCAAATCGGTTACTGGGCTCTTAGATTAATACGTAGGTAATGCATAATTCAAAGATTATACCTAAGTAAGTAATGCCTAATTTAGTGATAATAATAATTCGTCAGATCACAATAAAACACATGATGTATTTTTGTGATCTGTACAAATCGATGTATTAGAAATACATACTTGTCTGTCCACCAGTTTTATGTGTAAATAAACACTAGTCTTTAATACACACATTACTTGTTATTGATGTTTAGGCCGCGCTGAATTTTGACAATTTTTGTAATGCAAAATTGCGTTTTAAAAAGGTGAAATCTCAAAATTTTCCGCCGATTTGGACAATTTTTGTGATACTAAATCGCGTTTCACAAGGTTAAATTTTAAAATTTTCTCAGCGCTTCGCGCCGATTGATTTAATTTTCATAATTGTTGTTGATGTTTAGGCTGCGCCGAATTCGGACAATTTTTGTGACGCGAAATTGCGTTTCAGAAAGGTAAAATGTCGAAATTTTCCGGCACTTCGCGCCGAATTGATTTAATCTTATTACTTGTTATTGATGTTTAGGTTGCGCAGAATTTCGACAATTTTTTGTAATGCAAAATTGCGTTTTGAAAAGGTGAAATTTCAGTTTTTCCGCGCTTCGCGCCAAATTTGGACAATTTTTATAATGCTAAATCGCATTTCACAACGGTTAAATTTGATAATTTTTCCGCGCTTCGCGCCGAAAAATGTTAAAATTTTCCGGCGCTGCGCGCCGAATTGATTTAATCTTATTACTTTTTATTGATTTTTAGGTTGCGCAGAATTTTGACAATTGTTGTAATACAAAATTTCGGTTTAGAAAGGTGAAAACTCAAATTTGGACAATTTTTCCTAATTGTTGTTTATGTTAGGCCGCGCCGAATTCGGACAATTTTTGTGACGCGAAATTGCGTTTCAGAAAGGTAAAATGTCAAAATTTTCCGGCACTTCGCGTCGAACTGATTTAATCTTATTACTTGTTATTGATGTTTAGGTTGCGCAGAATTTCAACAATTTTTGTAAGGCAAAATTGCGTTTTAAAAAGGTGGAATCTCTAAAGGTTTCCGCGCTCTTCGCGCCTAATTTGATAATTTTTATAATGCTAAATCGCGTTTCACAACGGTTAAATTTGATAATTTTCAGCGCTTCGCGCCGAAAAATGTTAAATTTTTCTGGCGCTGCGCGCCGAATTGATTTAATCTTATTACTTTTTATTGATTTTTAGGTTGCGCAGAATTTTGACAATTGTTGTAATGTTAAAATTTCGGTTTAGAAAGGTGAAAATCAAATTTGGACAATTTTTCCTAATTGTTGTTTATGTTTAGGCCGCGCCGAATTCGGACAATTTTTATGATGCGAAATTGCATTTCAGAAAGGTAAAATGTCAAAATTTTCCGGCACTTCGCGCCGAACTGATTTAATCTTATTACTTGTTATTGATGTTTAGGTTGCGCAGAATTTCAACAATTTTTGTAATACAAAATTGCGTTTTAAAAAGGTGAAATCTTAAAGTTTTTCCGGCGCTTCGCGCCTAATTTAGATAATTTTTGTAATGCTAAATCGCGTTTCACGACGGTTAAATTTCAGAATTTTCCGGCGCTCTGCGCCGAAAAATGTTAAAATAATGTTAAAATTTTCCGGCGTTTCGCGCCGAATTGATTTAATCTTATTACTTGCTATTGATGTTTAGGTTGCGCTGAATTTTGAAAATTTCCGTGCATTTCAAGCAGGATTTATATTTGAAATGAAAACGCACTATTTTACGACATGAAAATGAGGAACTCTGTAAAAGTTTTATTTTTACACAATACATTGCATAAACAATGAGCATATTAAAGGCGGTGAATGTCGCTTCAAGATAAATCATCAACTGTTAACAAAATAGTTTTTTAAACATAATTGCTATGCAAATTATCGCTCGCACTATTTTTTTACATCATACTAATTTTGACACACCATTTTTAATTGGAAGATTATGTCGCAAGCAATAGTGCGACTTCGCGTGAAATTACGAATGTACTTTGCGTGGAAGCAAGACTGCCACGTTGAAAATTTGATGCATAAATTTTTACACGCAAGTTTTTTCTCTTCTGACTTAAGCAACCAACCAAAAAATTGGGCTCCGGTACCAGCCAAGACTTTATGGCTTGCCCAGCTATGCCCAAACCCCCCTCCCACGCCCACGTGTGAAAGCCATCCAATCCACAACTCCTGAAAATGGTCAGCTCAGCTAACCCAATTCAAATTTTGGACCGTTGCTCTACATGTATAGGAGGGAACGAACAGAGCCTTTGCTGCAAATGCGAATCTTTAAAAAACAAATATCGAGATTACCTTTTATAATTTGCATAGAACATGTCCTGAGCTCACCGTGTGAAATAATGGCATATCTTATAATATTCTGAACTCATGACTGTTCCCGAAACGTGTCCAAGACCGAAAACATGACCGATTTCATGCAAAATCGCACCCAGCATAGTAGGATAAGTAAACTGCATTTCAGTCATTTTCGGGTACACGTTTTTATCGTTTTCGTAAAAGCTGTCCAAAATTTGATCAACGGTAGAAGGCCATGAATCAATATTGAGGCACTGGATCAAAGCGACGTCTCCCGCACAGCAACTGTAATTAGAATTGCGCGTCTTAGCTTCATCGAAAAATATAGCGTATTTGCAATGTTTGTAGTTTCCTTTATTGCAGTATACTTCGTTGACGACTTTCCAGAAAATTTCTTGTTTCGTTAAGTTCTGCAGTAAAAGGTAATAATTGAGTTTGCTCAGAATGAAAGCAAATAAGATGAGAATAACTCAGAAGAATGAGCATTAGAAAAAGCTACGAGAACGGAGAACTGCTTCCATACATGGACATCAACCAATTTCTCAGGGGTCCCGTCCAATGCACACACGTGGGCGTGGGAGGTTTGGGGGTATGCAGTATGCACCATGCGTGGGCAGCAAAAAATTCTGGGGGTGCAAGATTTTTTGAAAGTCAAAAAATGGCCTTAAAAATGGTGGTAGGGCAATAAAAACACAATTTTTCGACGTTTCTCATCAAGCACTATCCGTTGGCATCAAAAAATTGCGAAAAAACGAAAACATTGTTTCAAAAATTGAATTCTGGGGGGGTATTTTGATTTCTAGGTATTTTGGTTTCTGGGGTGCATCTCCCAAACCCCTCACGCCCAGGTGTGGTATGCACCCCCCGAGAAACCGAAAATACCCATGCCCCAGAAACCAAAATACCCCCCTCCGAATTCAATTTTTGAATTTTTTGTCTTTTTTCGCAATTTTTTGATGCCAATGGATAGTGCTCGATGAGAAACGTCGAAAAACGTTGTTTTTATCGCCATACCACCATTTTTAAGGTTATTTGTTCGACCTTCTAAAAAATCTTGCATCCCACCCAGAATTTTCGTGTTGCCCACGTATGGTTGGGGTATGCACCCCCAGAAGGCCGGATACCCCACCCCAGAAATCAAAATACCCCCAGAATTCAATTTGTGAATTTTTTTTTGTTTTTTTCCGCAATGTTTCGATGATAATGGATAGTGTTTGATGAGAAACGTTGGAAAATTAAGTTTTTCGTTATACCGGGGGATAAGCAAACTGTACCTCAGTCGTCCATACTTTCAAATTCAATCTTGAATTATTAGAATACTAACCATTATTAATGTTCATTGTTTCACGAATGTTACCACAAGCGCAATTACAATAAAAATTATATTATTGATTACCAAATATTTACATAGAATTAATGGCAATTTATATACTTCGATTATTATTACTGTATAGCTCTCATGTCTAAGCTTCCATTCTAAATTGAAAATACAGAATTAAAATACGTTTTCTATCCATTAATTCACCTCAGCATCAACAAGCCAATCGAATTTTTCGATATCGACTATATTGCTCTCAGTGGTATCTCTGCCTTCATTGCATAAGCGAAACGTTTTCCGCTTTCCATACTGTCTTCTAATTTCCTCAGAAATTAGACTTTGTAGAAAATACACACTATTGAGCACTTTTCTAATTAACGTTCCATCATGGTTCTTTTGATACTCCAAATTCGAAGTATTGCCATCAGACTGAATAACTAAGATTTTAATGCATCTATGAATTGGTCGAGGTAGCTTGAGAAAAATACGCCTTACGAGAATAATTTTACCATTTAAAGCGAAAGATAATATATTTGCGTCCGATGTCAGTTCACAAACAAAAGTAAATCTATTCAACTGAACATCCAGATTTTTCTCATCAATCCATCGCACTGAGCATAAGACTGCGTTGCATGTCACTGTAAACGAACCAATGACGTTTTTTCCATGTGTTTTCGACCCTTCATCATCCCGAATAGTGCCAGTCACGATCAAATATTTATGTGGGATTTGATCATCATCTTCTATATTGTCTATTCGAATCATCTGACCAAAACAAGACCATCTTTATTTTTAGCTAGATGTGAAGTTTTGGTTGTTCAATGAGACAATGTTTAACCAGGGAAAAGACGGAAAAGATATATTAGTGCTCATTTTTTACATTGTTACGGCTTGGTAACAAAAAGGGAGGGAATCGTATAAAATTATTATGTTAGCTAGTTAATTCTTAGTTTAACTTTTGCTTTATTACTTATAAAGCAACAAATTAGGATAATTTGAGCCCACGATACGTGTTTAACAATATTCAGAATTGTTATCTCGATATTACGGCTTCTGCTCTCTTGAACCCTTATTCTGTTCATTTATTTCGTTCGTTCTGTGGTCATTTTGGATTATCGCTGCTCTCGATTTTATTTTAATTCTTGCCTGTTTTTTTAACTCGACTTTTGATCTCGTGCGGAGTCGCTCGGGTTCTCGCTGTCTGACTTGTCGAGTGTCTGTCTGATTGTGCGTCTCTAAGTTACTTAGTACCTCGATTACTTAAGTTTTATTCACTCTATAATTTCTCATTTTTAGTCGCTTTATTTCCGGCTCAAGCAATCGTGCATCTGATTAGCGAGCATTTCCTGTTAAGCGCACTTTGCAGCTATCTGAATGTTTTCTGGCTCGCGAGCGTTGAGTTGACTGATCGAGTGATTGACAGGTCGCGTGCCTTGACAACCTTTGTTTCGAGAATTCAATTTAATTTTTTTTCAATTTTTTGATGCCAATGGATAGTGCTCGATGAGAAACGTTAAAAAATGATGTTTTTTCGCCATACTACCATTTTTTAGGCCATTTTTCGACCTTTGAAATATTTTGCACCCTCCCCTCCAGAATTTTTATGCTGTCCACGTATGGGTCTGCTATTAAGACGGGGTTTGAAGCGACAGACAAAGTATAGCGAAATATATGTTTGGGGGTTATGCAACCCCCGAAAAACCTAAATACCCCCAAAATCAATTTTACTAATTTTTTATGTTTTTTACGCTATTTTTTATGCCAATGGATAGTACTCGATGAGAAACGTTGAAAAGTGGAGTTTTTCGCCATACAACCATTTTTAAGGCCCTTTTTTGACCTTTGAAAAAATCTTGCACCCCCAGAACTTTATAATAATAATAATATTTATTAGCCAATTACTACCGTATAAAATGCAATAGAAAATTACATGGTGCAGCCCACCTATGATTCTAAGTCATACAAATCCAGTCACTTGTCCAGTAAAGAGATTTTTAGTCATTAATAAATAAGTAGGCTCGAAATTTCGACATTTAAATTATTTTCAGAACTTGACTCGACTGCTACGGTAATTTCAAAGCCGAATATGGATAGATATCTATTGAGAAAATCGACAGATAATTCGGACGGTAGTCGTGTAGAGCAAGAAAGTCATAATTACGACTTGCTTATAAAAGGACTAAAGGAAATTAAATCGCTTAATAACGAAAATGGCGGATTAATCGATAAAAAATCGCGAAGTATAATAGACGAAGAAAATGGCTTAAACTTGTTATATCGAACCAAATTTTTGCCAAAGCGAGTCGCTGATCTTCTGATGGACTATTGCGAAAAAGAACTACGTTATAATGAAGGCGACCTGGCTCGCGTTAAAGTTTTTAACAAATGGCATCCTATTCCAAGAAAACAAGTGGCTTACGGAGACCCAGGGTTGGCTTACGAATTTTCCGGCACTTTGGTTCCAGCGAACGATTGGACTCCGGTTCTCGCATGCTTGAGAGATGTTGTTCGAACGACTTGCGCATGTGATGTAAATTTTGCCTTGATTAACAGGTTAACGAATTTCGGTCTGTTTGTACGAACTAAATCTACAGTTGATGATTTTGCATGATTTTCAGGATTGGGAGTTTTAACATGCGAACGAGTCCGAAAATTTTAGAACGTCAAACCAAAAATTGATATTACGAGCAAAAACATCGTTCTCTTTATTTCTCTTCAATTTCTGTCTATTGCCGGCCGCAAAAATGGCCGATGAACGAGGCTCAAAAGTATACTTTTAAGACTAGAATCCTATTTTGCGAGTACGTACAATGCTTAAGCCACACACACGCACACATGGGCGTGGGGGTTGGAGGCATAGGTGGGCGGCACCAAAGTTCTGGGGGAGTGCAAGATTTTTCGTAGGTCAAAAAATGGCCTTAAAAATGATGGTATGGCGAAAGAAACGCCATTTTTCAACGTTTCTCATCAAGCACTATCCATTGGCATCAGAAAATTGCGAAAAAAACAAAAAAAATTTCAAAAATTGAATTCTGTGGGGGAGTGCATACCCCCCAACCCCCCAACGCCCAGGTATGGTTGGAGGGTACGTACTAAACCTGGGGCGTGGGGGTTTGTGGGGTATGCAATGCACCCTCAGAAACCAAAGTACCCTTCCAGAATTCAATTTTTGAATTTTTTGTTTTTTTCGCAATTTTCAGATGCCAATGGGATAGTGTCTCGATGACCAACGTTTAAAAATGCTTTTTTTGACATACCACCATTTTTTAAAACATGTTTTGACTTTTGAAAAATCTTGCACCCCCAGAATTTCGGTGCCGCCCACCTATGGTACGTACGTACCCCCCAGAAAGCCGAATACCCCCCCCTTAGAAACCAAAATACCCTCCCCCAGAATTCAATTTTTAGAATCTTTCTCTTTGTTTTTTTCGCAATATTTTGATGCCAATTGATAGTGTTCGGCGACAAACCTTGAGAAATGGTGTTTTTTTAGACATACCACTATTTCTGAGACCATTTTTTTGACCTTCGAAAAATCTTGCATCCCCCAGAATTTTGGTGCTGCCCATGTATGGCACACACGTCCACGTACGGTTTTGACGGTAGAGATACACTAGGACGAAAATATAATTTTTGGACGAATGGCTTTAAAAGAATGCAAAAATAATTTACGAAGCGAAATCCAAATTTTTGGCTCCATATTTGTCGCTAACAATGTTCTAGCGTCCAAGGCATTTTTCCTGAATTATATACTTTTAAGAAATTGAGCGGTTTTTCCGCAAAAATAGTAGATAACAGGCATTACAACGGACTTGACCACCAGAATTTCTGTACGTTCTTGAGGAAATAAACGCAACGGTGCTAAACTTCTGGTGGTAAGGTGGGCAACACCAAAATTCTGGGGGATGGGGTACAAGATATTTCAAAGGTCAAAAAATGGTCTTAAAAATAGTTGCACTATCCATTGGCATCAAAAAATTGAGAAAAAACACAAAAAAAATTTATAAAAATTTTCAGCCTTCTGGGGGTGTGCATACTCAACCCCCACGCCCAAATGTGGGCTGATAAGGAGTCAAAACATTCAAGTCGAGAAGGTCAAGAATGGATGATAGAGAAAACAGAAACGCAATTTTCGTCGTCTCTCATCAGACTCTATCAATTAGCATCAAAAATCGCAAAAAGAAGACTGTAGAAAAATTTCAAAAATATAATTCTGGAAGCAGTACCTAGGGGTTTCCAGATTCTGAGTGGGAGGTCCGACCAAACTGCACTTGGGCGTGGGATGTAGACTGTTCATGGGCAGCAGGAAATTGTTAGAGGGATCTTAGCTGGGTAAAATTGCCAAAAATATCACAAAAAGTAGAATTCTGGTGGTCTGCAGTACTCTGAGAGGCGTTTTTTTAACTTCTGAGGGGTGTGTAAATCCCCATACCCCCACGCCAACGTGTGATGGAGAACCCTAAGAATCTGCAGACGTCCAAATTCGAAATTTCGGCATGTTTTTGGGATTCCTGTCAGTTTAACACTACACAGACCCCCAGAATTTGTCTGCTGCCCGTGTATGGTTCGAACCCCTCCCGCACCTATCAATGATCATGGGGTTTGCAACTCCGGCCGGACCCCTAGATTCAGGGAAGCTTGAATCAAAAGCGTTTTTTCCCTTTTAAAATTGTCATGCCGTTGGGCCCGACAAAGCTTGTTATTGATCGGATGACTCCTTAAAATCGCTTAAATGCTCCCCTTGTCTGTTGGAAGAGTTTGAGCGTGAATTTGAATAATTTTTATTAGTTTAAATGACTTATATACGTATTTCAATGAAAATGCATCGACTTTATATGAAATGCTTGTTAATTTTTAATTGAAAATCACGTAGATTTTTCTCAATCATGATCATGAACGTATAAGGAATTCACTATTTCCATTCCGTGCAAATGACTGGCATATGTATGCTTTTCGAGCTCTCAATAAAACACGTGTCGTTCGTACAGAATTGTGCACTAACTAAATGAATCTAATTTTACATGTATGCCAATGGAGAAGATTACATGGGCGAACACAGAGACAACGAAAAGGACTTGGATCAATCGGCTGCGATCATCTCGTTGACCATAGGAGAGCAGCGCGATTTTGTGTTAAGACACGGTCAGAGCCGCCTCGCCAACAAAGAATTGCGAAATAGAATTGAAAATGTGAAACTGAGCTTAGAACATGGCAGTTTACTTATAATGAATCCGCCAACGAACGAATTTTGGTATCATTCTTTACCGAAGAGAAAACGCGCACTAGGGACGCGGATCAATTTCACGTTTCGTAAAATCCTAAAACGAGCAGCTTGATTTGTAGATAATATGCGCATAATCCGCTGAATTTGCTTTATCTTTATTTTGATTAAAGTCATTCAATTACTATTCTATAGTGCTAATTATAGTCTATTTCACGAAACCTTGAGCATAAGAATCAATTTCCTGCAAACTAACGAGCAGCTACAAAAGTTTTTTCTCGGCAGCTTACTGTAATATAATTTTGTACAGTAAAACTTCATATGCTTATCAAGCGCTTTGCACAATATCGCGATCACCGTTTCAGTCTATACCGCTTTTGTAATCGAGTTGTATCAATCCAAGAATTGCAATCTATACTCAAGCTTTCGTGAAACAGACTGGTGGCTGGCAGGTCAACTGCACGAATAACGCTGATAAATTAAGTTTCAATGTTTCATTCGGCAGGTATTTTGCCGATCATCCCATAAAACTTTAAGAATTTTGTCTGCATCGTGTTTGCATCATACAAAGGTTATATGCAGGTGCGGATCCAAGGGGCGGGCGGCCGGCCGCCCCAAAACCCCTTTTGAAAATTTTTTTGTGCAGCAGATAACCTACAATGCACGAAAAATTTAGCTAAAAACGAAAAAACAGCAAAAATTTTCGGCGCTTCGCGCCAAATCGTCTTGTCATTATAGTGTTCCAGCATTGTGTTTAGAATCTAGAAGCAGCCAAAATGTTTTAGCGCTTTACTCCAATTTAGTGGTTTAATGTACTATTTATCGGTTGAAACTGTAAACGCGGGTCGGACATCGTGTTACAGGCGAGTGAAAAATCGTTTGTGCCGGTTCGACAATTTTTAGTTTCGTTTTTCAGTTCAGAACGCATTTCACAGCAAGAGTTTGTATTGTTTTGTACGTATGCAGGAGCTAGTTAATTCTATAGCCTGCTTCATTAAGCTTTGAGGTTTTTGAAAAAATTTAAAGTGACTACAAAAGTGTTTTAAACTAATACATTTAATATGATATTCTACAGTATGCCGATTCACTTGGGGACGCATATTAGTGTTAAGCCGCATTACTGCATCAAAAAATTCAAACGCTTTTGTAGCCTAATTCTGGCGGAAAAATTTCAAAGAATACCGCAAAGTTAAATGAAACAGACTATGGATGTTTTTAGACTGAGCTTAGAACCATGATTCGCTCGATTTTGTCAGTTTTAACGTTACAATTCAGCATTTCATTCTAAAAATTTTCCAGGGCTACGCCGCGGGCCCACACATGGACGTGGGGGTTCGTACCTCCAGGAAATGAAATAGGTACCCCCGAAGATTACTGTAGACCCTCAGAATTCTATTTTGAGTAACATTTTTGGCGATCTACCCCATCTAACCCTCCAGAATTTAGGTGCTGCCCATGTATGCTCGGGCTCCGCTGGGGGGAGCGCTTGAGCGCGTCACCCCAGCTTTAAAAGCGAGGGTTTCTTGCATTCTTTTTGTATCCAAGGCAATCAATTAGTCGGGTTATTTGTGACCTGACTCGTTGGGCGGACCACATTCCCGAAATGTAAAAAATTGTTCCTCCCGAGGGTCCCTCAAAGGAAGAATGGAAAATTGGCGAACTGCGTGTAAAACACCGCCAAAACAGGTTTTTAGCGTGTTTTTGAGGTAGTAAACTCAAATTTTCCGGCGCTTCGCGCCGGATTAATTGATTATGTATGATTTTGTCTTCTCAACAAATAAAAATCACTCAAATGTGAGATAGACATAGAGAGCATGTCAATTTACGGCGCTGAGCGCCAGATTCATTGTGCAACTATTGTTTTTGTCTTCTAGCATTTTCAATGCAAGCCGTCTACAATGTTATATTAGCGCAAAAGGCATTCCTACCACACCTGGGCGTGGGGGGGGTTTGGGGGGGGTATGCACCATACGTGGGCAGCAAAAAAATTCTGGGGGGTCCAAGATTTTTGAAGGTCAAAAAATGGCCTTAAAAATGGTGATATGGCGATAAAAACACCATTTTTCGACGTTTCTCATCAAGCACTATCCATTGGCATCAAAAAATTGCGAAAAAAATTTTCAAAAATTGATTTCTGGGGGTCTTTTGATTTCTGGGGGAGGGTCTTTTGGTTTCTGGGGGGGTCCAGACCCCCCCCACGCCCATGTGTGGTATGCACCCCCCCAGAAACCAAAATACCCCCCCAGAAATCAAAATACCCCCAGAATTCAATTTTTGAAAATTTTTTCGTTTTTTTTCGCAATTTTTTGATGCCAATGGATAGTGCTTGATGAGAAACGTCGAAAAATGGTGTTTTTATCGCCATACCACCATTTTTAAGGCCATTTTTCGACCTTCAAAAAATCTTGCACCCCCCGCCCCAGAATTTTCTTGCTGCCCACGTATGATTCCTACTTGGTTTTAGCCTTGTCAGCTCCTTGATAAATAATAAACTGTTGATTATACCCATTATGTAAAAGCATACTTAATGACAGCACTAAAATACATATGAAGCATTTGTTGAAAGGGGAGGCTGGGCTAGACTTTTGAGCGACACTGTACATATGTCCCACCCACTGACAGACCTAGGATTTTCATAAGAGGTCGGACGGACGAAACCGCGACTTTTTTAAAACATTGGAAAATTAGGTCCGTACATGCGCTCTTTACGTACAGAATAGCATTTTCCTCGGCTTTACACTTTGCACGAGTATATACTGTTGTTTAAAACCATTTTGGTGCAACATCTTTCAGCAAATTTCAGTTCGAAAAAGTTATTTCTGACAGTTTTTAATGTGAAAAATTGATTAAATTTCAACTTTTGTGAAAATCCTATGCAGTCGCCGGAAAATTTGTGGTATTTAGGCAAAAAAGACGATCAGAGGCTCGAGGTACTTTACTAAGCACTTGGAGCAACATGTACAGTAGCCTATTAAGGTATCTGACGAAAACCGTCGAAAATTTTAAAAATTTATGCTCTAAAATGGATTGAAATCTTACTTTGACCACAAGTTGCATTTTCTGATTGGTTGTATGCGAAACCTCGATATTTTAATAGGGGTTCCTCAGCCATTTCAAGTTTAGGGGGGTGTAATAACCTACAATTTTTGGCCAAAAATGGCAAAAAATCAACTAGAAATGACCAAAAAGTGCTTGTGCTCGCCGAAAATAGTGTTACAACTTGGTAACAAAAGAAACGAGCCGATTAGGTTTTGATGGTTTATTAGGAGCAAAAGGAAACAAAAAAATAGGTACCTAAGTACATTAATATGGATGTATAATTTACGAAACGCGAATCATTTAACGTTTAGACATTTATCGTTAGTTCGTCTCGATCGTTAACGCTTAAATTTCGCTCCTTAGCTCCGAAAAACTGTTTAAGTCTTATAACGTCCGATTATTCCGTTCGCTAAAATTTACTCGCTCCTTCTGTTCCGATCCGACTGCCTCTGATTTCTGATCGCGTTACTAACTCAACAATTTCGCTTAATTCTCCCCGCCTTCGATCGGAGCTTTCGTCATTTATATTCAACGTTTTACTACTGTCTTAATTTAGCATGCCTCAAGGAGCTTATACCTTGTAAGGGCGTTGACTTTGGCCCTCGATTCAGTTCGCTCCTGCAACTTGATATAGTTCCGGCTTTACTCGCTTACGATAAAGACTCTTGACTGCAAAATACATAAATCAGCCTTTGTACAGTTTTAGATTAAAGTATTTTGACAGATTACGTGACTGAGTAACATGTTAGCTCACTCGTTGAGGCTAAAACGTTTCGACGAGCTTTTCTAAAATATCTTACGAAAACATTTAAAAATTATAGGCGCGCGGAAGATAACAAAGGTTGAATACAATAAGAAAATGTTTGGCTACTTAGAAAAATAAAAGCTTTTAAAAAGATACATAAATCACTCTTTTGTCACGATAGTAATGGTCAAAAATTTTCCGACTTTGGTGGGATAGGAAGACGGCTGTTTTTAAATGGGGGATTCCCCATCCCCCTGTTACGTACATTAATTGCAAAGTGTTTAGAAACGTATATAGCCTTGAAGCTCATCAATCAAATCTATTCTTTCCAAGGCAAATAACGACTTAAAAAAGTTTAATTTGAAATGGACTGGCATTTAACGAATTCAATTCAAAATCGATTCTAAGTCGATAATCATAATACGATTATAGCCTTCTGAACTTTTCTTCAAGTAGAACGTACATCGTGTAAAGCGAGCGAGTAATATACATAGGCACGATAATAATACTGTATTTTGCATATGGCACCTCGTGCAGTGATAAGACGAAATCAATAAGATTCATGAGCAACAGACCTGATAACGAAAAGTCGAAACGTAAAAAATGCAAAGGCCGATGCTAAATAAATGCGAGTGTAAAAGGCAACGATGATGTACACATACACAGGCACGTAGCTGGCCGTCCTATTTCGGGGGGACCAACACCAATTTTGGGGGGACTAAGCCCAAAAAGGCCAATAATAGCACAAAATAACGTTTAAAAAGTACATTTTTCCGGTGTTTTTTAATTTTGGGGGGCGGACCCCCCATTCCCTCAGAGCTACGCGCCTGCACATACCAACCAGGGGCGTACGCAGAATTGATGATCCAATATTTCAGGTTATGTTCGACGCATAGATTATCTTGGGGGGTTAAGGGAGGTTTCCCCGAAAAAACTTTTCACCCCCAGAATTCGAATTTTGATTCTCAATTTTTTCAAATCCGAAGTACGCATTTTTAGCCACCTATTTGCTCGAAAAAGTCAGATTTTCGGCGCTTCGCGCCATATACTTATTTTTTGACTATATTTTCTTCAATTTATTCACGTTCTTTAGTTTTTTTGGTAATCTTTTCATTTTTATGCTCTAGAAAGAGAGAGCATCGCTAAAAATGTCAAAAAAGACTATGTTTTTGGCGCGCACTCAGAATTTTTGAGCCCAAAAAGCACTTTAAGATTTCGGATCTCTGATTTCCCATGCTGTATACACGTCAGGTTCATCGGTACACAAAGTAAATGGATTGTAACATACTGTATCCATTAAGACATAAAATCAACTTTTTGGAAACTTTAATTTTTACTCAATAGGCTAGGAAAAGTCACATTTTATGGTCGGTTTTGTGACAACGAATTCTGAGATTTTTCGATAACAAGCTGTCAATTTTCATTAGTTTTCATGCATCATCTTACCTTTCAACCATGTTTTGGGTCTAAGTGGGGGCGCCCCCTCTATACCTGGGCGTGGGGGGTTTGGGGGATATGCACCCCCAGAAGTCAAAATACTCCCCCAGAAATCAAAAATACCCCCAGAATTCGATATTTTTTGTTTTTTTCGCAATTTTTTTGATGCCGATGGATAGTGTTCGAAGAGAAACGTTAAAAAATGGTGTTTTTTCGCCATACCACCATTTTTAAGGCCATTTTTTGACCTTTGAAAAAATTCTTGCACCCCCAGAACTTTGGTGCCGCCCACCTATGCCCCCAATCGTTCCATCTGCGTACGCCCATTCATATACAAAAAGGGCTCGACGAAATGCCCCGATTAGAGTCTGTTATTTCATATTACACATCGACGTGAAGGGTTTTTAGCACCAGAATTCAACGCCGACACACCCAGATTCCAATTTTTTGAATTTTTTTTAAATTTTTTTGCAAATGTTCGATGAAAACGACTCATATCGAAATTCTAGCGGTGCCAATGTAATGCTATTATTCTTAATAATCCTAATATTTAATAAATTGAGTTTATGCAGCGAAAAGATAGGGTTAACCTCAAAAACTTCGCAAAAATCTGCTTTCGTTTCTTATTACAAAAATAGCCGGCTAAGCTCAACTATGAAACTTCGAGCTACGGGAATAGCAGAGCATAATGGGTAAGGCATTCGGTCCAGATCAAAGAGACGGGAAAACTATATAAATTTTTATTGTTATTTTCGCTTTTTGCTGATTTGGATGCCAAAAAATAGTTGGTGATATTTTTTCGTTCTTTTACATGGATATCAGTAATCCATAAAGTACAAAGACGTATACATACACGGAATGTTGAATATATTAATAATCACTTAACGATCCATAATTTACACTGTTTTGTAAAAATTCGTGCGCGGATCGCAAAAATCAAATCAATGTAAATCGAGCGTGAACTGTTTAAGCTGCAACAGTAGCGACCACACATGCACATGATGGGTGTGGGGGTAAGCCCCTCCCAGAATAAAAAAATGGGAAATTTCATGGGGAAAATGAGGCAAAATTAAAGTTAAGAATCAATGAAAATTGAATTCTTTCTTCAAAAAACCTTGAATTGACCAGAAACTGTGGAATAACGTAGAGCTAATGTAACATTTGTACCAGTTTTTAAGGTCATTTTGGCTAAATAACTGGATATTTAACCCCCATAGATCGGCCATGCTTTACATATACGGTAGCGAGCGACCAAGGTATATACATGCATGCACACTGGTATTAGTTTAAGTACAGTCACATAGTTAAGATAGGTCATAACCACACGTGGGCGTGGGGAGTTGGGAGTATGCATCCCCCAGAAGTTGGAATACCCCCCAGAATTCAATTTTTTGCTGCTTTTTTAGCGATTTTTTGATGCCATTGAATAGTGATCAATGAGAAACGTCGAAAAATGGTGTTTTTTCACCATACGCAACTTTTAAGACCATTTTTTGACCTTTGGAAATTTTTCACCCCCATCCCCCAGAAATTTTTTCACACTCCCCCAGAATTCCGGTGCTGCCCACCTATGGTCATAACATACGTTTTCACCAGGTAATATATAGATGTCGTTATGTACTTAAGCATGTATATCAAAATGTCATTCTTGAGGTCATATGGTTGATGAATAATGTATTTTGTCGAAAAAATATCTATTTTAAACAATGCATTATGAAAATAATTCACCATTATGTGACAAACAATAGGCAAAAAGTACAAGATTCGGGAAAATTAATACTTTTGCAATGAGCTGACTAGGTTGACTGAACTTTTTCTTAATTGAGCTGTTTTTCCATTATAAGAATCAAAATTTTTCCAGCAGCGATTTATGCTTCGCCGAAATCGTCTGGCTGGCAGTCAGTGGCGGATCCAGGATTTTCCCAAAGGGGCGGTACCCGTAACGGAGGAGGTGGAACCCCGACTTGGGCGGAAAAATTAACCGTTTCAACCCGCTAAAATCGCTCAAAAAATCCTTAATTTTGCGTACTATTTTGGGCCAATGGGGGGCGGCCGCCACTCCCCCTAAATCCGCCCCTGTTGGCAGTGCCTGATTTCTAAAAATCTGAGAGAAGGGTAATACCCACACCTGTGCGTGGAGGGTTTGGAAGGGGTATGCACTCCACAGAAACCAAAATACCCTCCAGAATTCTATTTAATTCTTCTTCTTGTTTCGCAATTTTTTGATGCCAACGGATAGATTCAATGAGAAACGTTGAAAAATGACGTTTTTTCGCCATACCACCATTTTTAAGGGCATTTTTTGACCTTTGAAAAATCTTGCACCCCCAGCATCTTGGCGCCGCCCACCTATATTAATACCTCTCTCTTACTCACCCCTCCCTTTGCCCCTGTGTGCACACTGAAGAAGTGGTATGGGGGTATCGCCCTATCAGGACTTTTGAAAGGCATACCCCGTCAAGCTGTTTCAGGAAGAAACCCAGTGCTCGAAATATGAAAAAGCGTCAAAAGACGTCTAACAGTATAATTTCAAGTATAGATACTTATTTTTCGAGCATTAGAATATTCAAATCGTTCATCCAGACGTTTTTCTTCCATTATTTCGTATTATATTTGATGATAAAGGTCATTCAATCGCCCTTATTGCTTTCATGCAAATGTTACCTAAAATATTTATCAAGAATAAAATAAGACGAATTAAATATGAAAATTTGGCATTAAAATAGGTAAAAAATTACTCATTTAACCCCCTCCCCCAAGGAAACTTGGTTACCCCTCCCAGAACTATTGACCGTGTGCATGTATGTATGCATACATGGGAATCATTACACAACAATACACTGCTAAAAATCATGAAAATTCCATTTTTGAGTGTTTTTGTGACCTATTGATTAGAAAGCACACCTAGAAAAATTATGTAAATAAATTGAGCAACCATGCGATCAAGATGCCCGACGAAATCTCGTGATTTCTGTTACAGGCCTGAATAGCACTGTTCTAATGCTTTCAAAATAACGTACATCAGTAGTCATTTCTCGGTCTCTAAAAATTTTGAAACCATCTGTTTCGTGTTTTAGCATGACCACAAAACGAGCAAGAGTTAAACTAGCCAGTATCGTATAAAATGCTCACAGGATTTAAGAAAATACTAATTTTGTAACCTTTATGCATACTGTAGCGAGATCGTACCATATCTGTGCATGGGAGATATGCACCCCTCAGAAACTGAAAATACCCCCCAGAAACCTAAAACACCCCCAAGAATTCAATTTTTAAAATTTTTTGTGTTTTTTTCGCAATTTTTTGATGCCAATGGATAGTGCTCCATAAAAAACGACGAGAAATGGTGTTTTCTTGCCAAACCACCATTTTTGAGGCAATTTTTAGACCTTTGAAAAAATCTTGCACCCCCCAAACCCTGTGCCGCCCACCTATGAGTCGTACTGTCAAAAAACACCTCTTCTTATTGTAGCACGAGTATAAAAAATATTGGAAAAAAATAAGCGCGAGCATTTTTTCATAAGAAAGGTACTCGACGTCGCAGTGTAAAGTAAAACGCAATAATCAAAGAACGAATCCTGAGCCACCATCCTGTTCGTTTACGTTGGAGGTAAAATCGAGAAAATTAAGCTCATCGATCGCTGAGCTCTTTTCGCCGCTGTGCAAACTTTGATCCGATTGCATGACGAATGAGAAAAACTCCAAAGATTCGTCCGAAAATCCGCATCGCGCTGCTTTGGGCGAAGAATTAGGCGCTAAAAATGCATAATAAATATCGCAATGACGAAAAATTAAGACAAAAAAGGCAAAAAAATGATGACATACATGATCTTTATGGGTGTTTCAGCCCCTTCCCAAGGAAAATTTTCAATGCCCCTCTCGCCGAAGTAATTTTTTCACTCCCAGAATTCGCAATTCTTCGAAGGTTTCCTAAAATTTCGTAGAAAAGTGCTGTTTTAGGCGTTTTTATCTGTCTTTTTGCTGAAAAATGTAAAATTTTCGGATACCCGATTTTCGACTATATTTAAAATCGAGTTTTTTTTATGTTTTTTTGCTATAGAAATATATAGCATAGTCAAAAACACCGAAAAACGATGTTTTTGACGCGTATTCACCTTTTTTGAGACCAAAAAAGGCAATTAAGAATTTCACCCTCCCCTCTCCGAATTCCCATGCTGTGTATGCCTGCTGATGGATGTATCGTTATGAACCCCTATAATCAAACATGGACAGCAGCCGAATTCTGGAGGGTCTGCTGGTGCATAACCAGCAAAAATCCCAAAAACATGCTAAAAATTCAATTTTGGGTGTCTGTGCCATAGGTGGGCAGCACCAAAGGTCTGGGGGGTGCAAGATTTTCCAAAGGTCAAAAATGGCCTTAAAAATGATGGTATGGCGAAAAACACCATTTCCCAACTTTCTCGTCGAGCACTATCCATTGGCATCAAAAACTTGAGAAAAAACAAAACAAATTTCAAAAAGTGAATTCTGGGATGGTATTTCGGTTTCTGGGGTATTTTAATTTCTGGGGTGCATACCTCCTAAACCCCCACGCCTAGGTTTGGTCTGTGTCCATAATAGTCGTGCGTTACACAAATGTACATGAGTAAAGATGCAAATGCATACAAAAGAGTTACGTCACACATAAATATGTTAATTTTGGATTTTTAGGCCATAAAGCTCTCATGCTGACCCCCAGACCAGACATGTAACAGCTCAAAATTTTTGAAGGGGAGGAGTCAGTTAATTTCATGGGATAAGATGTAATGCGATAAAAAATCACAATGCAAATGCAAACCCGAGTTTTTGCAGAAGAGGGGGTCAAAAACTTCTGACCTCGGGGGACGGCTAACATTAGGTGGCGAGATCCTCCATCTCGCGTTCCACTTTTACGCCCTAAACTGACCATGCTAAGCGCCTATCGTTTCAAACCCCTAAACGCACCCATGTACAATAGACTAGTATTTACGATCATACAAATGCAGGAACGAAATTCTACGGGAAGGGGATCGAAAAATTGAGGCCATAAATGGTCCAAAAAAATTGATCGCAGGGCAAAAACACAATTTTTCGAAGTTTTCCATCGAATTCAATGCAATGACATAAAAAATTACGGGAAAACGAAAAAATGATATACACATGGGATTCCGGGGCATACCTGGGCGTGGGGGGTTTGGGGGTATGCACCCCCAGGAACCAAAATACCCCCCAGAATCCAATTTTTTGAAAATTTGTTGTTTTTTCGCAATTTTTTGATGCCAATGTGTAGTGCTTGATGAGAAACCTTGAAAAATTGTGTTTTTTACGCCATACACCATTTTCAAGGCCATTTGTTGACCTTTGTAAAAATCTTGCACCCCCCAGACCTTTGGGGGCCGTCCACCTATGTTCGAAGGGCGAGTTAGCGCAGTTTTTAAATGTTCGTCAGATTCGGAACCCGTCCTGCGTATGTTAACATTGCGATTTTTTCGTTAGATTTTTTTGCGCAAATTCAAAATGGTGTAAACTTCGAAAATTTGTTTTTCCCTTTTTTTCTTAATTTTTTCGAAATTTATTGCTCGCATTGTTTCACCAATTCTTAGGGCAGTTTTTGCTTCTTTTTCAAGCTTTCTTTGTTCGCATGCATATTTTATTAAATCTCACTATCCAGTCCAGCGTTGAGCAATAGGCCGTCGTCCATGTTGATCAAAACTTTTCCCACCGAGTCACGTGACTTACAATTGGCTACGTCATCGGGATCCCTAGTTGGGGCGCGATTATCGCCGGGCGGAAAAATATCGCAAATATAGGAGTCGGCGGCGAAAATGTCGTCGTCGTCGGCGGCGGCGACACCTTCAACAGCGGCGGCGTCGGAAGACGTCGCTGGCGTCGCCTGAGCGTCGTCGTAGAATAAGCGGCGAAATTTTTCCATCCAATCGGTGACCGGGAAAGACGTCGTAGCATAGTCGAAGCGAAGCGGAGCTTGAACTACATACATACTACATGTAACAGGGGGTATGGGGGATCCCCTCCTCAAAGTCGGACGCCCCTCCCATCCCACCAAAGCCAGAAAATTTTTTGAACCCTCTCGATTTTTGGAAAAAATCGAATTTTTTGGCAGTTTTTAGGCGTTTTTTGGCAAAAAAATTGGATGTCATTTACCCCTCCCCCACAAAATTTCGAGCCGTTAC
This sequence comes from Mermis nigrescens, assembly GCA_036768485.1. Lineage (NCBI taxonomy): Eukaryota > Metazoa > Nematoda > Enoplea > Mermithida > Mermithidae > Mermis > Mermis nigrescens. The sequence continues at coordinate 2,664,500 of JAVLUZ010000143.1, read as the reverse complement.
ATGTAAATATGACTACGTATGATGTACATGATTTAAGATAATTTATCTTAATAAAACATGGGCATATTTAGGGAGCATACATATGTACACGTGTAAGGGGGAATTTGGGGAAAGGGGACCCCCATCCAAAGTTGGTCGTCCCCCTTCCCTCAAAGCATACACGTAACAGCTCTAAACTTTGGGTGGGGGTCCTGGCCATTCTTAGGGTGGGCAAGGGGTGTGGGTAGAGACCTCCAATTTTCGGCCAAGAAACACGTAAAAACAGCCAAAAATTCGATTTTCGCCAAAAATGGGGGATTTTTTTCCAAAAATCGGGGAGGGGGTAAAAATATTCTGGCTTTGAGGGGATCGGGGACGAACAACATCCCCCATCCTCCCTCTTACATGTATGCCCCAAAGCATAGGTGAGCAAGGTCAGGGTCAGCAGGGGGTGAAATCTCAGGAATCCACAACAGAAAATTTAACACTCACGATTTTCTTGCTGTTTAAACGACCAACATTGTCAAAATAACCAGTAAAACGTGTTTTCGTCGCAATATCGCATTTTTAAAGCATTTTAGTCAATGTTGACTGCATTATATCACTTTTAACACTAACAAATACAAAAATCGGTCAATTTCGAGTGCTTTTTGAGCAAAAAGTGCGTATGTAAAGGTACTAATCTAGTGCAAAGCGCCAAAAAATTTTGAAATTTTCACAGCTTTTGACCTCAAAAATGATGCAAAAAACGTTGCGTTAGCTAAAAATCGCCGGACATTACCTGTCTGACTGACCCTTTAGCGGGGGTGGGGGTAAATACCCCTATGTGCTTGTATATATGCTCTACAGCCAGGAAATTTTTAACCCTCCCACGGTTGTTTTCTATATTCGACAGAGATTTCTCCAGATGTACAAAGACTTTTGGGATGACGAAACTGTAAAATGGTCTAAAATCCCGAAAAGTCGACACTTAGCGCCGAAATGAGTGACTGACTCTTCTGCTATATATCTTTATAATGGCAGAATTTCTATTTAGAAAGGAAAATCGTGAGATACAAAATTCATCATTTTTTCTCGTCAGAAACCGATAAATTGACTAAAATACACTACCAAAGGTAAAAAACTCTGTTTTACCACACTGAAAGCGCTACCGTACAATTTTATAGCACCCACAAATTTACATATACAAAATGAACAAAGACTAATGGGGACCGTCTTTGAACATTTACACAGGGACCTTCTACAAAAGCGAAAAAAGCGTCAATGGGTTGAAAAACGCCAGTGTACCAAATGAAAACAGGCTATTTATGCAGGTGTTTCCTTCATATGACTTTAAACGACGTGTTTTACATTTTATTTTCCTTATATTTATATTTTTGATATTGTTTATTTTTTCATGTTACAGATATGAAACACATTTTTATAGTTTCTAATGTCACATTTGAATAATTCATATCCTAGTGAAGCCTGACCTTATATGTACATCTATGCATCGGTGGGCGGCACCAAAGTTCTGGGGGTGCATCCATTGGCATCAAAAAATTGCGAAAAAGGAAAAAAATTCAAAAATTGAATTCGGGGGGGTGGTATTTTGATTTCTGGAGGGGAGTATTTTAATTTCTGGGATGGTGCATACCCCCCAACCCCACGCCCTGATATGCATCTATGAGCTTAACATTACCGAAATTCGTCCCTTGATCAAATAGGGGGTCGAAGGATGAGTTAGCGCATTGATCAGATATTGATTCGCAATCGGGCGTATAATCCGACGAATCATCATCGTGGCAAGATCGATACTCGACTACCATTGGTCGCTGTTGGTTAAAAACTGTAGGACGACTGATGGTCATAAGATTTTTTTGCACGTGGCTGATTGGCCAGGCCGATGACCGGAGAGCAGTTTCCTACGTTGAAAGTCGATGATAAACTGACTTCAATTTTTAGTTTCACAGCTTGATAAAATTTAATTAGATTTTAAACAAAATTTAACTAAAACCAATTTTAATGGGTTTCAATTAACTACATTAGTTAATAAAATAAAATATAACCGGGCAAAGTCACTAATTCAATAAACTCAATAGTACTTACAAGTACCTACGTATGAATGCAAAGTCACGCATGCAATTCGACATGCGCGTGGGGCTCAAAACCCCCAAAAGGACAAAATAAAAAATTTTTCGGTAAAAAATGACAAAATTGTGGTTTAAAAAAGGAAAATTCACGATTTTTAGCAAAAGCATTTGAAATTGATCAGAACATCTAAACTACTTGAGACAATTTCATGTTATTTTAACGTTTATAGTAATTTTTAGGTCCATTTAAGGTCAAAAAACCCTTTGGCTGACCTTCAGCAGCAGCAGAATAGTCTGATCATGCACGGGCACCGCCTAAATTCTTGAGCGTCCAAAACTTTTGGAGATTTGTTTTTAAAAGCAACATTTTCGGGCTCTGTCCAATGGTGTCAAAAAATCGAAATTTTTAAAAATTTGATTCTGGTGTCTTTTTAATTCTGTAGTTAAGGTGTTCGGAGGTATTTTGGATTCCGGTGGTCTCCAGATCCCCACGTCCATGCAATCTGATCGAATAAACATGCGTTCTTAATGGTGGGGGTCAGTGTTTTTTTTGTATTCGGCAAAGATTTTTCCCGATGTACAAAGACTTTTAGGGACCGTCTTTGTACATGTACAAAGATTTTTTAGGAGAACAAAAACTGCAAAAAAGATTTAAAATTCGCAAAAAATTTCGGCGCTTCGCGCCGAAATGAGTAATTGTGTGCTCTATATAACTTTATAATGTCAGAAATTGCATTTTGAAAGGAAAAATGTCGAATTTTTCGGCGCTTCGCGCCGTTTTGAGACGAATATTAGTAATTTTTGCCCTCAGAAACCCAGAAATTAGTTAAAATACACTACCAAAGGTCGAACAACTCTGTTTTTGCCACACTAAAATCACTACTGTACCATATTATAGTGGTACCAACATTTTGTGTGTACAAAATGTACAAAGACTTGTAGGGACCATCTTTGTACATGTACAAACGGACCTTGTACAAAAAAAAACATTGGTGGGGTTCATACTTGGCATTTGGCAATGCCTCATCGTGCATAGTAGTAAGAACATGCATAGGCGTGCGATGGGAGAAGGTTAGACCAGACACGTAACAGGAGGGATAGGACATCCCCCAACCAAAGTTGGTCGTCCCTCCATGCCCCGAAGTCAGAAAATTTTTGCCCCCCCCGACTTTTGGAAAAAATTGAATTTCTTGCCAGTTTTTAGGTTTTTTTGGCCGTTTTTGACCAAAAATGGGAACTCCCCCTAAAAATGGCCAGGGACCCCCACCCGAAATTTCCAGCCTTAACACGTATGGATTAGATCCCTCGAAAATGCGGTAGACCCCCGAAATCAATAGACCCCCAGAACTGAATTTTTGGTATGTTTTTTTATAGTTTTTGCCAGTTTTACAGCACCCAGCCCCTTCCCAGTGAATATCGTCGCTGCCCATGGATGAGTGAATGTATCAATCTATTTTCTATGTTGATTCGAAATCAGAAGAAATTTTGTTAACAACTTTAAAACCCCATTCACTAGTGACTCTGACCGATAATACGAACAAGATGGAGCAAATTTTAAACAAACGTTAATAAACATAACCAAAGAGATATGTGCATAAATAAAGACTGAGTTTAAAAAATTGATCCAAATAAATACAAATTTAAATGTGTCGAGCATACGTGGGCAGCACCGAAATTCTGGGGGTGCAAGATTTTTAAAAGGTCAAAAAATGGCCTTAAAAATGGTGGTATGGCGTAAAAACACCATTTTCCAACGTTTCTCATCGAACACTATCCATTAGCATAAAAAAATTGCAGAAAAATATAAACGAAAATTTTCAAAAATTGAATTCTGGGGGGTATTTTGGTATACCCCCAAACCCCCACGCCCAGGTGTGGTGTCGAGTACCTCGGGATCAGGAATAGAAATCAAATTGATCAGCTCGTTCGCTTCACCGCAATCCATACTATTATCACAGTATTTAATTTCGTCAGCTGAATTCTTATTATATTTTGGCGAATCGGTGAAAAAGCGACCGGGATTTTCAGCCGGATTAGACGGCCGCCCAAATTGATCAATCATGCAAATAATTGGGCTTTCGTAAAAAAGCTTAAAAATGCTTTTACATTTACATACATTGAGTTTGGTTTGTAACTTTTGTTCTATGAAACCAGGAACTTAAATTTTTTACAATTTCATACATTCAGGGTACAGATCTAAAAGGGGAGAAAAAAGGAAAGTGTATGAGAAAATTCAGATTGGAAAAATATCATTTTTCGCAAAAATGTTTTGAATCAAATAAGAAAAAATCTCTGAAGCATTTCAAAGTCGAGGAAGGCTTTCGTATGAGGTGAGACGATTTTATGACGTAATAAAAATTACCTATTTATATCATACAAGATATTTTCCCTTGAAATCTTTTCAACAAATTGCCTTTCTATATAATGCATACCCCTTCTTGCATATACTACCCATCTTTTTTACTACAGAATTCAGTTTAAATTTGATTTTCCATTTTCAATTTATTTTTTATCTTTACAAATGTGAGGATCTAGATTTTTGTCGTGAGAGGAACATGTCATTCTTATAAAAATGCTTTAAATCACCTAAAATAGAATTTCTGTACTATTCTAGATGTTAAGACTGTTTTTAGTCATTTCCATCTAATACAGTCAAAAATTTGCATTTTCTTAGCCGAGGCTGATCCCACGGACCAAATAGGCGCATCTATGATCCAATTCTTCATATACATATTCATTGAAATTTCCTAAATTTTCTTGCGACGTTTTTTTAAATTTGTTTTTTTTTAATTTTCTTGCGACAATAATTTTCCATCTAATCATTTTCTCTATACGGAATAAACGCGAGGATAAAATGTCGCAACTCGCTCAATCAATCACTCACACTTACTCTCACGCTCATTCTTATCTCAGTGTTAGAATAATAAGTTTATTTTACACTCTTTACAAGGCAGCCTGTAGATACCAGCTGACAAAAAACCATTTAAAAGCTTAATCTTGGATCTACGGAAGTTTAATCGGCTTAAAAACAAATGGATACACGTCAAAAACACAATTTTTATATGTTTCTGATGTTTTTTAGAACGATAAACATTAAAACATTTCAAAAAATGCAATTAAATCAAACAAAATATATTGAAAAAATAGAAAATCTAAAGTTTTGAGCTAATTTATCAAAAAATTAAAATTAAAAAATAGTTTATCAAGTCAAACTAATTTAAAACATTTTTTCTTATATTTTCTAAAAAGACTGGAAATTTAAAGGGGAGGGAATCGATGAGGTCTTACCTCCAGAAACATGTAGTCCCAAAATGCGTGCTCTAATACAATAGTACATATCTCATACCCACCAATTGCATAGATTGGCTACACATGTCATATTTAGGTACATATCTTATTAAATCAACGCAACACAATGAACAGTATTTATTAATCATATGTAAAACATATGATCTAAAATTTATTCTAAAAAATTTACATTCGATCTAAAATTTCAGTTTACGCACTAGACAATATCTTATAAAATCATGTAACATGTGAAATGAAAGAACGAAAACAGCAAGCGATGCTGCTATCATATGCAAATACAGTGCTCGCCATGAAATTTGAACAATAAATAGCCCAATGAGTTTATTTAGGAACGCTTTTTCACTTCCTAAACGCAAGCTTCCTAAAGAGTCCTGCCTGACATGCTTGACTTTAAGAAAACGCTTCCTTAGCACTTAGGTCGAAGCGCTTACAACTCAGCGCGTTCCTAAACAGACGCGTGATGATAGTGCGCGTGTGCGCATTATCTACACAATATTATATATTAATATTGATTACACGCATGCAATTCATATGCAAATGATATTGTGTCCATAATGCGCACACGCGCGCTATTGCGCGTCTATTTAGGAACGTATGCTGAGTCGTAAACGGTCCGACCTACATAAGCGTTTAGGAAGCATTTCATTAAAATAAAGCATGTCCAGGATACTCTTTAGGAATCGTGGGTTTAGGAAGCGAAAAAGCGTTTCTAAATAAACTCATTGGGCTGTTTATTGTTCAAATTTCGTGGCGAGCATCAGGCACGTAGCTGGCCGTCCTATTTTGAGGGGACCAACACCAGTTTAGGGGGGTCCGGGGTCCAAAAAGGCCAAAAATATCACAAAATAACGTTCAAAAAGTCCTATTTTTCCGGTTTTTTTCTGAATTTTGAGGTGGGGGTCCGAATCCCTCATTTCCCCCAGAGCTACGTGCCTGGCGAGCACTGTACATATGTTTATGCACCAAAATTCTGTGGAATACTTATTAAATCAACAAAAAATGTAACCTAAAGAATAATTTTAGGGTATATCTTACAAAAAAACCCATATAAATTCTATTTGGCGCGAATTGGCCGGAAAATTGGCACTTCTTAAACCAAGGATTATCAAAAACGCGTAAGGCAGGACGTTTTCTACGATGTTTTCTTGAAAAAATCGCAAATTTTGGGGTAGGGTGAGAGAATGTTTTTGCGAAGGTAGAAAAGCTACCTTCGGGGGTTGAACCAGCCCCAAAGTCATGTGTGATATGATGTACTTTTTGGGGGCAATTGTGAAATTGCTGCTGCGTTTTTCGGCCTTCACGACGCGAAAGATCGAAAGGCGCTCCAAGAGCCTCAAATGGAGCTACAGTATTCCCTTTGTGTTTCAGCATCTCAAAAACGACGTCCTTTCTTGGCAAATTAAATTTTTCGATCAATTTTTCGGCTACTCTGCGTCCGGCCAACAGACAACGGAAATGCATTTCACTGAGAGACTACTCGAAAACCCGTCATTAGTACGCATCATAGATGCATAAGGTCCTTGTCAGCAGGAGAATGGGCGGGGGTAAATCAGAGCTATCATATCCAGACCAGTGAATTTAGTGTTCACGTTTTTTGCTAGTAAAATGATGAAAATGGTCAAAATATGTTGCCAAAACGCTTTATGTTGTTAAAGACAGAATTTCAAGCAGTTTTAGCTTATTTTGAATGCACTATATCGTTTAACACTGAAAAAATTGAAACTGATCTATCTGGCGAAAACTTCTGATGTTTTATACAATTTTTGGGATATTTTGAGTATACGTAAAATTGATAGTCCAGAAAAATTTTGACAATGACAGTTCTAAATCGCCGGACGGTCCTTTTTAAGTGATCTTTCAGGAGTGAATTCTCCTCATTTCCCTTGTGCATATGTGGTATGCATGTACAGGGTGTCACGAAATGATAGCCCCCTCCAAAAACCGACTTTAAAGAATCATGGGAAAAAATATACAAATACCATGTTGTAGAGTATTCAATTCTGCGTCGGATGCTTATTTTATCAAAGCGCAATGTGCACCGGTTAATTTTTTATTGATCAGAAACAAAAATATCTCAGCATTTCGAATTTCACGACTACGTCGATTTAAAAATCCATATAGGCGTCTTCAGCTTAGTCGACCTGCCATAAATGCATAATCAATGAACATAACAGATTGTCAGACTATTACGCATCTTATTCTAATTCATTTAACACCATACGCCAATTTTTCGATACTGTTTCTGTACAATAGCGACCGATTTCTGACTTCATGTGCACGAGCTTTTCTAATCAATTCGTCACAACTTTACTAAGATAGATCTTATTCAGAGCTACTTGTAAAAATCTCTTTTTTGCAATGTATAAATCACTTTTTACTACCCAAAGCAGAATTGAATGCTCTACAAGATAGTGCTTACAGATTTTTTCTATCGAACCCTGAAATCTATTTTTGGAGGGGGCTATCATTTCGTGACACCCTGTATATTGACAGCATTTTTTAGAAATCCCCACTCGAGGACAGCTAAAATCAAACCCAAAAATGAATAATTTCTCCATCCTTTTCCTCGATATATAGGCAAAAAACTTACGTTCTAGACCATTCTTAGGCGATTATTTTTTATTTCTGACTAAAAGTAGAAAGCCAGTTCCCCACTCCCCCCAAGACCAACTATTCCCCCCTTACCCTACCAGGGCTTTTTGTATTCGGCAAAGATTTGATGTACAAGACTTTTCGGGACTGCTATTTGACATGTACTCGTATACACAAAGACTTTTTTGATAACGAAAACTATAAAAAGGTCAGAAATTCCGAAAATTTCTGGTGCTCGCCGGAATCAGTGTTTGTTTGTTCTATATATGATTATATGTAACGGTAAAATTGGATTGGAAAGGCAAACCATCAAATATTTGGCGCTTTGCGCCAATTGATGTGTTACTTCTTTTTATTAACCCCTAGCTTTGAATTTCAAAGCTTAAATCGGCCAAAAAATTCTAGTGCTTTATATGTACAATTTAAATTGGCACTGTTTGTTCATTAAAAGCCTAGGCTTAACTTTGAGTTTTGAATCAAAATTGCTTTGTACAAATTTAGAAAGTTTTCATTGTTTGTCTTCACACAGCTTCCAAATTATGTTTGAAACAATAAAAATGACTAGATTTTTAGCGATTCGCGCCGAAATTTTGTTTTCGAGGCTTTTATGTGATCAATTGGAAGGCCGCAAATTTTCCTGAAAAAAATGGTTAATGGTCAAAATAATGGTTGTGTATCTAAGATTGTGCATCTAAGATTCCAACCAAAATCTCATGCCGTTACGTGTATGCGATAATTGCATAGTTTAGTGTACAGAAAAATTTGAATGTGCATGAATGTGCATTGTGTAGAACCTCGAAAAATTTCAAGTGGATTCTACTTTGGGCTATATTTACTTACAAAGTTAGAAATCGGAAAAGCTGTCTAGTGTTTCATGAAGATGGCAGAATATTTTAAATCAAGTTAGCAAACCGAATTTATACCGGAAATTCGAGGACAAAAGGATAATAAATTCTTACCGCGCTTCGGGGAAAGGCCGACTTGGTATGGGAAGAAAATCAAAAAAGCATTATCATAAATTATTTTAAAAAGATAATTACATTACTGAATTAGAATTAAATAACAGGTAAGTCAAACAATAAATTATCCACAGAAAAAGTCTGCAAAAAGATATGTAATACGTATATACATAAATATGCATGTAAACCAAAATCTAGTTCATCAAGACCCACTGAATGGGAACGACTAAGAAATTTTATTGAATAAGCTACCACTAACCCTTAATTTTTTTATCCGCATTATATCTTTTTTGCTCTAAATCAATTTAGTACAATTTTTCGAAATTTTATACGCTGTTTTTTAATTGAGAAACGGAAGATTACAAGTCCTGGTTTAGATCCCCGCCGAAAAAAAACCGTGACTTGTTAAAAGTACGGTAGAATCGCCAAATAAGAGAATTTACCTCATGTTTATGCAAGGAAGCAAGTGATCTGAAGATTATGCAACAAACTGAACAATAAAAGCCGTGATAAAAACGCCGATGTTTATCCAGTCTGGCTCGACCCCCAAAATCCATTAAGCACTCTATGCAAGCGTACTTGTGCTCAGCTAACAAATGTTTTCTTAAGCCCATGCGGCTAGAGAACTTGAAGTTGCAAAAGAAGCAAAACGAAACAACGTTAGACGACGAGAGGGAGGAAGACTTGGGCGATTTTGAAGAAAGTTTTGAAGAGGACTTCGACTTTGACCTTGGCATTACTGGTCTTGACCTTGGCATTATTGAACTTAACCCAGCCGGAGTCAATTTCGATTTCAATGACTGAGGCAACCAATCTGAATTTTGAACAGGAAAAAGACTTTAACTAAATCTTTATAAGCAAAACGAAACGAAAATATAATGAATAAATGTTCGTAATTGGTAAAATGCCCTGAAATGCTGAAAAGCCACTTTTTCGTTCAAAATCAGGGTGAACTCTTGATCTTTCAAAGGAATAAAGGATCGGATGTGAATACCTATAAATACGAAATAAAGCTTCGATTTAAAAAAGACTCAGTTTGAAATTCAGGCGTCCTCAGCATCTATGCTTACTTAAAGTTCATTCTTATTCTTTATGGCGTTCTCATACCATTAGGGCAAAAACAGAAGACTCCTAGTCTACTTCACACATGTTAATCTAATACTCAACATTCTAAGTGAGAAAAAATAATAAGCGAAAAAATTCGAAAATAGAAAATTTTCCATTTTCCGTTTCCATTTTTCGAATTTATCCCATTGTTTCATCTTCGGGCAATGTCTCATCTTGGCCATGGATGTGGAATTTCAATTAATGACATCAAAATATCCATGATTTCAGTGAAAAAATTCGAAAATATAACATTTTTTATTTTCCCTTTTCATTTTCCATTTTCAATTTTCGGTTTGTACCCATTTTCCGGCGAATTTCTGTCTTGGTCATGAATATGGAAGTTCGACATCAAAATATCCATGATTTTAGCTTAATCTCCCTAAAAAACAATTTCAGTGAAAAAATTCGAAAATGGAAAACTTTCCATTTTTCGTATTCCGGATTTCACCCATTTTTACATTCATCATTTTCCAAGTTTTACCGATTTTCCCATTTTTTATTTTTCATTTCCAGTTTTTGCCCATTTCCTATTTTTTCCCTTTCCATTTTCCATTTCTGTTTCTGGATTTTATATACCTTTTCGCTTTCGCGATAATTATGGATTAATTGCCTAAAAACGCCCAATTTTGAGCAAAAAACTTTCGGGTTAGCTCGCTTCGCTCGCTCCGCAATTTTCGCCCTATTTATCTCAGGCTTAGCCCACGCGCTGGTAACAATGTGAATGTATGTACATAACTAAGCCTAAGCCTGAGACATCAGAAAGATCAGCCACTGTAAAGCCGGGGCATCAAAGATTAAAGCCCACACAGTAGAAACTCGCTTTTCACCACGCTTAGGTATATTTACTCGCTAATGCGCTTATCTTTAAAGTCTAAAAATGTCACAGTGGAATCAGCTCATGTGAAAACCTAGGAAAACCTTGACCAATCGCTACTGTGTACTTAGGTATATCTTATGTATAACATGTCCCATACGTTAAAGTTAGGTGTCAACCTATTATATTAATACCAAATGCGAATGCCATGGATACACAGCAAACAACTAATTGCGCCCACGTGTGCCCCATGAAAAAATTACTGAAATCAACCTTTTTCAAATAACCCTTGAAGCCAAAAAATTGGCTAGAATGCTTAATGGTTAAAAAACGCAGTTATAGGAAAAAGAACATATTACAACTGGTCTTAAATCGAATTAAAGACTCTTTTTCTATTGGTCCAGACGGACTGTCCTTCTTTCTTGAAAAAACTTTCAAGTTATCTTGCTGAGCCTTCAGCAAGTATATTTAATGTTTCCTTTTTGACATGCACTCTCCCTAATCTATAGAAATTGGCCAATGTAACTCCTGTCTTTAAAAAAGGAGACGCAGCCTTAGTAAGAAATTACATACTGATTTCTATTTGCTGTTTATTAAGTAAAATTATGTAAACTTTGATTAATTCAAAAATTATCGATTTTCCCACTACAAATACTCTTATCTTCTTCTCAGCTTGGCTTTCTAAAATCTAAATCTTGTGAATTACAAGTACTTAAATGTAAACACAGCTGAATGGCATCTTTGAGTAATAGAATTCCTGTCGACGTAGCTTACATTGATTTTCGGAAGCATTTGATAAAATCCCGTTATCTAAGCTTTTATATAAGCTCTGTAAATATGGGATTAGAGGTCTACTTTTCAATTGGCTCGATTCCTTTTTACATGATCGGTCTGAGTGTGTTTGTATAAATGAGGTTTTCTCTGATTTCATGCCAGTTGGCAGTGGTGTCCCCGAGGTAGTTGTATTAGTCCTACTTTATTCTTAATTTACGTTAATGATCTATGTAATTTGATTAAATATAGTAAAATTTACCTCATTGCAGACGATGTAAAAATCTTTGGTCCGTCTTCTGATTATCATTTAATACTAAAAGACCTGGATAATACTTATACTTGGTCTATTAATTGGCAGCTTCCTATTGCTACGAAAAATGTAGTTTCACATCTTGGTAAAAAATCCAAAAAGCTTTATTCTTTGAATAATATAAGTATTCCAAATGAGATTTGTTCCGTTCGTAATCTATGTAGGTGTTTATATTTCCCATAATCATAATTGCAAAGAGCATTTAAATCACGCATATAATTGAAAAAGCTGTTTCTCGTTGTTTTCGTATACATACATAAAGCTTTTCTTTCTCGTGATAAACATATTTAAGTTAGGGCTTAAACTACTTACGTAAGACCCATGCTTGAGTTTTCTGTTTCCATCCATATTATGCAAATGATATAAATCGTCTTAAAAATGTTTAATGTAAATTTACTAAACGTCTTTCTGGTTTCCATAGCATCTTATATTGAACGCCTAAAGCTTCTCAACCTATTTTCTTTAGAACATCGTCGTTTTCACATATGTTTATGTCTCATGTATTAAACATATATGCATGCACATAGGGGGAGGGGTGAGGGGGTATTACATCCCCCTGAAGTATCAGCCGGAGCCGGACAGGTAGTGTCCGGCGATTTTGAGATGATGGAACGTTTTTTGCATCATTTTTGAGGTCAAAAGCAGTAAAAACGTAAAAATTTTTCCGGCATTTCGCGCCAGATTAGTACTCTTAAGCACTTTTTACTCAGAAAACGCCAAAATTGATAAATTTTTGCATGTTTTAGTGTCAAAAGTGATATAATGCAGTCAAAATTGACTAAAACGCTTTTAAAATGCGATTTTACCACGAAAAAACGTTTTATAGGCTATTTTGACCATTTTGATCGTTGAAACAGCAAAAAATCGTGAACCTTAAATTTACTGTTTTGGATTTTTGGGATTTCACCCCCCTTCCTGCCGACCCTGACCTTGTGCACCTATGGTATCAAATTGTTAATGCTTTATCTTGTATCGATGATAATGAATTTTTTATTTTCAGTTCCAAAATCACTCGAGCTGAAAATCGTTACAAGCTCATGTTACCCGTTGTTGGCATTGGTGTAGCTGGTTCACATATATATTAAGATAGCCACGTTATAAGTACGTATATAGCAAGTAGTATCCGGTGAAAGCTGCCACCTAACTGGTTCGATTTAAGTCAAGTCGACAACAAGTAGGGCAGTCCTCGGATTGTTTCAGTAGATTCATGTGACTGAACCAAAATGTTGGCGCCAGCGTTTAAATAAGCCTAAATAATGGGATGCAACTCGCGTCGCTCACTCCGCTCGACGCATTCCATTATTCAGGCCTATTTTAAACGCTGGCACCAACATTTTAGCTCAGTCCAGGATACTAAGCTTAAGCCTAATCAGCTGGTAAACCAATGCAAAACATTACGAATACCTTGCATCCTTAATCGAAATAAACCAGCGTTACTCGATTGGTTGTGGTTTTGGGCTTTGGAGCATGCGGTCCAAGTTTCGAATCCAACTGCCAGCAACTTTCTTTCGTTTCCTCAGATGCTACCGACTGCACACATATGCCCTTATAATATGACTTGTTAATACATATGTGAACCAGCTATACGAATGCCCCAGTTGTTCGCTCCAATACTCACCTCAACAACTTCTCACAGCGTTATTCAAAAGCTTTGAACAAATTACCTGATCACGTAGTCACTTCTCAAAACGTCGGTTTGTCCAAAAAGAGCTACAAAACATTGGTTTTACATATTTAATGTCGGAGAATACCTACTTTCACACTCCGTGGTGTGTATGTCCTTTAGTACAGTCGCTACTTTATCATTTCTTCGTGTTTTTACCTAATTTCGTGTATATATTACTTCTGGACAAAAAATATTTTCTTGTCTTGTCTTGACTAATCGTTATATTCATTGCAGTACCATAGGTACAAAATGTTCAAAGAATGGTATTGGGTTCCGCGATTATACAAGTAGAATGGCCTTTCTATAGAAAAAAACGTCGATTTTTACAACATGAGCGCTACATTTTTAACGTTTTCAGACCCCAAAAACGTGAACAAAAATCTGGAATAAAGAAAAAATTTTGGGCATGGTTCACATTCTAAAGCGAATCCCTCATAAAGACGGTAAACACCGCACCACTCTGCCAAGAGGCATTGCTTTGCTAGCTGGCTGGCGGAGGGCAGGTGGCAGCGCCAATAAACAGTGACGCTGACGAGTGTCTAAAGACTGCACCTGGTGCTTTACAAAGCGTAGGAAATCGGTATTCAATGCTGACTTCTCTATTAGCACTCACTAAGCCTAAGCGAAAAATAAGGATTAAGGGCCTCTAACGATCGCTATTGGGAAGTAAAAAGCCAAAAAAACAACAAAATTGTTTCGGTAGCTGTTTTCTACACGCACCGAGTGCAGTCTTTCAGAGTTGTCAAGTACTCTGGTTAAAAGACCCCCCAATTTCAAGCTCAAAGTGCATAAAAACCCCCAACCAATACTAATACTAATACTCTATTCAAACAAAACACAAGGATAAAAAAGTCGAAAGGAAAATAACAGAGCACAGTGTAGAATGCGAAATATCCTGGACATACAGGCAGATAGTAAATTGCGTTCACGTCTAAATAAAACCAGTCGATTTGTAACCTAAAAAAACCACCCCTTTTTTCCATAACCAAAAAGAGATGACTGATGATATACTGGCGAACAAGCTATGCCGTGAGGATTACAACTGATCCCTGGTCGCTTTCCGGATCATTCAGAAACTTGAGATATAAATTTGTCGAAAAGTTCCTAAAAATTGCCATTTTTATGATTTTTTAAAGCATTTTTGAGGGTCAGTAATTCTACCCGTATTCATATTTGCTGGAATCTTTTCTGTTTTCACGTTAGGCTCCCTTGCAGACTGATATCAGAAAAAAATTTAGTTCTCTTATGTCATCCACATAGCTACAGTATACATTCAAAGTCAAACCTAAAAAAACCAGTTGTAACCTGAAAAAACCAGCGCCAATTTTTACAAAACTTAGCAGGAATGTGCCTCGTAGCACCCTTCATGATGCCTGATATTTATTTTTCACAAAAAATAAGAATCATCCTAAAAACTGCCAAAAAAGTTCGATTGTAACCTAAAAAACCACTGTAACCTAAAAAAAGACCAATGCTAAGTATACGTTGCCATGGCAACGAAATTACTTTTCATCAAGTTGCATAA
Organism: Mermis nigrescens; assembly: GCA_036768485.1. Taxonomy (NCBI): domain Eukaryota; kingdom Metazoa; phylum Nematoda; class Enoplea; order Mermithida; family Mermithidae; genus Mermis; species Mermis nigrescens. Next base: position 2,649,393 of record JAVLUZ010000143.1, on the reverse strand, counting down.
TGTTGCACTGATTTCTTGCAGAGGATGTAGAAGAGACTTACCTAGAGTCGTTTTTATCACTTGAAGACTTTATCTGTGAAATTTATAGAACTTTTAATGAAATTCAGAAAAAATTATTGATTTTTATATAAAAGTGATAAAATGAACGGAAATATCGTGAAAATGAATTTTTTTTCAAAAATGTGATCATTTGAGGTCAACTAACTGTTTTACGCTGCAAACCATGCACTTCGCATAACATTTTGGGGGTGGTTTTTTTTATTTCCCATGTTTTTTTCACTTCCCAAATGGAATTTGCCGGTTTTTTTAGTTTTGACTTTGATCGATTTTTCTCCAAGACTAAAGGGATCTATGAAATCAACTAAGTGGCGAAAGATGGAGCATCGACGGGACATTGCTCTGATTATATAAGTTTCTAGACTGGCGTGCTTGCACAATGAATATATGCAAAAAACATGAAACATGGTTTTTCAAGAGGCCATGGCTATACGCGAATGACCATAAAAGTGATAAAAATCTTCAACAGGTAATAGATTATTATGAATAATATTATACATAACAATCAAATCGAAATAAATTCTACGGAATTCAAGCCTCTCTAAATGTAAGGCTTTTAGCCTTTCATCATAAGAAAGTCCCATATATCCAATTTACCTTTTAGTAAATTTTCGCTGTACCCGTTCAACCCTGTTACTATCAGAAAGCAAATAAGGACTCCATGCAGTTAGAGCATACTCTACTATAGGCCGAATATAAATCTTAAAAGCAAGAACCAACATTTTTAGATCACGTGATTCAAAACATTTGAAAATCAAAGCACTCATTTCCAAAGCTTCTGCTGATATATTAGTACAATGACAACTAGATGATAAGTTTGTTGTTAAGGAAATACCTAGATCTCGCATTGAAGAAGCTGCGTCAGAAAACAAAAAATGGTTTATGTGATATGTAACTTTAGGATTAGCGCACCTTGGATATAACCACACATGGGCGAGGGGGGTTAGGGGGGTTTGGGGGAAAGCACCCCCCAGAAGTTGAAATACCCCCAGAAGTTGAAATACCCCCCAGAAATCGAAATACCCCCCAGAATTCAAATTTTGAAACTTTTTTTGCTGTTTTAGCGTTTTTTCAATGCCATTGGATAGTGCTCGATGAGAAACGTAGAAAAATGGTGTTTTTTCGCCATACAACCACTTTTAAGACCATTTTTTGACCTTGGAAATTCCCTCCCCCCAGAATTTCGATGTTGCCCACCTATTGATATGACACAGAATATTTAAGGAGGGATGTAATTATCTGATTTTCTTCAGACCAGTAAACCAGCTTATCTAAATCTTTTTGCAACAAATTATGATTTTGAGAAAAATTAAAGAGCTTCAAATCATACGCAAAGAAAAAGACTTCACTAAGCCCAACAGCTTGAACAAAATCGTTTACAAACAACAGAAACAAACAGGGTCCTAAAACGCTACCTTGAGGTACGCCACTAATAACTGATTCCGATCAGAAAGAGCGTCAAAAATTTTGACCTTTCGTGTACGATTTGTCAAAAAAGAAGTTAACCATTTTGATAGCATTCCATTTATCCCATAATGCTTCAACTTCTCTATCAAATTAGAAGTAAACGACAGAGTCAAAGGCTTTACTAAAATCGACATAATCAATAGGAATAGATGCGTCAAGTGATTTAACCCACATATTTGTACACTTTAAGAGCTGTTTCACATGACTTTCCCCTTTGAAAACCAAACTGCCACGAAAAGAAATTAGTTTTCGACTTCAAATAAGCAATTAAAGCTTTGTTTATAATATACTCCATAATTTTACAAGTGACGCAACAAAGAGATATTGGACGGTAATTTTCGACTGAAGAATAATCACCCTTCTTAAAAATAGGTACTACAATCGCATCTTTCCAACAAGAAGGTACTTCACCACTTCTACAAGAAACTTCGAAAATAGAACTAAGTGGCTCAACAAGAAATGGACATAATCTTTTGATAAAACATGAACAAATACCATAAAGCCCAATAGAGAAGTTTGCTAAAGATTTTGAATGGGATTTAGTACAGATTCAAGATTAAAATCTATCGTAACATCAAGTATATCTTTGTGACTTAAGTTTGTGGTATTATTATGGGAAACCATTATAAACTGTAAACACAGATGCAAAGAATTCATTAAAAACATTCGCTTTTTTGCAAGTCCGAGTTAATAATAGAGTTGTCAACAACTATGACGGGCATATTGTTTGACGGATTTTTCTTAGTATTAATAAAACGATAAAAATGCTCAGGATCGGATCCTTTTTTAACATTTTACTTCCCTGTGCACAACAATATTCCTTTATAGCTTTCCTTACAAGTCTACTGTATTTAGAGTAAGTATTCCTGAACATAGGATCAAATTTAGATTTTCTCCAGAATTCTAATTTCTTTGACAACAGTCGTCTTATATTTTTGGGATATTTATTAACTCTACCAGGTTTGGAAAAAGAAACAAATGAATCGATAAGATATTGCATCACCGATAAAAAACAATTATAAAAATCGTCTTTGTCACACAAGTAGAAAAGATCAATGACCACTGAATGTTGGCAAGAAAAGTAAACAGATTCATAATCAGCTTTTGCAAAATTACGTTTAAAAGCTACTTGTCGCCTGACTTCAAAGGGTAGTAAAATTTCGGAAATAACTAAATCATGATCACTTGTAGCAAAATGAGGTATTGTTTTGCAATCAATAATCAATAATTAATCAGATAGAGAAATTAAATCTAGAATATTTCGACCCAAGGTAGGGTGATGTACATGTTGATATAATCCATGACTATTAACCGTTTGAAAAAATTGAAAGACATACTATTTTCAGATAATGCATCAGTTTTATTCCATTTAATATCCGATAGATTAAAATCACCTAAAACAATAAGGGTTTTACTACAATAAAGCAATATATTTAAAAGGTTTAAAAATCTTGATTTTGTTTGTCGTGTAGAGAATAATTAGGTCTATAGCACAAAATGAACCTATATGTAATCGAACCAATAAAAAGATCGCAGGCAATAATTTCAGCAATACAGTCAATTGAGAAAGTATTAACTAATCTCACAGACAAATTTTTTTGAAGATAATACAGACTCCTCCTCTTTTTTCACGACCGTTTCTAAAAACTGAATAACCAAAATTTGCAACTAACAAAGAATCACTAAAAGTATCAGTCAACCATGTTTCAGTAATAAAAATCAAATGATAAGTGTAAGAACTAAAAAGCAAATGCAAATCAGCAATTTTGTTACATACACTCAGGGCTGGAATGAGTGGGTTTTTGGGGTTTTTGCGTTTTTGGTGGGTTTTTGGGGTTCTAAAAAAATCTCGGATTTTCAGGTTTTGGTATTCTGAGATGCAGATACTTATGAGATGCAGGTACTTAACAACATAAGTATATATCATTTTATCAAGGATTAGACACCATTAAAGATTGCTTGGTAGCAGACAGCTACCCACATTAAAGATTGCTTGGTAGCAGACAGCTACGTCTATCAGAACAAATTTGATCAATATTGACGTTATTCGTGATTATGCCGCCGAAACAACGAAAGTCCGCAAATGATTCTATTTCTTGCCCATGTTTAGTTTGCAGCGGAAACGTTAGTGACAACGATAAAAACGGCTATTCTTTGCGAGTTGTCGCTGATGGATGGGTTCATTCTAAATGCGTTCATTTACCGTCGGCCGTCTTAGCCTATTTTAAAAGTCCTGATTATGCGAAATCTGACTACGCATTTCCGTTCTATTGCTCGAACTGCAACCCTATTCGCGTTCAGATGAAGGATTTACCAGCCAAAGCTGTTATCACGGATCAAAGGTTGTTAGCCCTTGAAGACAAGATTGCAAATCTAGGTCGAGACAGCCAGAAACCAGCCTTTCCGTTTCCACCTCCGAACTTTGCTGTCCCCACGCCAGGACCTGATTTACAGCTCTTTGTGAAAGATGCTTTGGAAGTCGGAATCGAAAAAACCAAATGCAGTCTTGTTCGGCTTAGGCGACACGGACGACGATCTGGATGCAGTAAGAAGATTGGTTTCAGAAAATGGTAACGAATATCTTAACTTGAAAACTGATTCTATAATTCGTGTATTTAGAGATGGTCCTGCATATAATAACAAACCGCGTTTCTTGAAAGTCGTATGATTACTAATCCTCAGGCTAAGAAGATTTTATATCTATGATAAATAAGTACTTAAAAACTGATGGTTTACGTGCTCGTCCTGATTTATCTTATCTACAACGTCAACGCGCCCGCGAGCTCCGTGAAAAATATAATGATTTGCCTGATAAGGAAGGTTATTACATCGATTACAAGGCCGATTGTATTAAAAAACGCAGAATTGATTCTCTTACATTTAAACCAAGATCGAACATTGCTGACTGCTAGGGATTGGGCTGTGTAAATTCTCTAAAGGCTACTTTAATTAATGTTCGTAGTATAAACAATAAAACTGTATTTTGGATTCGATTCTTGAAAGGTACGATTTTGTTTTTATTACCGAATCATGGCTCAACAAAGATACTCCCGATGGTAGCGTTTTCTATAATTCAGACTTTCAAGTTTTTCGAAAGGATAGAGCTTATAAAGGCGGTGGTGTTTGTGCTTTGGTTAGAAAATCTATAAAAGTTAGCATTTTATAGTTTTCCAAACGAATATAGCATGGCTGAATCCTTAGTTCTAGATCTCTTTTTAAAAACACTGTTCTGAAAATAATATTAATTTATCGTTCTCCTCATTACGACTTCAACCAAACAGAAACGGTTTGTGAGCTCATTGATTATTGTCTTCGAGACAACTATCCTACTGTGCTCTAGGTGATTTCAACTTTCAATCAATTAATTGGTCTGAAACCAAAATTCCATCTGATAAAAGCTCACGTCTTTTCTGGATTACTGTAACTAGTCATAATTTTTATCAATTAGTTACCGAGCCTACTCGTTCTGATAACATTTTAGATCTTATTTTGTTAACAACATGAGCTTATGTTTTGATATTTCTGTATTACCACCATTAATGGGCACATGTGATCACAGTCAGATTGATTTTAAATTTCTAACAAATTTTGAGAAATCAAGAAATATTGAAAAAATTAGAGATTTTAATCGTGGAAATTACGTTGATTTTGCCACTTACCTTGATCCTATATTAGTTGGAAGAAGCTTTCTTTGACTGCACAAATATGGATGAATTTTATAAAGATTCCTGTGTATTATAAATGAAAGTGTATGTCTATTTATCCCTTTCAAAAGCAAATCACAAAAGATACCCTCTAGTCATAAAATTACAGCGAAAAAAGTTAAACTTGTGGAGAAAGCTAAAAATTTAAAACGTCTCAATTGAAGCATGGATACAAACAAATTACTGCTTCTTTAGAAAGTGCTGTTCATGAGCATTACTGTAAAAACGAACAAAACTCGTTGAAAAGTCAAACGTAAAGAAATTTTACAGTTACGTTGGTAAACGTTTACAGGATAAAACGCGTTCTCCACCCTAAAAGGATGAAAACGGTAAATGCATTTTTGACGAATCTAAAAAAGCTAATCTACTTAACAATTTATTCTCTGATGCTTTCACCTCGATAATGGCATTTCAACTGATTTACCTACACCCTTTACAGAAAGTATTATTGATCATACTTCATTAGTACGAGACGATATTATAGCTGCTATAAAAGGTTTGAGTTCTTCACCTTCAAGTGGACCTGATGGGCTTCCAAGTATTCTTTTCAAAAAATTAGCTTATTCTTTGAAAACTCCTTTGAAAAAAATTTTCTAGTATCCTTACTGTCTGGAACCTTACCCAAAATTTGGAAAACTGCTTTTGTAATTGCAGTCTTAAAGAAAGCGTGCATCTTTATCTTCTAATTATCGTCCGATTTCTTTAACTTGTGTTAGCTGCCGAATTCTTGAAAAAGTCTTGAAAACTCAGTTAATGGATTATGCTAAAAGAAATAACTTGATTTCGTTTGAACAGTTTAGTTTTCTTCCTAAAAAATCATGTAGACTTGCAACTCTTGTGCTATTTAAATAAGATAATTAACAATGTAGACAATAAAGAGCCCATGGACGCTATATACTTGGATTTTGCAAAAGCGTTTGATTCCATCTCTCACAGTAAACTGGTTCTCAAATTGTCAAAATACTGGTATTCAAGGTTACGTGCTTAAATGGATTAAAAACTTTCTTAGTAATAGGACTCAGAGAGTTAGAATCTGCTAAAAATTTCTCAAATGAGACCTGTGTTTTTAGTGGTGTACCACAGGGCAGCGTCCTGGGTCCAATCTTATTTCTGTTCTACATAAATGACATTACATCTTTACTAACTGATCATTATTCAAACATGCTTATTTTTGCAGATGATATTAAGATTTATGCAAAGTCTGAGCACTTTTTCCATCTTCAAAAATTGCTAAATCGAATTTCTGAATGGTCAGATTTTTGGCAGCTTTCTTTATCCTTACCAAAATGTCAGGTCCTTCATTTTGGTCATATATTCTCGAATGGTTTACACAATAAATAATAGCCTCGTCTCAACCTCAAAATCCCCTGTAAAAGATTTAGGCATATTAATAGATGAAAAACTAAATTTTACTGCTCACATAAGCAAACTTGTGAAGCAGGCCTTTCATCGCATGTCACATATTTTTCGCTGTTTCAAAAGTAAGGATTTGACACTTCTCACAATGGCCTATAAAACTTATGTACGGCCTCTTTTAGAATATTCGACACTCTGTTTGGTCACCACATACAAAGCAAAATATTCGTAACATTGAAAAGGTTCAACGATACTTTACTAAACGTGTCTTAGGGTGCCGTTATCAAACATCATGTCTTATCAGGATCGACTTCAGGTATTGAATCTGGAATATCTAGAGAATAGAAGGTTATTGTACGATTTAAGTATGGTATACAAAATGTTTCATTCTGCAGTTGATGTTAATGTAAATGACTTCTTCACATTATCAGACAACAACACTAGATCCACCAACACATTAAAATTAAAAGTCACTGCTCTAAAATCTAACTTGAAGAAATATTTTTTCAGTCACAGAATAATAAATGTTTGGAATATGCTCCCGAATCAGTGGTAAACGCTTCCAGTAGTAATATGTTTAGGCTAAAATTAGAAAACCTAAAAATGAACTATGGAGAATAAACCTTAGTCATAAGTAAGAGCACTGCCTTTATGACCTTGCACAGCAATGTTTCTTCTTGGTGCGAGCTGTATTCGCATTATTGCTTTAATGTCTTTATTCTGTATTCCACATTTTCCGCGACTGTACATTTTTCTCTTCGTTAATGTTTTCTGATGACGTATTTTCGCTGTTGCAATAAACTTTATTATTATTATATGCCTATATGTGTTCATGTGTAGTGTAATTTTCCAATGTTTGATGTCTTACTTTTTTACTTATTACATAGGTATTTATATACGTTGGCAGTTTCAACGGCCTAATCGAACGAAATTTTTCAACTTTTGGTTTTGTCCATTCAAAATTGAGAAATTCACTGAGCACTGATACAGTCCGAAAGCTGATGTTCATTAAAACCAATGCCAATCAGCTTTGTGCTCCAACCATGATGGATACTGATGATTGTGATGATAGGGATATCTGATCATTGATCACTGATCACTGATCAGCACAGCGATTCAGTCAAATAAAGCTTTGTTTTGAACTTGTCCTATCTTTTATGTTGAGTCCTTCATATGTCACAAAGTAAGCCAAGTTAATGTTAATAAGTGTATACAGATACAGTGGTATGCATCAGGAAAAACCCACCCAAAACCCTCCAAAACTACCAAAACCCTAAAAAACCCACGAAAAACCCCAAAAACCCACGAAAAACCTCAAAAAACCCAAAACGCTAAATTTTCAAATCTGGGTTTTTGCCGCCCTGCATACACTGCGCGAATTAAACAAAATAGAACACTATTTATTTACACAGTTAGAATTTGGAACGTTTTTTGGGTCGATTATATTATTCTCTAAAGGTCTGCCACAATAATAGAAATTTTCTATTTTGCTGGGGCGAAATCACCTATAAATTAGCGGAAGTTAGCGATAATAAAGCAAATTTATCTGATTTACGAATAATTTGACTTTTAGCATAATTAATAAAGAAAGTGCCAGGTGGAAAAACCCCAAAACTGGGTGGAAAAACCCCAAAACTGGGGGAACCCCCAACATTGCAACCTCGCCAATCGTTCTACACACGCGGTGTTGCCAGATAAAAATTTTAAAAACTGCCATTATTCTTTGGAAAAACTGTCATCCCCTGAACAAATTCTATAAAAGCGGCCCAAAAAAACTTTCATGATCCCTTAAGAAAAGTGCCAACCTGTGGTTAAGCATAGGAGTTAAAAAATTCCAAAAATCAAAAAAAATGCCAAAATTAGAGCTGCACACTTTGCAAATTTTACTACCCGGGTACCCGGCTATTTCATTACCGTGCCCGGTAATTCAAACCGGGTAATTCCGGTACCCGGGTAGTCGGGTACCCGGGTATACCTGGGTAGGACCTTAGATAAAAGAGAATGCAGTGAACATCGTTTATTTACGGTTGACAGTGAGGTCTAGGGCAAAGTGATATTTAAGCAGTAAAATTATTGAAAAATTAATGCAAGATTAAATAGAATAAAGTCTTTAATCTGAAGAATTCGTATGCATTTAATGAAATTTGAGTCATTTTCATAATTCAAAGCAAAAAATTGTGAAGCAGGTTTTGTATCTTAATGGCGTCATTAAAACATTTGAAGCAGGAAAACACATTGACGAAAAGCAATTTTGAAATCAACCGGAAATGAAAATTTATTCAAAAACAAGTCCAAGTCTATCTGGAGCTGACTGCAGAGACGTAGTCAGAATTTTGGTTCGGGGGCATAAACCTTTTCGTGTAGAATTTACGGCCTTTCTATTGACAAACAGTTCGGAATTCAAAAGTGGCGCAAAGTGCGAAGAAATTTAGTCATTTTTTCAACCCTTAACAGTTTGTAGCTCTGTGAATACTGATAATCTGATTGAGCAGAAAATTATCAAATTTGTACAAAACAGTTTTGACAATTCATGCTTCTAGCAAGAAAAATGCGAATTACTAACTTTGACTAAAGATATTTTGAGTGATTACGCAATGCTGGAGCTCGACAAAAAGAAAGAACAGTAACTGGCGGCGCTATGCGCCGAAAAATGTTGACGTTTTTACACATTAAACTCAATTTATACCGCTTAAATCATATAAAGCAGACAAATCAATGCCGGCGCGAAACGCCGGAAATTTTTAGAAATTCCTAACCCTTTTACCTGGCTTGTTCTCCCTAAACTCTCGTTGCACATGTACAACGAGATTTTATGGCTGCAGGATGTCTGAGGTGGCGAGCGGGATCTGGGGCAGAGTCCCGGAAAATTTTGTAAAAAAACATGTCTAATGTTAAATAGTAACGTTAAAATTTTCGCAAAATCAGCCAAATCTTGGTTCTGAATCAAGCCCAAAAACACTTAAAACTGATGAACTCCTACATTGCACAAACTGATCTGAAATGCGTTTTCGACCTCTGCTAGGTACATAGCGCAGCAACGGGTTGCTGCCAATAAGATATAGAAAGATGTCTCCATGAAAATTTTGTTCTCACCGTTTTCAGGCCCATTTGTGGCCTTCTAATTAACAAAAATGCAGTTCATAGAACAAGACATGCGCAAAAACATCAGAAAATTTGGCCGTTCCTTCCAATTAAAATAGGATTATATATGTGTCCTTGTAAAGAAAGACAAACGAAACAAAGAATAGACAAACTAGTACACAAAAGACAAACAAAGCAGAGAATAGACAAACTGGTTCACAATCATTTTCGCACTTTAACTATTATGCTCAACAAGCATGCGCAGTTTCATTCAACGAACAAATAGTGCATTAAATTACTAAAGTGATGTGGAGTGCTGGATTATTTTAGCTGATTCGAAGCTTTTAAATTTGTTGGATCTATATAGCAATAAATAATAATGACTCGGCGCGGAAAATTCTGACGTTTTTGCCTTTTTGAACTCAGTTTTTCTGGACATACATTATTGCAACAAAAAATCAACACTATTTTCTGAAAAATTTCGGGGGCAGGTACCCCCAATGCCCCCTAGCTACGCCTACGGCTGACTGCATTTAAAACATTGATAGGCTTTGAACCAGGTCCAACTAAAACAGTTGCGCGCATTATGTGAATGAAAGTTGCAGTTTAAATTTATATAATGGTCACAGAAGTGAATGCATTATAAAAAAGCGTCGCTAACAGATAATTTCTTGTTTAAATTCGTTCACAATGAAGAATAAGAAGAATTCGGCAAAAATAAAATAATGCAACTAAGGAGCTGAATAATGGAATATGCCTAGACGGTATGCGCGATATATTGTGATAATAGGAAATATTAATAGACTCGCTTATTTAACATTTTACGGTTGATTATATCAAATCACATTTACATTGTGATTCAGTCGCACTTTAGAAGCAATATGTTTCTAGGTTTCTAATTCAATTCTTAGCACATATTGCATATTTGCAGTGCTAATTTTCCATTTTATATTAGGGGATTCGGGTACCCGGGTACTCAGGTACCCGTTCGGGTAACCGCATGCAGCTCTAGCCAAAATGGAAGGAAAACTGCTAACCTGGCAAAGTGTAATCCGTATTTTGTACAGGATGTGATACTGCCAGTTATTTATCAATGGGCAAGTATTAATTTTGAGAACTGTACTGATTCGACCATATGTATACTTAGTCCTTGTTATATCTTTGCTACTGTGTATAAATCAACTTTTACTGAATAAATGTTCAGGACAATCTGCATGTTTCCGATTCCTTCGCTTGACTAATCAAACCAAATGCTACTTTTATCTCATTTATTCTTAGCCAGTGGTTAAAATATTTAGACTTAACGTTCTATTTCTAGGTGAAAATCGTACCTTTTCAGAAAAACTATTTTTACAAAAAAATTTTACATTTGATCGAATGGGAACCGCCTGCTTTAAAACGCGTTTCTCGTGTAATATTTATTAGGACGGAAGATAATTATAGGCGAAAACTGCGCTGCAGAATTGCGTCCAATGCCTATTCCGCCCATTCGCTTCATCTCTGTGATTCCACTACTTCTGTTTCTGGTTTTGTTATTAACGATAATTACTTTTGTTTTTCATCGGAGCTTCCCCATTTATATTCAAAGTCTTTTTGTTTCTTATTTTAACTTGCTTGGAAAATTTATGCTCTGTTAGGGCATTGACTGTGTGCCATCATTTCTACTCGCTTCCAAGGAAGAGTGAAATAAAAAAATTTTTAAACTACCCTTTTACCGTAAAAACGCTTGATATGCGTTGAGAACACGATTTAAAAGCATTTCTGATGATGCTCGTTCTTCCTAGAACTTAAAAATACGAAACTATTTCGAAAAAATTGCATTAAATTGACCAGAATATAGTCAAAAAGTATTTGACAATTTTGAGCCATTTGAACGCTAAAACGCTTAAATCTAGACACGTTCCGATGATTTTTCTACAAAAGTGTGGATTCTGGGGGGGTGAAGAATTTTTTGCGGCAGGTGAAAATTGGGAGGTGGGGGGCAAAAACCCCCAAACCCCCCATGATCATGTATACTCGCTTCTATAAGTTAGCTCTCAAAAAAACACCTCAGCCCGCCAATTAGATCTGTGACCAGCGAACGCGAATTCAAGTCAGCTCGTGATTTACTTAATGGTTCAAGAATTCAATTAAAGCTAGAAAATCTTCAGAAGCTCTTATTTCTAAAGCATAATTTGCGAGCAATTGGATTCCAACACATGGAAGCTCCCAAGCAATTAGGCTGATGAACATATAGAATGCGGCGCAAGCAGCAGCAGTAGCAGTAGTGAAGATTCAAATAATATTGACTGTGATAATAGCAGCGACATAGAATTCATTGATGATTCGGACAATGAAACACTGGACTAAATGTTTCTTGTGATATAAATAGTAATAAAACTTTATTTTAAAAGGCGCACCTAACTTTGCGCTTGCCATTTACTACTGAATAGAGCAGTTGCTCATTAGTTCTCTTCCTATGCCCACCCCAAAGTATGTGTCATGAAATAATATTTTCCTTGTCTGACTCCGGCCCCTGGCCCCGGCCAGGAATTTTTTTTCAGCCCCGGTACCACCCCGACCCTGGCCAAAAAAGTCGCCCCGGTCGATCACTACTGGCAAGTGGCAACCAGTGTTGCAATCAAAATTTCAAAAACTGCCACAATTCTTGAGAAAAACTGTCAGCCCCTGTACAAAGTGTATGGAAGCGACCATACATGATCTTGGGGGTTAGGGGGTTTCACCCCCGCAGAATCATTTTTCACCCCCCCCCCCGCCAAAAAATTTTTCACTCCCCCCCAGAATTGGCGATTTTTCAAAAGTTTCCTAAACTTACCTGAAAATTGGTAGAAAAAGTGTCTTTTTAAGGGCTTTTGGCTATCTATTTGCTCAAAATCGCCAAATTTTCGGCGCTTCGCGCCATATATTCATGTTTTAAGCGATATATTGGTCAATTTATTCGACTTTTTTTCGAAAATTTTTTCATGATTTTATGCTCTGGAAGGATAGAGTATCGTCAGAAACGCCAAAAAACGATGTTTTTTAATGCGTACCGGCCATTTTTGGGCCCCAAAAAGGCACATTAGGTTTTCACCCCCCCCCAGAATTCCCATGCTGTGCATGTATGGAAGCGACCCAAAAAAACTGCCTCGGGCCCTACAAAAACTGCCACCCTGTGGTAAAGCATAGAAGAGAAAACTTCAAAAAATCAAGAAACTGCCAAAATGGAAGGAAAACTGCCAAACTGGTAACACTGATGGCATGGCGCCTGGCAACGCTACGCTGTGCACCAGTGTTGTCAGGTCCCAAAATTCAGATTCTCCTGTACAGAGGTAAAATTGGGGGAAAATTCTCCTGCAATTCTCCTAAAAACATTTTGATTCTCCTGAAAATTCTCCTGGCTCATATTTTGCAGGAAAGGTTGTACAGCAGATCTACAATTGTATGTGATCTACAATGTATATCGAGCATGCTCAGGCCAATTTACCTTGGTTCACCCAACTATTTTATTCTGATCTCTTACCTGTTAATCCTAAGGACACTCAAGGCTAAATAATGAACATTAATTCTCTCACAAAAGCTCATGGAGCAAATCTGCATTATACAGGCAAATGCAAAAATAATGGAAGACTAATGCTGCACCACAAAGTATAACATTTTATTCAACATCAACAGCTGACAAACATTCAATAACAGATTCCTGATCTTCATCAGGAGCTGAGGGATATAGATTTCACGTCAGCCAATATGAGCTAGCAAAATCTTATATTCCACTACACAAACAAATTAGGTCATGTAAATAGAATCCGTGAAGCGCAACAACATATTTAAAAAAACATGTATCTACACCACGGTTTTTTTGTATTCGGCAAAGATTTTTCCACGATGTACAAAGACTTTTCGGGACCGTCTTTGTACATGTACAAAGATTTTTGGGAAGACAAAAATTGCAAAAAAGGTCTATAATTCGAAAAAATTTCGGCGCTTCGCGCCAAAAATGAGTAATTGTGTGTTCTATATATCTTTATAATGGCAGAAATTGCATTTCAAAAGTAAAAATGTCAAATTTTTTCGGCGCTTCGCGCCGTTTTAAGACGATTCTTAGTGATTTTTGCCCCTTAGAGACCCAGAAATTGGCTAAAACACACTACGAAAAGTCGAAGAACTCTGTTTTTACGATACTAAAATCGCTGCTGTACCCAAAAATTTTGCGTGTACAAAATGTACAAAGATTTTTAGGAAGACAAAAACTGTAAAAAGGTGTAAAATTCCCAAAATTTTCGGCGCTTCGCGCCGAACTGATTAAATTATTTGTCCTATATATCTTTAAAATGGCAGAATTTGCATTTAGAATAGAAAATTTCAATATTTTTCGGCGCTTCGCGCCGTTTTCAGATAATTTTTTAGTAATTTTTAGCATCATAAACCCAGAAATTAGCTAAAATACTACTACCTAAGATCGGAAACCCTGTTTTACCACACTAAAATCGCTACTGTACTATATTATAGTACACAAAAATTTGCGTGTACAAAATGTACAAAGACTTTTGGGGACCATCTTTGTATATGCATGTACAAACGGACCTTGTACAAAAAAAAACACTGATCTACACTAATATATTATACAAAGGCACTGATCGGCTATCCTGAACAGGGAACAGATAATTTTACATATACTGCTCAAGGGCCTAAGCTAAAGAGTTCGCATTGTTTACGATACACATTATTCGAAAAAACAGTTTCTGTGCTTAAAACAGTGACCGCCAATTTTCAGTTACACTTACATCATCAAAAATTTCTGAAAAGAGCCCTGTTTGCAATGTCTTTTGAAAAAATAAATAGTACTTTATTACTAATTGTATGTACTTCAGTAGCAAGCAAATCCTTACATTTTGAAATATATCAAAAAAATGTTTATAGGCGCTTTGCAAACGTCTATGAAACTGATAAAAACAATTAGATAGTGTGTAAAGCTATGTATTTCTGCACTTCGTGATATTAAGTGAATAAATAAATGAATGAAGGAAAGATTTACTACGGAAGCAGTGTTTGCCAGGTCCCGCAAATTCAGATTCTCCTGCACAGAGGTAAAATTGGGGAAAATTCTCCTGCAATTTCTCCTGAAAATATTTTGATTCTGCCAGAGAAATTACTCCTGGCTGCATATTTTGCAGGAAAGGTTGTGCAGCAGATCTACAATTGTATGTACACATGCATATCAAGCATGCTCAGGCCAATTTACCTTTGGATTTCACCCAGCTATTTTATTCTGATCTCTTGCCTGTTAATCCTAAAGGACACCTCAAGGCTAAATAGTGAGACATTAATTCTCTCACAAAAGCTCATGGAGCATATCTGCATTATACAGGCAGATGCAAAAAATAATGGAAGACTAATGCTTGCACCCACAAAGTATAACATTTTATTCAACATCAACAGCTGACAAACATTCAATAACAGATTCCTGATCTTCATCAGGATATGCCTGCTCAGTGCTCAGGGGCCTAAAGCTAGAGAGGTCGCATTGTTTACAATGCACATTATTCGAAAAAAGTTTCTGTGCTTGAAAACAGTGACCGCCAATTTTCAGGTGCACTTACATCATCAAAAATTTCTGAAAAGAGCCCTGTTTGCAATGTCTTTTGAAAATAAATAAATACTTTATTACTAATTGTATGTGCTCCAGTATGCAAGCAAATCCTTGCGTTTTGAAATATATTAAAAAAAATGTTTATAGGCGCTTTGCAAAACACAGTTTTTTCCCAGCAATTTGGTCGACATTATAGACCAAAACCCAAAATTTTTTTACACTTTTTCCTGACTTTTTTTCCACGTTTTTTGGGAGGTCTCAAAACGTTCAAAATAGAAGCGTCCTGCGTTGAAAAATCAGTGTTTTTTAAGTGGAAAAATTTTATGTACACATGGAATAGCTAGTGTCCTGAAGCACTTTTTGTATAAAAATTTTGCGCCTCACAAGAATATCACAATCGGTAATGTTATTTATGTTGAAACTTGAATTTCCTTCCTTCAATGATAAAATATTTTAGCCGATGCCGTTTTTGACAATTAAAACTATAATTTATCAAATGCGTGCTGCAAAGCGCTAGAAAATTTAGAAATTTGCAGTTCTCTAAATCATTTTTTTTGCATTTCAAAAACTGTGCAAAAGGTAAGGATTTTGCAATTGTAGTGGAGTTCTAGGACCAGATTATTGATAAAAATGCTGCCATTGAGCCGCGCGGCTTGCAACAACATCAATAACAAGTAAGAAATTACATCAATTTTGGCGCCAAAGAACCAAAAAACTTTTTGTAGTTTCACCTCTCTGAAACGCATTTTTGCATTACAAAGCCCGAGCCAAATCCAGTGCAGAAGATAAGGATTTTCAATGTCGTAGTAAAGTTCTAGATTAAATTTTTGATAAAAATGCTGCAGTTGATGCTGGCGCGGCACAAATATTAATAACAAATCGAAAAATGTTTGTAGTTTCACTTCTCTAAAGCGTACATTTTTGCATTACAAAAACTAACCCTAAATCCATGTATGAAAATAAGGATTTTCAATCGTAGTAAAGTTCTAGATCAAATTGTCTATAAAAATGCTGCGGTTGATGCGGCGACGGCTCAAATATTGATAACAAAAAAGAATTAAATTCAACTGTGCTGCAAAGCGCCAAAAAATTTCTGTAGTTTCACTTCTCTAAAACGCATTTTTGCGTTACAAAAACTAACTCGAAATCCGTGCATAAGATAAGGATTTTCAATGCGTGGTAAGTTCTAGACCAGATTGTTGATAAAAATGCTGCAATTGGCGCTTGGTCTTGCGGCTTGAGGGTTACTAATAAGTAAGAATTTAATCAATGTGGCACGAAGCGCTGAAAAATTTTTGAAGTTTTAACTCTCTAAAACGCATTTTTAACATTACATAAAGTTTCCACAAATGCCAACCAAGCCCAAAAATTTTTTCCATTTCCCAAAATTTTGGTTGACAAATAGACCAAAAGTGGAAAAACGGTGTTTGCAAACGTCTATGAAACTGTTAAAAACCATTAGACGGTGTGTAAAGCTATGTATTTCTGCACTTCGTGATATTAAGTGAATAAATAAATGAATGAATGAATGATTTACTACGGAAGCACGAAACTTATTTGAATATAGTTATAACTTAACACTTAGGTCTTAACTATGAACGAAATAAATTCTTAATGTGAAAGATCTCTAAGTATGAAATTATATACAAGTAACTAACTACATTATGAATGAATGAATGAATGAATGAAATAATTTATTACTGAAATCCGACAATTACGAAAGATTTAAGAAGTAATAAACTGTACAGTCAATAGAATAAAAGCGTACAGCAAAAGGCAATGAGCAAGTCATGAAAATGACGATTTAAGCCCGCCCTATAATAAATTTGGTTAAGTCGACATCAATTAATCTAGATTTGAATATATTTAAGTTAGGGGAAGAGACTACAAAATCAGGTAGGTGATTCCAAACAGAGATATACTTATAGAAAAAGTCAAATTTTGTAAATTAGAGTGGACAAGAGGAACAACTACCTTTAAACAATTTGTGCAGTGAGTAGTATTTTGATTAAGCACAAAAAAATTTGTCATGGAAAGACAAGATTTTTGACTAATAATTTGATACATCATACATAGGCAAATATGAAGGTGACATAATTCTAATCGGCACAAGTTAAGTTAGTTAAGGCGTTCGTCATAAGAAAGAGGAGCTATGATATCCAGCTATGTATTTAGTAAATTTACGCTGAAGAGCCTCCAGCCTGTTGATATCACTAATATAAGAAGTAAGAAGTAAAGCTTAATGTATGATAATCATTATAACTTGCTGTTTAAGTTTTGAAAATTCTCCTAGATTTTCAGAGTTCTCCTGAATTCTCCTGACATTTTAAAATTCTCCTGCATTCTCCTGCAGGTTTACAATTTCTCCTGAATTTCTCCTGAAAAGCCCATTCTCCTGCTCCTGCTCCTGAAAATTTTAGATTCTCCTGATTCAGGAGAATTCTCCTGCACCTCGCAACCCTGGTTTACAGGCGCTTTGCCCGATTCTGGAGTACAAATTATTATATACACCAAATTTGATAATTCAATAGTGATTGATAAAAACTGCAACACTTTTCATGATTTTAATGCTTAGCAATGAGACACACTTGAAACAATACACATTTTAGAAGCAGATCCTGCTGTGAATAAAATTTTGCTGGGCGTTTTCCATTGGACAGCTTACACCTATAAAAAATTATCCTGCGGCTATAGTGGTTAATTTGGATTTCAGCAATGAACCAGGGTCATACTGGGTGACCATGTACTTTAATTGTAGATTTGAATTATGATTTTTTTGTGGTAGTTATGGTCAAAAACCCCTTGTTGAGCTCAAAGAATATATTGAGAAAAATGCAACATTGTACATACAATAATATGTGGAGTTCAGGCTTTTCCTCTACATCAAGCGGCCATATATTGCATCTATTTTCTGCATTTTTGCATGACAAAGGGGTTTCATTGAAAAGTCAATCAAGTCTATGCACATGCCCAAAATCTATAAATACTTTGAGAGAAATGTGAAAAACACAGCATGGATCCTAAACAGTTTTACATGACGCTTCTGAGCGATTCTCAAAATCAAATACTGCCTCTACCTTCATTACAAAGCTGCCTGACACATGATGCTCAATGGTGATTGGGAAGTAGGGCTAGCCAAAATAATCTATACAAACACTTGGAATAATATATCTGAAGATCCGACATGATTCAATATTATGATTTTAAAAATAATGTCCGAAAAATTCTTATTCCTTGCCCAGATACTTGAATATGCATGACCTTGTGGAAACAATCACTGAGGGAATAAAAATGGTCAGCACAAATGAAAAATTTGACTATACTCAACATAAAGCTTATAATATGATGATAATAAAAAATGTTGTCATCTTAAACTCAACACTGAACGTATTCAGAGACTACAAATTAACCAGACATTTAATATACATGCTGGAGTTTCGAGAAGACCAACTCTCTAGCATAAATTATAAGAAACGCAAGAATTGACAATAGCTGCCACCATACGTGGCAGCAAGAAAATCCTGGGGGGGTGCAAGATTTTTTGAAGGTCAGAAAATGGCCTTAAAAATGGTGGTATGGCGATAAAAACACCATTTTTCGACGTTTCTCATCAAGCACTATCCATTGGCATCAAAAAATTGCAGGAAAAAAACAAAAAAAAATTTCAAAAATTGATTTCTGCAGGGGGGATTTTGGTTTCTGGGGGGATGCATACCCCCCCCCCCATAGGTGTGCTGCCCACCATTCTCCAAATATGCTAGGCAGGAATGCACAATTTTAATATATATTAATGATATGGTCAAACCTCAAATTGTTAGTATCTTTGTCCCACTGCTACAGGTGATAAATGTTGAAGGAACCTATATGGATATAATAAATCACTCCTATATTAGTCCACACTATATACCTGTGCTCAAAAAATTATTCAATACTATTGAAATTAATGTTAAAACTGACCAAGATATGCCAGTTCCTTTTGAGTTTGGCAAAACTATCGTTAAAATGCATTTCAAGCGTGTCTAGCATATTTAAGACTGAGTGGCAGGGGTAGCAAGAGTGGACCCTGCTACTTTTCAGGGGACTCCCCTCCTCCCGCTGAGACACCGCAAGCAAAAGGAGTAGGCCAGAAGTACTATACACATTGTGTACAGCTAGCTCAGCTAGGTTTACTTTACACTTAGTTTAGATTTAGTCTTAGTTTAATTCTAGCTTACACTTAAGCCTAAGCTGCACCCTACCAATTTTGACCCTCCCACTCTTCAACTATATCCTATCCTTAACCATTGTATATGTGATAGGACTGCCTGTATAGCTTAACCCAGCACCCTGGCCCCCACACCAGGGCACGAGGTTACACCCCCTCGCCTATGCTTTACCATTGTATATGCTTGTAGCATCAGCCTATCTTATAACATAGGCTATTTTAAAGAGTTGCCTATGTTTAACCATTGTCTATCTCATAGCGTTGCCGCCAGGGAGCCCACATAACTACT